>OY101450.1:37260357-37860357 GCA_956483635.1 Panzeria rudis
CAAATAGTTACAGTTGGATGGACGATTAAAAAATATATAAAAAAAATATATTTTTTATACTTTGATATAATATTTCTACAAGTATGCTATATTTAAAAAAATCTGGGTTCACATCCCCGTCTTTCCACCTTTAATTTATTTCTACAATTTTCGATGCCAAACCGCGTTAAAAATTCGTAAATTTTTAACCGTGTGTATGTTTTATTACCTGAATGCGCGCCGCAAAGAAGGGTGGGTATTGTGTTTAGCAGTGTATGTATGTAACCAGCAAAAAAAAGACAAGGTGCAGAACGCATGATTTTAACACAGGCGTGACATTGACGTGCATGGGTTCACATTTAACAAAAGGGCTCATCATTGAAATGAGTGCTTAGAACCAATGCAAGTTCGATGATTCGGTTACGTTTTTGCTTATATATGAAATGAAAATAAAAAAATGTTCCCGCAGCTGGGATACGAACCATGCTCTTCTGACTGTTAAGACATCCTCTCTACCACTGAGCTATTCTCTTCTTATTTTTTGTTGGAGCTAAAACTTGTTTTATGAAAATATGTCAATGTGATGATTTAATTCCGTTTTTGCATGCCTTTTTCGGTGGATATTTTATGCAATATATTACCTAGTAAAATCGAATGCGTTTTTATGAGTTCAAAAACTATATTTTTATTTACGATGGTATTCAGAATGCATTCGAAGAAACAAGTTCTCAAGAAATTATGAAACACTGTTTCATTTTGAACGGTTTCATTTATTTTTTGCTGGGTATGTATGTATGTTCCTTTGCGGCACTATATAAACCGAACGCGTAGGCCGATGTTGATGATTCTTACGTTAATCGATTTGTCTTAATGCCGGGAGTGTCACTAAAGATATGACAGGAGCCGAAATTCAATATGGCGGTCAACAGACGCCACTTTGTTGATACGAAAAAAATAAAAAGTCGGCGAACAATATCAAAATGGGTATCATTCGATAGGTATTTAAGAATCATCGTTAGGTTTCTCTTATGATTTTGGTCGTAACGAAAATACCCTATTGCGTACGTAAAAAGAGAACATTAAACAAACAAGACATAAAGAAAAAGTCTATTGTTCGGAACACATCGACTTTTACAGACGGGAGGCATTAAAAATCGAATCTTCGCAATAATGGTTCCCGCATGTAAAAGTCGCTATGTTTCGCACACTGGACTTGTTTTTTTTTCTTTTAGTTGTTTTACGCAGTCGAGTTTTTAGATTTTTAAAATTAATGTCTTGTTTACTTTTTAAATGGTTTTATTTAACTTACCCTGTTTGTGGAGTTTGTCGCGTTTGTGTCGTCGGGTCAAATCTAGTAATTGAAAATTTACCTCCTTCCTGTTGACCGATTGCTCTGAAATTTTGTAATAGCCTTTAGCTTTGGTGACAATTTAATATTGTGATTAGAAAAGTGGGCGGCACCACGCCCATAAAGTGGTACTTAGTTTTAGCCCCTGTTAACCGATTGATCTGAGATTTACTGGACGCCTTTACTTACAATTACTCTACACTTTTGTATTTAAAAAAGTGGGCGGCACCACCACCATGAAAAATAACATTTAGTTTTAGCCCCTTCCTGTTACCCAATTGATCTGAGATTTGGTGGACACCTATACTTACAATGACAATCACAATACACTTTTGTATTTAAAATAGTGGGCGGCACCACGCCCTTAAAAAGTAGTACTTCGTTTTAGCCCTTTCTGTTAACCGATTAATTTGAGATTTGCTGGACCCCTTTACTTACAATGACTATACACTTTTATAATTAAAAAAGTGGACGGTGCCACGCCAATAAAAAGTAATACTTAGTTTTAGCTCTTGACTGTTAACCGATTGATTTGAGATTTAGGGCCTGATTGTGTAAGGCGTTGGCGTAAACGCCTGAGTCGTTTTTTGTAGTAGATTAAGGAACACATGTTGTGTGTTACTTTAATCTATTACAAAAAACGACATAGGCGTTTACGCCAACGCCTTACACAATCAGGCCGTTAGTCGACTCCTTTACTTACGATGACTATACAATTTAATAATTACGAAAGTAGGCGTATCGTTTTATCCCTAGTTATAACCACGTGTAATTATACCATGGTTATAACTATTGTACCTACTTAAAACAACAAATAAAAGTTTTTACTCACCGATTGAGATACAATAAAATTTTTAGCAACATTATCAAAAAGCAACGTAAGAACGTAGCCCGATCCAGCATTTTTTCTTTCCGAAAAACGTACTAAAAAACAACCAGATGTATCAACATTTACATTCGAACTAGTTTCATCTGTCTCAGAAAATGAATTCTCTTGTTTTTGTAAATTAGCAGCGAAACGTTTTAAAACTTCGATTGCTTCCTCTCTTGTTAAAGTACCATGGTACCACTGAGATTTAAATGTATTTGCTGGTCCCAATTTATAAGCCTCTAAAAACGATACAACTTCTGTATGGTTGGCTTCTTTGGCTAAATCAATTGGAAATTCTCCCATAGATGTTCTAGGTAGCAGCGGTGCCTTTACAGCCAATAACTCCTTAACAACGTCCAAATTGCCATATTTAGCTGCCTCATGTAATGGCACATATCCAGTTTTAATATTTCGTCCCTGAACATTAGCATTGGCTGCGATTAATGTTCGAATGAATGAAGTTGGCTGATGACGACAGGCATACTATACAAAAAAATATTAATTAGTTACATATTAGAAGACAAAATATTTGCCAACTTACATGTAATGGCATATTGTTATCAGTATCCATACAATTTACACTTACACCTGCATTGAGCAACAAATTCAACATTGATTCATCACCATGCAAGGCTGCCAAATGCATCGCAGTCTGACCATGTTGATTCTTAGCATCTACATTTCTATATCCGCACTTCAAAAGCTCCGATACAACAACATGATTATTGTTCAGTACGGCTCTATGCAAAAGGTTTGTACTGCCATGACTGCGCGTGCCATTAGGAGGAGGGTCCTTTCGAATGTGTTTTGTAAGCTTTGTAACTAAACCATTTGCAGCTTGTTGATAAAAGTCGACCAGCGTATCAAGTCCGTGTAGAATCTTAGCTTTATCTTCAATAGAAAAGAATGCGTCTTCGCCATGACGTCTTATTTGATAATGACAGACCTCGCCCTGGTACAATAATGTCAAAACAAAGTCGCCAGCTGCAGTATTACTTTCCCGTACTAAAAACGTACCATCCTCACAACCTTCTATGCATTAGGTTATTATTTTGAGACAATGAACGTATAATTAAGGAATTTTTTTTTCGGACATTTGCTAACTTACCACTTTTTACAAGTTCTTCTGCATATTCACGAGAAACCTTTCCATGAAACCAATAGAGATGATCATCTCGACTCATAGTCAATACTTTGCCTTTACAATTATTAATATGTTAACAATAACAAAACAGCAATTAACAAAAAGATTTTACATATGAAACTATCTAAGTATATACAAGAATTCAATAAATTGAAAGCAAAATATTAAAAATGCAAATGATCACTGATCAGACCTCTTTGTCGCTAAAATAAAAAACGCCGTAGTTTTATTTTTCAAAATAGATGATGCCAGATGTTTTAATGATTGAATGGAATAAGGGCTAATACATCGGTGCAGGATAATCTTAATTTTTACTGTTTAAGCTGTGTTCTCACTATGTGTATTTGTCTCATGGAATGTCACTTTTTTATACACAGGTGATTTCATGTGTATGTCAAAATTTGCGGTTTACATAAGGTTCATAATTTTGTGTTCACCTGTTGGTATGTTACGTACATTTGGTATACCCTATAAAGCAAAACAATCATAAAACGGCCGAGTGTTTATACATATTTTACTGTTATATATACTTCTTTTATTTAATTTTACACTTATTTTATTTAATTTAATACTTTATTAATTTAATAATTATTTTATTTCATTTTCCCGTCCGCAAACAATTATTTTTATTAAAAACCAGCTGATGTCAGATGCTTTGTCACTTCAAAATAGAACTCGTTCTAAATCATGTGTACTGTACACAGAGAAATAACACAGGCTATTGTTTGAAGGGGTTCAGACAATATGTGCAAATTTACCATGTGAAAATGTGACATTCCATATGGCAAATACACATAGTGAGAATACAGCTTAAGTGAATGCTTCGTCAGTTTTACCGCTGGGTTATTATTAGCTTCTTAATACAACAATAATAAATTCAGTAAAGTGCCTTTTTTCGGTTTATGAATTTTTTAGTTTTTTGTAGATTTTTTTTAGTTTTAGCAATATTTTTGGTTTTGGCACTTTTTTCTTTTTGGAGATTTTTTCGGTTTTTAGTGCTTTTTTAGTTTTGGCACTTTTTTCGTTTCGGTGTTTTTTAGGTTTTTGACGATTTTTTTAAGCTTTGGTGCATTTTTTGTTTTGACGCGTTTTTTCGGTTTTTGGCGTCTATTTGTTTTTTTTTTCGATCTTTTTAGTGATTCTTGCGTTTTAGCGATTTTTTTACTTTTGGTGCTGTTTTTCATTGAATTTTTTTTAGTTTTTGGAATTTTTTAGTTTTAGCGTTTTTTTGTTTCTTAATAAATTATCTATTAATTACATTAATTGCAATTGTAAAAATTACTAAAATATTTAAACGACCATTACGACTTATATTTAATTAATTAAACTTAAAACAAATTAACTAATGAATAAACCTTTACGAACTAAACATCCATGATACAAATGAAATGAAAACAAAAAGAACAAACAAAATTAAACTTAAAGTACAAACAAACCAAAACAAAAAGAAATTTATCAGTCGTTCGGAGTGGTTTTGATTCCGTAGTTGTCATTCCGAAAAAGTAAATTTTTGGTGCTTTAGATTAAGTTTATTTTGTATTTCGTTTTTACAATGATAAAGTTTTTATACCTTGAGGCGTTTGCTTATCTTGTTTTTAGATGCAAAGCTCATATTAAGCTTTTAAATAACATGGAAAGCTCATTACCAAATATTTATTTGACGCTCCTAAAAGTATGCACGTTTTTTAATAATTACTGCAAATGAAGTCAGTAGAAAAGTGTTTTTCAATTCCACTTTGATATTTAAAAGTGGTTTGATTACGAAGAAAATGTTCGTTTTTCGTTTTCTGAAGAAGCAACTTACGGAATTGAAACCACTTCCGATCGGAATGGTATTCTTTGACATGGCAGTATAACTGTAATAGTGTTCGATTATTTTTGTTACGAAACAAAATTTCTAGCTCGTAGTCCGCCATAAACTGCATAGATATAAAAAACCAATGTGCATATATACATACATATGTAAATTTCGACCCAAAATATTCTTTTGCAACAAAATAATTTGAAACAATTTTGTATGAAAAATAACTTCGGATTTTGCACTTACTGGTTTAAAACTTTCTTATTTTAGTCAGACCTTAACGACTTTATGTTTTGTGTGTTCGACACAAATTTATCCATAACTTGTAGGCTTAAAACATTTCATAACATTTTTGTTCCCCCTAATGGAGAAAATAAAATCGATATAAAAATGATCTTTTTTAATTTTAATTCCTCTAACCTATACATATGGAACTGTGATGTCCATATATATACATATATACTTGTATGAAATTATATACATACATATAACCATAGAAATAGAGTATATTTACAACATCCCGCTTTTCACAAGACTTTTTTAAATCCCCGTTTTCTCTCGTTATCTCAAAGTTAACGTCTCATGAAGAGGCTGTGTAACAATAACACAATTGTTTTTAAATTTTATAATAAATATACTTATAAAGAAGTTTTAAACTTTGAGTTGTCACTCTTTAGAGGAACCAGTGCGATATAATGCTAGCGCTATTCTGTATAAAAGATAAACAAATTCGACAGCAGAATTATTTGTAAGCCGAGCAAACATCTGCCCATTAGTTTTAGGGATATCGTAAGTTTTAGAATAAAAACTAAAAATTTTATAAAAAATATAAAATTTTTGTTTTTACAAATTAGTTAGGTGTGCATCCGGTCCTGACGGCAACCTTCGTAGGGTTGTGCGCCTTTGCCGAGGATATACTATGTATGAGATTGATCCATGAGCATAGGGCCTTGGCCAGGCATAACTCTGTGTGTTCCCCTGGTATAGTGAAACCACTCAGCCCTAAGCCTGATCCGAGCCATGCCAGTGGCACAGGTGACCGCTTGTGCAGCACATCAAGTGGGCTGCTGACATGCCTCCCCCTATCCACCACCTGGGGACGCGCCCGATGGGGACTACCAAAATGAGCCATTTTTCATTGAAATTGGTGCACAACTTTTGATTTTTTATTCACAATTTATTGGGAGAACTGAATTGTAATAAATAATAGGTACAACACAGAATAAACTTAAAACTAGGACTTCGAAAAAGGAGGAGGTTATCAATTCGTCTGTATTTTTACCCGACTGCGCGAAGGGTATTGTGTTTATCAGCCTATGTATGTATGTATGTGTGCTCCTTTGCGGCACTATATGAACCGAACGCGGAAACCGATTTTGACGATTCTTACGTCAATCGATTCGTCTTAGTTCTGGGAGTGTCCCTAAAGATATGACAGTAGTCAAAATTCAATATGGCGGCCAACAGACGCCATTTTGTTTATACGAAAAAAATAAAAAGTCGGCGAACTATATCAAAATGGGTATCAATCGACAGGTATTTGAAAATCATCTTTAGGTTTCTCTTATGATTTTTAATTTCGAATGACCATTTAGGATCTGTGACGGTTTAAAGTTGTTTTCTTTTATGTTTTTACGCAGTCGCGTTTTTTGATTTTTTAAATTTATGTCTTGTTTTATGTTTGTACATGCATAAGTCTGTCATTTGTAAACCGATTTTCAAAACTCTTCGTTTGTTTGAAAGGGGTTTCTTGCAGTTTAGTTCCATCATTTTTTTTTAAATCGGTGGGGAAATTTGCTACATGTACAACCCTGGCATTTGTGAACCGATTTTCAGTTCTTTTTTGTGTAAAAGGGTTTGCTTGCAGCTTGGTCCCATAATTTTTTTCTCGAAAATCAGTGCGGCCATTGCCCTCCCCCCTACCCGCGAAATATTAATCATCGCATAACACCTCCATTTATGGACCGATTTTCAAAAAAATTTTTTTTAAAGGGTTTGCTTGCAGCTTGATCAGATAACTTTTTTTTCTCGAAAATCGGCGCCGCCATTGCCCCCACCCCCCCGAGAAAATATTAATCATCGCTCCATTCATGGGCCGATTTTCAAAATTATTTTTTCGTTTGCAAAGGTTTGCTTGCAATTTGTTCCCATTTTATAATTTTATTAAGAAATGCAAATAGTTGTTTTTAGCTTACTTAAATCACGAAGATATTTTAGAAAAATCAAACAGAGGGTGAATTCGTCAATGCATAAATTTGTGCAACCGGTATGCAAACTATTGCAATACTAATAGAAATGCTGCCATAGTTTTAGCAATCTGCACCAGCACTGCCAATTGTTTGCTTAAAAAAATTTTCGAGGCAGAAAAGTATTGCCAAATGCTGGTTTTCGAACGCACGACTTTGAGTACTACACAAGTACTGAATTTACTACAGAGTTACAATTCATACGCTGATTTAAACATCATGTTTTATTTTTAATTCTCTTTAAAAGTTGCTTTCAAAAACCTCTTGCATTCATACGATAATTTTTAGTTGCATGTCTTTTTTATAAATTACTCTGAAAATTTGCTTTATTAGCTCTTTCACAACAACAAAAACCTAACACAATTACATACGAGATAGACAATGAGAGAAAATGCAAATAGAACTAAAGAAAAATATGAAAAAAATCACCGAAAACTGGAAATGTGATTTTTTCTCTACCCCGTTCGCCATCATACTCCAAAAGTCATGTTTTAAAAAACATGGAAAATATCATCGAATGAATTGCGTGTTACTAACTGACTTACTAACTGTCCCAGTTCTACTTTGACATTGTAAATCACAATTTTTTATTGTTGTTGGTTTTTCAAAGGCAGTAACGGCATTTTCTCACTATTAATGGTTTCCATAAAGCACAAATACTAAATAATACATTCAAATTAAGTAAAAATCTTACAACGTATTTATTTAAAAAAAAAGGAATATCACTCACCTGTCCCAGTTTCAATTTGAGCCACTGTACGATGATATATAGATATTTATCTTTTATGGGAAATGGGACAACCATAAATCTGGCTCATAAATACTTGACGTGATCTAACAAATTTTGATCCGAGCAATAAAAACAAATATGTTTTGAATGTTATTTTTTATTTTTGTTTTTATATAAAAAATTAAAAAAAATCAATTATTCATTTTAATCAATAACATAATTTAGTATTAGTATTATGCAATGTTTGCATATTTATTTTAAATACATATATGATTATGTTAAAAACAAACAAAAAGTAGTATCAATCTTAAATAATATTAATAATATTAAACTAACAATAATGACTTTTAGTATTTTTGTTGCTATATGCATAAAATTATATTAATAATAGAATTTTTTATGAAATTATAAGTAGATTATGTATACTTATTATAAAACTAAGGAAAATAAAGCAAGAAACAAAAATGTAATTATTGTTTATAGTCTATTTATAAATATTTTACGAGTTTTTTTTTACTAATAATATATTTTTTGCACATTACCAAATCGTTTCGACATAGAAAGGTTTAAACTGGCGATTTTAAACCACTCTAATTGAAAATCACGAAATGAATAACATGACTTTATTTCGAATGTGTATGTGTGTTTTTTATTTCTTTTTTTAATTTAGATTTGTTTCTATTTATTTTGCAATTCTTTTGACTTAAAGCACTTGGAGTGTTTTAAAAACAAGGTTTTATATACATAAAATAAAATTAAGTTCATATTTTCAGAATATATAACACAAGTAGAATAAATTAACTGGATAAGTGTTGAAAAAAGTAGTATAAAGTTGTTTAAAGTTAAAATTAGTATAAATAAGATTTTATAAATAATAAAAAAACGTTAACAACAAAAAAATTTATATTGAAATCATTGAGGTTTTATGTCTTTTTTGTGTATGTTAAAGTTTAAATATCTCAAAAACTCTTTCTTTTCGATGAAATCATTACTGTTTTTCAACAACTGGCGAAAATGATTTCACAAAAATTAAATTTTTTCATACATTATTTATTAACACATACATTTATTTAAATCAATGTAATATTTTGTATGCGTTAAGGGTTCAAAAGTATTTGTTCTTTTCTTTGTGGTCGTTAGTTTTAGCATGTAAAACTAATGGTTAGTAGAGTTAACATATCTAGTTTTTTTATATATAGTATATGATTTTTGATATGACTTTAAGCCATTCATATTTATGTGTGTATGTGTGCGTTATTGAAAATTTTATAACTTATCTTTTTCGTCAAATAATATAGTAATTTTATAGTCGGAAAGGTTCCCGTTTTTCTACAGGCGTTGTACCACGGGATGTTCGACTGCGCATTGTAGAGCTAAATGTTGGTTCGGCTGAACTTTTTCTTGGAGTTTGCATGCCTGATGGTGTTGAAGTGCCACTAACAGTGCGCCTTTGAATATAAAAAAAATATGTATTAAACATGTGTTCATTATACGCAAGTTTATTAATTCAAAAGTAAGAAAACACATACAACATAGAAACAAACATAAATGCATATTGAAAGTTATTATTAAAATGCTTAAGCAATTTCTTTGCCAAATCGATTTTATATACCTTTTAATTTATTCGATTTTGTTTTTCTTTTACTTTCACGACAAAATACTACATTATTTCCTAATACATACATATATATTTATCCATATTAAATTGAAGGGCTTATTGTAGTAACCAGGTAATCGACTCGATTTCAAAAAATTGTCATACTTCTTTCTGCCTTTTTAATATATACATATGTACATAAAATTTAAAAAATGTTTTCCTCACTCAAAAGTTGATTTACTTAACATTTTAATTTTGTCGTTTATCTGATTACTTCAGTATACAGTTTAATTGAATTAAATTGGACATTAGACTATTCAACCCATAAATGTTATAAATACATCCGATATGACATGCTGGATTATCATCCATCCAAACGGCTGGACCGATTTTCTTCAACCATAGGTTAGAAAACTTAAGATCAAACTTAAAAAAAAAAATGAATTAAAATCAAATTAAAATAGCCGTTTGGAAGCTACGGTGCCACAGACACAAGAGGGTACAGCTAGAAAAGAGGTGATAGTTTGTAAACGTAAAAACTAAATCGGTCCAACAGTTTCTTTATGAAGGCGCAAATTGACACACAGATACACACTTCAAACTTATAACACCCCCTTTTTCGGTCGGGAGTTAAAAAGAAGCAAATGAAACTAAGTGCCATTTTACACACACAAAGTTTTAATTCAGCCGGTAGAAAGACAAAGAGAGGAGTACTTCATCTCTCTGTCCTTCTACCGGCTCAATTAGAACTTTGCAAAGTAAATTTTGTGTGTGTAAAAGTGCAATAATCAACAGCGATGCCAACTTAGCTATTTTCGAGCTAGATTTAGCTCTATTTGATTACTTCTAACTCGTAATTTTCCCCTTCAGCTCTTTTTTAGAAAAAAGAGCTAACACGGCTCTTTTCAATAAATGCAAACGGCACGTTTGGCACTTTTCTTGTTCGTCTTTTCGTTATTTACGTAGATAATATTGGTACCAAGGATGCGAACTTAGCCCTTTTCGGGCTAGATTTTTAGATTAACTTCTTTATTTATAAAGAATAAAACGTTTCGGTATCCGGTCAAAAGTTTGGCCTAAACCGAATATCAGCCAAACCCATAATTTTGGTCAGACTCTAATAAATAATTTTCTTAATTTCAATAAGTAGAAAAATATATGCTCTTCAATGCATATGAAGTTGACAAACCTAATGTTTATCACTGTAAGTTTGAAGTGGATTTCTGTGTGTCTGTCTGTCTATGGAAGCTGCTGAACAGATATCGATTTGTGTGGTGACATAATCGAGAGTACTTAGGGTTTAAACAAATGGGTTGAGCCGATAGAACTTATCATCTCTTTTCTAGTTGATGAATGACCAATTTGAAATTTGAGATTCTAATATTTGTACGTAATTATTATTCGAACTGAAATAGGGTTTGGTCGGAAGTTATTATTTCGGCTTAAGTTCAATGCTAGAGTTAATGTAAATTCAAATTATTTGTTACTTCTTCAATGACTTTTGATGAACATAGTAGCACTAAACTCATGCAGCAGCATCAACTGTGTAAGACGATTCTTTTAATTCAAGTTTACTTGAAAATATGTATATTCAATCGATTTGGCAAATAAGGTAATTAAAAAAAAATATATAAACGAAACATGTCGGCTATCCAACTTTTAAACACATTAACTGGCATAAATAACAATTTTCAGGAAAATTTATTTGAGTTATTATCAGAAATGGATTACATATTTGAAAAAAAATTTATTTGTTGTAGGTTGTTATTTGTTGCGGGTTGTATATGCCTGCACTTCGTTGGCAGACCTACGCCATTAAATTTTCAAAGCCCAAAAAAAGTGGAAGTACCTTGTTTTTTATGTCATTTGGTATTTGTTTTTTTATAAAAGTTTTTCCTGAGGAAGAGCACCAAAGGTGTTTGAAATATCAAAGAAAATAAATAATCTACAAGATTAATACTAATTATTTAATAAAACATAAACGAGTTTTGTGAATCCAAATTGATAATTAGGCTAAGGTTTGTAACGTTTAATTCAGAAAGAATTGGGCATGATTAATATGACGCTACTCTGTTCTGCTGTGTACGTTAAAAAATTAAGTTGATGTTAATTTTTCCCTTGTTCCTTGGAATATTAATCATGCCCGATTCTTTTTGAATTACACGTTACGACGCTTAATAATCAATTTGGATTCAAAACCAAAAATACGTTCGAAATAATCATATTAATAAACGAGTTTTATTTTAATAAAGGTTATGAACTTGATCGGTAAAATTCCATTTTTTCACTTTTTACTCTTCCTTAGAAATTGCATATTTTATGAAAATAGATTTTGTACCAACACTCTTATAGTCAGAAGCTGAATACTAATCGGACGAGTTCGTTGCCAATTTATAGGAAGCTTTAGTAAATAAATGTCTTATATACATACTTTCCATATTTTAATGAAAAGAGATTTTCGAGTATGCTTCTTAAGGCGGGATTCACACCGGACAATTTTTGTTGCGCAACTTTTAATTCAGCCGTGAGAAAGACAGAGAAAGCAAGATATTTTTGCATACCGTCTTTCTCCAAGCTGAATTAAAAGTTGCGCAACAAAAATTGCCCTGTGTGAACCCCGTCTTAAGAAGCATACTCGAAAATCTCTTTTCATTAAAATATGTAAAGGAAATATGGCAAGGCAAGATAGCTAAATTGAAATCATTAAGATTTTTTATATATTTCATATAAACTTAGCAAAACAAACAAAGTTGTCGGGTCTAGATCATAATCTATGTTAAAATTCTGGACTTGACAGATATTTGCTTTCAACCACATCAACATTTTTTCTTTTAGTATACACATTTATATAGAGCACAGTGCTGTAAATCACGGGATTTTTATTCGTCTAATTTCTAGAAAAGAATTCTACAAAAAAAAAAGTTACATTGCTCTTTTGTATGATTTGTAAAATTTTGAATATTTCTACTGGTGCTAGATCGTGAAATCGAAGACTCATTTTAGAATGCCATCCTAGTGTACACAGGAAAAATTGATTGACTGTAAATATATATGTACATATTTAGTACAAAATTTGCGTTCTTGTTTTCCATTTTGAAACTAAATTCTTCAATATTGACAATTACAAAGATGTTATATAAGCTAAGGTTCGTAGCGTTATTTTCAGAAAGACATTAGATTAGACATAATCAATATTCCAAGGAACAAGGGAAAATCAACATCAATTAAGTTTTCAACGTACACATCAGAACAGAACAACATTGTTTTATATACAAACTGTAAGCGAAATTTTAATACGAGAATTGAATCATTACTAAATTGATGATTATCTAATGTTTATCACAACAAATTGTAGTATTACCGTTGGTTTTAACACAACGGGACCTATAGGGACCCAAGTGGGCTGTTTTTTTTAAATCTTTAAAACTGGCAACCTGTACAACCTACCGTTGGTTTATTTTTCTTCCTGCCCATTGCATTTTGTTAAATTTATGAATGCCAACATAGAATATTACATTTACATACTTGCAAATATGTACATGCATATTTGAAATCAAGCAAAATAAAACGGAAAACATTAACATGTATAACAAAAACAACTTAATATGTATATAAATGCAAAAAATAAATTTTAATTACTTGTACTTTTACTATAAATGTTTATCTTTGTCTACTGTTGATTTTCTAGGAAATTTATGTATGTTTGTATTTAGGATCATAAATAGGTATGTATGCATGTGTATATGTATATGTACATGTATTAATGTATAGATTATATAAGAGTATATGATTGTGCATTAATTTTATTATCGATGATTACCCCAAACTGTTAGGATTAATCACACTATTTGATGTGGAGTTGGTAGGTGAAGAATTAGCACTCAAAGAATTAGATATTTTTACTGGTATCCTGGACATACGATTGCTTTTATAGGTAATATTTTTTAAGCAAAATAAAAGAAAAGAAGTAAAGAATATTAATAATTTTTTTTCGCCCTATAATATACAAATGTATGTATTTGTGAAAGTGTGTATATATATACATATATACATAATATATATGTATGCACATATAAATAACTACTTAATAGATAGAAGTAAAAAGCACGTTATGGATACATAGATTTAAAATATATACTTAATATTTTAATTTACTCCTTATTTAAACTAAATAGTATATTAAAGTCAAAGGAAAAAGCAATATTTTGTAATAACACAAGAGTGACATTTGGATTAGTATTTACGACTATGTATGTATAAATTTTATTCGTCTTTACCTATGTTTGAAGCCATAGCCTGTTAGTGTTGGTATACTGGATGATCTACTCATGCCTCCGTTGCTTTTTTCGATATTATTAAGTTTGAGATCAATTTAAAGTTTTTGTTATTAGATAGTATTTTTTTAGTTTCGGTGTTAGGGGAATTCATTATTAAATGTTGATGTTATTTTATGTATTTCGTGTAAGTTATGTTTTGATTGTAAAACAAAAGTACATGCCAATTTAAGATGATGTTTTGCAAAAATTTGAAAAAAAAAAATATAAAAATAAAAAGGATTAAAATATAGAAAATATTGTTATTGCTTTAAAATAATAAATAAAAAATATCTTAAAATGTAGTATGTAATATGTATGTACATTAGGGTGGGCCGCCGGTGTATGAAGGTGAAAAAAAGTCGTCCAATCGATTTCGAATACCGCCAAAATATTGCATCTGGCTAAATTATACACGAAAATTTTTTGGAATATTTTTTCGACATATCTTTTAGCCCTCTACCACGCCCCGAAGTTAGAGTAATTTTATGAATTTTATTTTAAGTTGCTTCATTAATGCAGAAAAAAATTTTTGTAATTTTTTTAAGGACACGAATGAAAAACAATTTTGTGCCGAATAGAAGAAGCTTAATATCGAGGAGATATGACCCATTCAATGAAAAAAGCCGATTTTATATCCCATACAAATTTGTTTTTAATCAAAAAAATTTTTTTAATACAAACTGAATTATGTTAATTTTGTATGAAAATAATATAACTGTTTTCAGTTAACAGCTAATAACTTTCGTATTTTTTTAATCAGAATTTAGTGATTTTATGCATCACGTGGTCTTCACAAAATTATCTGTGAATTACAGCCCGAAAAAATATACTCACCATATTTTTTCATCTTAATGGAGCAATTTGAAATTATAGTTTTTTAAACTTTAAAGGCCTGTAACTCTATACATTTTTATCCGATCGGTATAATCAGTGTATTGAATGAAAGAATGGCGAGATATCTATACAACAGTGTACAATTTATTTTATTTAGATGAGCCGATCTCGGAATTTTTGTCAATAAACGAAAAAACTAAAAAAAAAACAAAAAATATAACCAGACCAATTATGAATTTTCCCGGGGATTTTTTTCTCCTCCCATTCATTTGTTCCCGGGGAAAATTCCTCCAATTCTAAAAAGCCGCGGAATAAACAAATAAGGGATAGGGAAAAATCTGGATCAGCTGTTAAGTGTTTACATTTTGTTCTACACTAACGCAAGAGTTCAGTAATAGAAATTACTAAAAATTTTATGTTTCCATTGATAATAAGATGTGTTAATATAAATATTTGTTTTTGCTTACATAAAAAGTAAAATGTACAGTGTAGTCACTTAGATGTTCTCGGAAGAACTCTATGCGGAGGAAGTGAAGTGAAAACTGTGCCAAGGCTAGGGCCAGATGCATTAAATCCCCAATGATTGTGCGTAAAAAGGAAATTGTAAATTTTTTAAGCCGCAACAAATCTTCCATTTACCTATTATATGTAAACTTAAAGGATGCGTGCAAAATTGAGTGTGTTTTAAAATTAGTTCATGTTTTTGAAGCGCATGTTTGCACGGCGTGGACAAAAATGCCTTAAACAAGAGAGATATATAAAATTCCGGTATTTATTTAAACTTGTTGTCCTAAATCATTGCTTATACAATTGTTTCACAACATTTTTTACAATCAAATTACAATTTTTGCATTAGTTCCCTTTAAAATGTTTCGAGGAAAAAACTCGCACGAATTTCTCCCTCTCCCCCATATTTAGAATACTTACTTTTTTCCCCGGGAAATTGTATTTTAGAATAGGAGGAATGGGAAAAGGTAAAATTTTCCCGGGGAGATTTTATTTAGAATAGGGGAAAAACTTCCGGGGAATTGTTATTCATAATTGGGCTGTATATGTTTTTCGCTAATATCGCGAAAACGCTCATTAAGAAAAATAAATGAATATCATTTTCATGTTCAGCAACTTTAAATTAGCTTGAAAATGTGTTTTTTTTTTTGCAAGATATGACAAAGGCTTAGAAATTCGAAAATTTGCATCATTATTTCATCTTAAGTTTTTCTGAAATCTGTCCTTGTATGTATAAAAATAGTGGATATTTTGAGTGTAATGAGTTATAACAGCTATAAAGAATCTATAATGTTGCATTATATGATGTTTCACAAATTGATCGATTTGATCTCATTTTCAAAATCTTGATGCTGCGGTAGAGGGCTAAAAGTAGGCCCCAATATTTTTTTCATGTATCTAAAAATAAAATGTAACGTTTTAGTGCTATTCGAAATTGAAATTAGCAAAACAATTCCCACGCTCCACCCTAATGTACATTTGTATGTAGAACTACGCCAATTGAATCTAAAGTCGTTTTGAAACAAAAATACCCGTTTTTAGTGTTTAAGATCATTTTTGTATAACTTTTCGAACGCATTCATAATTCATACTAGCGGAGTCAGTGTTTGATACAAAAGGTCTTGAGAAAGTGCAAAAGCAAAATATCGTAGCTTTTTAATGAAAATTTGTGTATTTTGTTCTTGGATTTCATAAAAAGCAACGATATTTTGCATGAAGTTAGCATAAGTGATGAAATTGAGAACTGGGTCTTAGCCACATCAACCGAATAATTTGACACCAAAAATCAGTGTACAATGTAGCTATGAGCCACGACTACAAGATACATTGCTTTTCAATGTTCAATTGCATAAAACAATTTTTAAGACCCTGTTTAATATCGTCACTTATGCCAAGCTCCTGCTAAGTTTTGGTTATGCACACAGTCGCTAGTTTATTTTTACAATAGAAAAGTTTTAAAAAGTAAATAAGAAAATGTTGTGTAAATAAATTAGTTGTCCCATTCTTGAGAGACACGACTAAAGTGCCACTTATAGAAAATAGTTTACTAATAACTCATGTGCTGATCTCAATAATTACACAGGTCAAAAATTTTGATCCGTTTGTGGCATTTTATGGCATCAAAACACCTGATTCTTATTATATATGTACTTTCTCTGCTTAATATTTCACGACCTTGGAGGACCAAAAAACTATTTACGGACTATTAATCTGCACAAAAGTATCTTTCGTTGGAGTACAATCTTGTCGGTTTGTGTTTCGGGACATCTCACTGGTATTAGAAGTGTGTTAAAAATTTTGTTGATTTATTCTTTTGCAAGGCATATATTAGCATAAGTTGAGAAACATTTACCCTTTTAAGTAAATAGAGAATCTAAAATTCGGCAACAGAATTATCTTTTAGACATGCAAACAATATTTCCACATCTGCACAGTAGTTTCAGAGATATCGTAAAAGTTTGAGCAAAAAAAAAAACTAAAATTTTATAAAAATTTTTAACATTTTTGTCTTTAAAACTTCATAAAAAATAAAAATACAATAACGAGCCAAATTTTTACTAAGTAGCTAAATATAATCCCAAAGATATGAGCGCTTTTTATTTGACTTCAAAAAAATTAGAAAAGTTATCAATTCGTCATGTATATATTTTTTATGGATGTTCCATCTAAACTTACAGATGGGTACCGTTGAAAAGTGGGTGAGGTGCCTTTTCATCTACTTCTAGTCAACGGATTCCTATGAAACTTTGCATACACATTAAGCTTCTCTTTCAATACTACATCATGATTAAAAAAGTGTGCAGTGCCACGCCCTTGCAAAGTAAATATCAATTTTTAACGAATTCTACTAAGCCGATTATTGTGAAACTTTTCATACACATTTAGTTATTGTTACAATACATTATGGTAAAAAAAATGGGCTGTGGCACGTCCATGAAAAGTAAATATTCATTTATACTACTTCTACTTAACAGATTCATATGAAACTTCGCACACAATTAGTTCTCGTGAAAGTAGCATTATTATAAAAATTATGGACAGTGCCACGCCTATTTTTTTCTTTTTTTTTTGCAAGAATTATTTTTATTGAAATTGGTTCAAATCCTTTGATTTTATTCACAAATGAGTGCTTGTTTTATTGAAATTGGTGCAACACTTTTGATTTTATTTAGTGAGAGAACTTAATTGATAAAAATTAAAATTTCCTTACAACAGCAAGTTTTAACTTTGCGTTTGCTACTGTTGTATCGAAATTTAAATTTTTATCAATTCAGTTCTCTAACTAAATTGTTAATAAAAACAAGAGTTGTGCACCAATTTCAATGAAAAAGGGTTAAATTTCTTCAGAATATATTTAGCTACATGCTACTAGACAAAAAACTGCCTCGTTGTTGTATTTTTATTTTTTATGAAGTTTTAAAAACAAAAATGTTAAACATTTTTATAAAAATTAAGTTATGAGTTTAGTCGAACTATATGGGTTTATATCCAAAGAAATTGTAATTATTTTGGCTTGAGTTCGGTTTTAATTTAATTTTTCAATTAAATTATATTTTTATTTAGAGATTATCTCTAAATAAAAATATAATTAAAATTTTTTTTCTCGGACCAGGACTCAGGGGATGACCCCTACTGATGCAATGCATTGTGCTGGAACTAGGAAAATTGGTTGTGGGAAGGAGGATAAAGGGAGTAGTGTTTGTTGACGTTTGATTTGAAACTTCCAACATTGAAACTGACAGGAAAGACCTCTACAGGGAGTTTATTCCACATACGAACAGTTCGGCCAAAGAACGAGTTCTCTCTATAATGTGTAGTGCGATTCACTGGCATATCGACCACAAATGGATGTGCCCTTAATGAAGAACGTGTTGTACGCAAAAAAGAGCGGTTTTCGGGAACCAGTTCCCTGATTTCATCAGAGCACATTCCATTGTAGTAACGATAAAACAGCGAAAAGAACCCCACATTGCGTCGATGCTCAAGCGAGTCAATAGAGTTGGCTACCCTACTGTCACCGATGAGCTTCTTCGCCCTCTCCTGCACGCGGTCGAGTAACTTCAAAACAGACTTTGAAGCACCGGCCCATACATGAGAGTTGTATTCCATTTTCGGTCGGATATAGGTGGTATAAATAGTAAGGAGATCAGATGGAGTGAAGTATATCTTACACCGTCTTAAGAAACCAAGGCACTTGAATGCTTCTTTTGAGACTTGAAAAATGTGATCAGTCCATCGAACGTCACACTGGATTTTCATGCCAAGAACATCAAGAGCTTCTGATTCCCTAATACCTATGCCACCCATAATTACAGATTGAGCAGCAGGTTCGGTCGTACGTCTGTGAGTAAGCATACAGCATCGGGCCTTACGAGCGTTGAAATAGACCCTATTCGCACTACCCCATTCAGAGATTGTTGTGAGATCGTGATTAATCGTATCATTCATGTTTTGCCGCATGGCCCTAATCTCCAACAGACTTGGTCTATTGCTGAATGAATATGAATGGCAGATGCTGCTGTTGTCTGCAAAAGAGTAGATAGGATTGGAAGTTTGACAGAAAAGGTCATTAAGAAAAATAAGGGTAGGAGAAAGAACGGAGCCTTGTGGTACCCCTGAATTAATCTTGAACTCGTTGGATGAGATCCCATCTATAACAACCCGCATAGTGCGATCTCTGAGAAAGCTCGATATAAATCGAGAGGTCATCACCAACACCAAAAGCAATAAGTTTTGATAAAAGTGCACCATGCCACACTCTATCAAACGCCTTAGAGATATCTAAAGCCACCACCTTACTCTCGCCAAAATGGTGTATGGAGTGACACCATTTTTCCGAAAGGAATGCCAGTAAGTCACCCGCAGAGCGTCTTCTATGGAAGCCATACCGACGGTCGCTGAGTAAGCTGTTGGACTCCAAATACCTCACAAGATGGAAATTTACCATACTTTCCATCACTTTGGAAAGTGCAGAACATATTGCGATTGGGCGGTAATTTTCAGGGTTACTAGCCTCTCCATTTTTGGGGATTGGCGTTACATTGGCAACCTTCCAACACAAGGGGAACTCACCAGCATGATACAGAGTGCTACAGAGGATTGCCAACGGACGTGCTAGCGTTGAAGAGCATTACTTCAAGACCAGTGCTGGAATACCATCCGGCCCAGGAGACTTATTTATGTTGAGATCCGCTAAAACCCTTTTAACTGCAAGCGCTCGAAAAAATATCTTTGGCATAGTTACAGATACTCTATCAAGCGCGGGCAGTGGTTGAGTGCTTTCCGGCAAGTGAGAATTACTTGCAAATAATTCAGCCAAGAGGTTAGCTTTATCAGGCGGGTCAGTGAATATATGGTCATCATTTGAAAGAGTCGGAATTGAGGAACTAGCATTATACTTTACTCTTTTAACGAATGACCAAAAGCTCTTGCTGCCCCGCGGGGCAGCAAGGACTTTAACACAAAGACGCTGCTCATGCAGAGCTTTTTGACGCCTTAGTACTCTGGCACACGAAGATCTCGCTCTTTTGCGCAGAGAATCAGTATCTGAGTTTTTGTTACTACGCCAGATACTGAATGCTTCCTCTCTGGATCTGACTGCATCTTTACAAGCCTGATTAAACCAAGATTTCGTTCTAGGTTTAATCGGAATTCGCTTTGATGGAATGAAAGTTTTCATTCCCAGCAAAATTATATTTACGACCATTTCTGCCATGGCATTGACATTATTGTCAAGGAAACACAGTTTCCAGTTAAAATGCCGGAAAAAGTCGTTGAGCTCAGCCCAACGAGTCTCTTCGTATATATATTTTAAATGTTTCGTAGCTGGTCGTGAAACGTTACGAAGTTCTGAAAACGAAAAGGAGGCGGAAATGGTGCTATGATCCGAGTTACCAAGAGGTGCATTAACGCTCACTTCATACTTTCCAGGGTGTGAGGTGAGAAAAAGGTCGAGAGTACTGTTTTGATGCCCTTCAACACACGAAATGTGTGTTGGTTCATTCACTAATTGCGCAAGGTGGTTGTGCGCGGCGAATAACTCAACATATTGGCCTTCTGTAGTTGTGTGACTCGAATGGCGAAGCCAAAATAATTAAAAGTTCATTTTTATAAAATTTAAATCTTATTTTGGCTCGAACTTTTACGATATCTCTGAAACTATTGTGCAGATTTAGAAACAATGTTTGCAGTCTAAATGATAATTTTGTTGTTGAGTTTTGCATTTCTTTTTTACCGAATAGGGTAAACCTCTAAAGTTATCCTAATACATATGTATATGTCACGTAAGTGGCTTCATTTTTGACATAATGATGTATTGCGAAAAATAGATCTGATAACAAAATCTAATTATACATTGAAAATCTGCACAACATACTTATGTCGACAGTGACGGCTAAAATTTTTCCGGAACACGATGTACTGTAACCAATGTTATGGTACAAACAATTCTTTTAATAAAGCCATTGTGCACATATAATAAGTAATATTTGGAAATTTTCAAGGAAAGTATATTAAACTTAACTTAAACAAAATGAATATTAATTCACGTATCTAAAATGAACTATACTAAGTCTGAAAAGTTAATTTTTCAGCAGAAGCAGATAAGTACCAAATTATTATAATATACATACATATAAACTTGAATATAAAAAGCCTAATAAAAACGTTATAGTTAATCATAAATTTATTTATAGGTGTTGAGTTTATACTTATATATCAAAAAAGCTACATATTTTTATTTTATGAATATTTTACAATATTGTTCGTTATTTTTTATGGTGTTTTTACTAAGGGTTTTCAGAGATAGTTATATGTACTTTTAAAGCGTTTATAACACTTACCTAGTTGGAGCTGGACTGGCAGAGCCTGATGCAGTTTTTCGAGTAATTGTGCCATTTGTTCGAGAAGTTGTGGGTGTAACTGATAATCTGGATGGGCGTGGTGTTGTACCAGTCACCGGAGTTGAACTTGTAGCTAAAGGTTTGCGTTGTGGAATGCGTGATGGAGTATGCTCGTCTATATAAACAAAAATTTGTTTTTAGCAATCACCGAATATGATTCAAAATAAGAATTGGTGCTTACCTGTACTATCCAATGATAATGTAGAACCATGACGAGACGGAGGTTTAGAACCTTGTCTACTAACAGGGCGAGAATTTGGCTTTGAACCAGCTCTGGAACCACCAGGTGTCAAACCTGTTCGTGTGCTGGTATATGTTACTTTTCGTGGAGTAAATCGACCCGAAGCATTGCCATGACTTCCTTCATTATCGCTTAATGAATCTGGTGTTGAAGCTGATAAGGACGAACGTGTATTCGTTGTTTTCGTCATTGGTATAGATCGAACAGAACGTTCGCGTACCTTTATTGAAATTGTTTGATAAAAAAAAATTATTTTCTGTTCGTTGATAAGGAAGTTTTATGAAAATATAATGAATTACTTTGCACCCCATTATGGAAAAAATACTTAAAAAATTTTTCTTTATATCTACGATATTCTTTTGTCTTTGCGATTTTTTCACACACCCTTTGTTTGTTTCCTTTAGGATAGTGTCCAATCTTAAAGAGTAAAATTTTTTTAAACTTACCCAATGCGTCGTAGGATGACAATGTAGTACATGTGGACTCAATGGTACCGAACGACTACTATTGCAACGTACAAATACGGTGCCACCGGCACCCATATGTATAGGAAAGGCGCATGGTACTTGTTCTTGTGCACGTATACGCTCAAATATTGGCATTAATTCAGCCAAATGTTCATCAGCTATGATTATTTTATAAGAAAAGTTTGTTTTTAAGAAATAAAAAAGTGGTGGATAAATTTGCACAAAACCGGTTGAATGATCATTTAAAAAACACATTTAGTCAATTACATAGTTTGAAAGAATTTCAACCGTATTATACTATTTTCCTATAGTTATTTTAGATAAAACTTCATATATAAATCATCAAAATCGTGATCTGTTAAAGCGCTCGCTTGGCAAAATCAAACATTTAAATAATACATTGTCATAACATATTTATAAGTATGTATAAAGCTTTGTTGTGATATAAACATACTATAGTAGCTGCATTTAAAATGTTTACGAATATATTTATGTAATGTGAAAAGTAGCTATACATTTGTAAACGTAATGTTTAATAAATGAAGAAAAATCATAAAAATAGAAACCAATAACATGCTTTACATTGTAAAAATAATATATTTAATAGGTATTATATTTATATTGCAGGAAACATATTTAATGCTAGATCGTTTAGCTTGCATATGACAAATAATCAGAACTTTTTCGAAGCAACTTACCTTTAGTTTACAATATAAATTTATATATAAAAATGTACTAAGATATTCCTAACCACACTAAAAGAATGGGAGCATTTGTTGGGGTGGTTGGTTATTGATGTTATAAGATGATGTTTTTTTTTAATGAATGTTGTATTAAGTATTTTTTCGGTGATTAAAATTTTTTACTATTTATTTACCTTAATTATAGGACCTTGAGAGCTCATATAAGGCGGCAAGTTGTTACCATTTTGAGCAGCATTTGGTGTGGATCGTCTAGGCGTAAAGCCAACTACGGTTTGTGTTACACCAGGAGCCAATGTAAATTGTTCACGTAATTCAATATTAGTACGTCCCTTAGCTGAGCATTGCAAGAAGCCAATTTTAACACAAGGCATGTGTAGATTGTTTTTTTTTGCATTTGCAATTTCGATTATTTCGTATCATATAAGCCCAAGTCACACAAAAGGGTAGATTACAACATGACAACAACAATTAAATTCATTCAGGATTTTTATGATACATTGATTGATTGATTCGATTGATATGATTTCAAAAGCAACAAAAAGCATTGATTGTAACAACATTAAGCCATACATAGGATCATTCATTTCATTTGTGTTGTTTAAATTTTATTTGAATTCATTCGCAAATAAAAATATTGCACATTTTTCATATAGTTTTTTGTTTAAACAATATTATATGTTTGAAAATATTTTGTATTTATTTGCAGAGTTGATACAATATTATTTATTCAAAAAAGGAGCACAAGAAAAGAAAAAAAAAACCCAAAAAAATTAAATAAATTAAAAACGTAAATAAATAAAAATATACATAATAAAAACTAATTTAATAAATAAAGCGCAGTTAATGTAAGGTGAAAGTTAAGGCATTTATTAATACGTTTATGTTAAAAATAATATGAAGTTGTTTAGTTTTCTGTCTTAATGAGAACCACAATTCTTTACATTCGAAAATGTTTTATTATATTGTAGTGTCTACATATTTCGGTCAAAAGATAAAGCCCTGCAATAGAAGTACAGATGGTAAAGAAAAATTATTGGGTCCCATTAGCACCGTTAGCGGTCATCTTTAATGGGTCGATTATGGATGGCAACCGAACCTCCCACTAGAACAAACATTAGAAATGTGTGCTGATAATAAAGCCTCTCATGTCAACATAGATGGTTTTTATGAGGCGAAAAATTGTGAAATTGTCGCTTAGCGCCTAACCATGTAAAGCACAAAATAAATATTTTCAATAAACCAACTTTAAAAATGCGAAAAATATCAAAAATACGCGGCACAAATATTTGCGAAATATGTACTAGAATTCATTCTAAAACTATCTGTATGAAAAGCTAACCAGCGGTATAATGAAGATATAAAATAAAATTTTCAAATAGTGTATTTCATATGGTAACTGCACTAAGTTATTTAAAAGTTAAAATATATGTTCAGAAATAGGGCTCGCGGTTAGTATGTACTTCGATTCGAGTGAAAGCATTTCCGAAACACAATGTATGAGGTATACAAATTTCGAATGTTTTCTTTTAGATAACAACCCCCCAGGACATACATAATTCAGTTAGAGCTGAAAAATATTTGGTAGAACCGTTTAAAAGAGTCAAATCATGTTATTTTGAAACATTTTTGAAATAAAGAGCGTTGGCGTATACAAAAATGGATATACATCTGTACATCAGGGTTGCCCTACATTTCTAAAAGTGTTCCGCTTCTAATTCTCACCCCCTAGATATATCAGAATAGTCTAAAAACTAATGTGTACCAAATTTTATAGATAGAATCGGAGCACTTTTGAAAATATGGACCCCCTAATATACATACATGTCGTTGCCTTACTATAGAAAGGCCCTAACTAAATATTTTTCTGTAAGTCGGAAGTTATTATTATTCGGCTTAGGGCTAGGCCACACGGCCGTTCTTAAAACGCGCGTTTCTGCTTTTTTGTAATAAATTTTAAGTTTTATAAAATTTAGAACTTTCAAGTTTAATATAAAAAAGCAAGCACGCGCGTTTTAAAAACGCCCGTGTGGCCTGGCCCTTAAGTTCACAATAATTGAATTAATGTAAATTCAAATTATTTTTAAGAGCGGAATGTTAGAATATCTAATCAGATTAGCAGAACGGATTAGTACTACTAATTTCGGCAGCACCTACGCTGTCATCATCAGCGTCCTTTGTTCGCTTTTACCACGTTTGATCGTGGATACTAGTACTAATGAAACATCAGCTATTTAACCAAATTTTATGAGGAAATAGAATATGAGTTATTCCTTTTGTTAATATGGTGAAAAAAACGAGTTAGAGCCTCTCTATATTAAGGTAACGATATGTAGATATGTTATTCATGAAAGCCAGAGGTTAAATGTACGTATTGTATTTCAAACTAAACATAGGTTTTATTTCAAGATTCGAGTTCCTGATAAATACTTAAAAACGAACACACATACTGCTTAAGGCTTTTTCGGCTTTTCTGCAGAAACACCCAGGCTCTTGGCATTAATCGAAACTGCGATCTTAGAAATTTTTATATAGTAAAGTTTGTGGTAATATTTTTCAATTACAATCACTTATTAACTTACTATCGAATGTAGAAAATGAAAGAGCATATCGACACTTTTGAGCAAAATTATCGTAAACGGCATTTTTTACGAAATTGACTTTTTAATACAAATTTGATATAAAATATCAGGACAAAAAACTCTATAGTTTTATCGAATCAACCAGGGTTATTTTTTTCAGGCGATATTATTCGAGGTCTCATACGATACAATTTTATGTCCGTTCGAGTAACCAAAAGTTTTTAAAATTTTTTACTGAACTTTACTGCATTTTACTAAATTGCGTTCGTTTACACAAAATACAGTAAATGAAAACACAAATTGAGAGAGTAAAGTGACAGTTCATGACTGAGTATTTACAAATTTTTACTGTAGAAATTTTTGTTAGTAAGATTTAGAAAAACGGAAACATATAATGAATCAAAAGGTAAACAAACAAAAGTAAGCAAAAAAAGGAATACAATTTTTGAAAAAATTAGCGAAAAAAATAAAAAACTGGAACAAAAATAAAAAGTGAATAATTGTTATGAAACTTTTCGTTTGTTTATTCAAGCACATATATAATTATAAAGGAATACAAAAATTTTAGAAATAATTTGTTTTGTTTTGATTGTACTACTTTAATTTGGTAGTGTCGTGAAAGTGCTAAATACTTGACTACTTAGTACTGCACTTGTTTTTAAGGTAATCAATATTAAACACAAATCAATATTAGACACAACTTAAAAAAATCAAATAAAGTATAAAAAAAATGGAAAATATTATATAAAATTTATTATTTATATTTTCTTAATATTTTCATGTTATAAAGAGTATTGTATCGATTACCAATAAGAAAAGGAGTTAAGTAGTCAAAAGTGTAAATGTTTTTCAGCACTACATTTATTTGCCATCAGCTGTTTCCTTAATCTTACGAATTTTTATTACTATTTTTCCGTTCGCGTACTTTTTCGGGCAATACCTTTATTTTGAGAGTAAAAGAGAGCTGAACACTATTCTTATCTATACAAATTGCCCATAAATCGATACATTTTAATTGTCTTGGAAAGCTTTAAATCGCGTATCATTAAAGCAATAAAATATGTAGACGCTATATGAAAATAAAAAACATGCATGCATAATACGAAAGTGTTAAAATATGAAATATGTGTTTTTTAAAATAGCAACTAATTGAAGAAATTTTTAAGGAAACAACAAACAAATCAGTGTAAGCGTTTATTTAAAATGATCACTTTTTGTATATATTCTATTTGCCATTAGATTTGATTGTAGTGAAACAAATTTCCTGACAGTTTTAAGTTGATTTTAAATGCATAGTAGTTATTAGTTTAATAAACTTTTCTAATGAAAATTAAACCCGAAAATAGTTTTTATCCAATTATTGTTAATTGATTTTTAGTAGTTTTTTAATTTTGAAAGATCACAATTTTATTATTTTTTTAATGGTTTTTTTAATGTTTCTATTGTCATATATGTTTGTTAAATGACCATTTCCGTTTTGCATTAGATATACATATAATAGACTTGTTACACTATTGAACTGAAATTTATATGTTATTTGTGATTGGATGATGGTGACATGGGATGTTTCTTTAATAAGAGTTTTACATATGACCGCTTATAAAGTTCAGACGATTAAAATTTTAATATTCGGTCCTGTTCTGTAAATTGAACAGCCCCCATTGTTGTATTTTAAATCATATATGTATAGTAAATTAATTTCAGATATGATATTTTAAACTCTAAAAAATATAAAACTACAAAAACATCTGAAAAAAATTTTGCTATTAGTGGATTTAATTTTTCTAAATCGAGTGTTTTTAAATCGACGCGATTTACAGAACAGGCAGAATTATTTTTTGTTTTATAACATTAAGTAAGAACATTAAAAATGAGCTAAATATACAAATAGTTGTAATAAGTCGTGAATTTTAATTAATCCATCTACATACATAAGTAAATATTGAAGTAAGGCATAGCCAATAAGGCAATTTATTTATATATCAATTGATATTTAAATATAATTTTTCCATACAAAAATGAACGAAAATCGACATTTAAATATGAATTAATATTTATATAGCGTTGGTGAAATAGGCTCATAGAGTAACACATTGATACTTTCCGGCTCAAGCCCTTCAATATATTAACTCTTTTAAATTCAAGCATTAATGTTTAAAATGGCAATATATATTAGGTAAGGTGGATCAGTAGTGAGATTCTGTAACTTTTAACAATAACAACAGTTGTTATATTGTCAACATTTTAAGTTGTTTGCACTAACGTTTGTACGATTCTCTGACTTCTTCTTAACATTATTGGTTAAATTTGACATCATGTGGCATCTCTGTTAAAATAAACGAAAAACGCAGAGGAATATAACAAAACCAAATGAATTTGTGATTTGCAAACACTGTACAGAAAATTTTTTCCTCAAAGTCTTAATTTTTGTGATCTAAACGTTAAATTAAATGTTTAAATAATAGAAAAATTTTTATTTAAACGTAAAAGTTTTATATGTTTGAATATTGTTGTAGAACAATAAATTTAATTGTTGGCAAAAAGTACGTGCTACGGCTGAACAGCTGACATTAACAACAGAAAAATTATTGTGGTTAGTTAATTAACAGCAAGTATTGTTAAAAATGGTGCAGAGTAACAAAATCGACAATTTGCTTGTTAAATTTTTTATCAATAACAACTGTTGTTGAAATTGAATAGAGAATCGCACTACAGGTGTGCAAGCAATCTTCTTCCGAAGGATGGCAGCTGCATGGTCCTATATATACTTAGTTAGGGTCAGATAGTCTTTCATATCCAAAAGATAGTAATAAAGGTCCACTAAGGGCCATTATCACAACTTACAAACAGTTATTTTTAGGATGCTATTTGATAGATAAATGATTTTTGGTTATTACAAGTTAATATTAACCTAAGAAGCGACAAATAAGCCAATATCTACTTCATCCTCATGGTAACTTTTTAAGTGAATAATAAGAATTTGAAGCTGCCATATTTTCTGCTGAAGATATGGTAACTTCAATGACAGTTCATTGCAAAGTAAATTGTTGCCACTACATATTATAAGCAACAAAATGAAGTCGGTATCTACTGCAATATTGCCACAGTATATAAATTACATATTTTATTTTATTGGTCAGTTGTAATAATGGAGAAATCTTATTTGTCAGGTTGTCATTCAAGATAACTTATCTTTATAATAACTATTTGAAGCGTTATCAGCAAGTTGTATTAATGACCCTAAGTGCTTTAATAATATAACTTTTGAAAAAAATCCGACTCCAAAAGAGAAAGATGAACAGAGGGAGTGACGGACAAGTCCACATAAAAACTTTGATGAACGGGAACGATTTTTATATAAAACATATATTTTACAAATCGGTTTATTATATATTTAATATTAAAGCCAGTTAAAAATCGGGCTAATTGTAACAGAACTTATAACTGGCAGGATTGCAACTAAGGTTACAGGTAATTAAGATTGGTTCTTCGCTGTCCTCAAAACACAGTAACCGCCAAAAATAAAAATGTTCATGAAGCGAATTTACTTGGAAATTATCCACCACACACGGATGGCCATCGACTTGTTTTATAGTGTTATGAATTGATTTGCGATTAACCATTAGCTTTTTTACTGCAATGCAATTTTAGTACCGCAAATTCCATGAAGAGAGTTTTCGATAAATTTATTGAAATAAATTTGAATATTGAAAATCGAAGATATATTAAATAGGTCTGTATCTTCACGAGCACGAAGCTAGCCAAACTTACTCGAAAGCTTTTTTATAATTTAAAATTTGTATAAAGAAACTCTTTCGGGTAAGTTTGAGTTACTTCGTGTACGCACAGAGTCAAAACCTTAATTAATTATTTCAGTTGAAAACAAAATGAAGTTGTATGTATATGAGAAAAAAAAAATACTTTCTACTGCGAATTGTATAATTAAAATGGATTAATGAATGATTATAGAGTTTCTAACTATGAGCCAAAAAGTACTGATGATTAAAATAAATGAAATTATTGTGTATCAACACTAAAATATTGATATTAATACGAAAAAGTACTTACCGCGACAGGGATCATTCTTTTGAAGGAATTCATCTAGGGCAACCCAGCCGCCACCAACACGTACCATAACAGTACTACGTAAAATACGGACAAGACGTAGTTTTTGCGATTCGCCAAACTGAAACGTTTTTTATTATAAAAATTTTAAATAAAAATATTACGAGGAAAGAATAGCAAAAATCTTACCTTATATCTTCCTTCACCGACTTGGAAAACGCGGAATTTCTGACGACAGGTGCAAAGCATAACCAAGCGTTTAACTTCATCGTGTATCTTATCAGAATCAGTCTCAGGTTTCCGTTCCTGCCAATCGGGTCGAAGCGCAGCAATAAATTCTTGCCAATCGATTAAACCTTCGCCATTACGATCAAACAAATCTGCAACAGCGCCCATTTCCATTCGCGAAGTGTCGAATTCTAAAATAAAGATATAAATAATAAAAAAATAGTTAAAGTTTAATATTTTTATGTATGTAATGGCTAGTTATTTTCAAACAAATAACTAATTTGTAGTATTCGGCCATGCCACAGAGTTCAATTCCGTTCGGAAACGGAGTTCAATCAACCCTAATATGTCAAGCCCTAGCTGGAGCATACCACAGCATAGTAGCGCCGCCAACAGTCTGGACACACCTGAAAAATTTGCGTATTTTAGTTTTGTTTTTTAGACACCAGCTGCTACAAAAATGGGGTAGGTTGAATTTCGTTTCCGAACGGAATTGAACTCTGTGACATCGCCGTTTCTTTCCTTATAAGGGTATTTATAAAAAAAGGCTTACTAGTGTTCAAAATGCCATCAATAAATTCGCCTCGGGGTATTAGACCATTGTTGTCCTTATCCATTTTACGGAACAAATCAGTTAGTCGCGATTTCTTGTGGTTCATGTATTTCAAAAACTACATTTTAATATATTAAAAAAGAGTTAATAATTTTTCCACATGATAGTTCAACAAGAATTTAAACTCACTCTCTTTCTCCAGTCATCCCAGCTAAAGTTGCGAACTCGTTCCAAATCTTTCAGGTACATTAGATGATCATTCAAACGACGCTGACGTTCCCATGATAGCATCCAAACATGACGCCATTTATCCCACAACAACTTCGCTCTAGGAGAACGGAATTCGAGTTCAGGACCCACAGAGCTAAATACATGAAGAAATGCGTTGGTAATTATTTCACTTTTCTGAATGATTTTTCTTATTGATCATAATAATTCGACCAAATAAGTAAATATGTAAGCATAGCGCTAAAACATTCATTAGATAAAAAAATATACTATGTACATATAAAAATAAAACACATACACACATATATATGCAACACATATACATATGCAGCTTTTAACTATGCGTGTATAAAAAACATGTACAATGACATAAACAAAAAACTTAAGCAACATGCACTTACCTGGGTGAAAAGCGTGGACCATAATGAGGTAAACGATCTCTATCAGGAGTGTCACGACTTGGTGTCATACGACTACTGTATATGTTCAAACAAACAATAGACAGTAGTGTCAGTGAATTGTTGATTGTCGAGCAACAAAATAATGAATGCAGAAAAATAGTTGACAAAACAAAAGCATACAAAACATAGAAAGAAAACGAAATATATGTAGAAAAAGACACAAACATATGTTCACATCGAATCTTTTGCGCTAATTAATTATTAATTAGTCCTGACTAAAAAAGGAAAGTGTTATAATTTTGAAATGTGTATCTGTGCGCTTGTCTGTGGCACCGTAGAAGCTCAACGGGTGTTTAAAGAAAATCGGTCCAGCCGTTTGGAAGTTAACAGGTGTCTTCTAGTGGACGATTGGATGATACCATACATATACATATATATGTACTATGTATATATTGAATCGAGTCCCAACATACCATACAGCAATCAAGAGGCAATACAACTTGAGAATAAGCTAATATAAATAGTGGGTTTAAGCTTTTCTTAGCTTATAATAATGTTTATAAAATGTGAATTCACAAGCTGTTTTTAACAATGCTTGAGAAACTATTATTATACAGAACTGTTTCTAAAGTATGCTTATAAACGACATGCATATATTCAAGGGCACAATATAACGATTGAAAATGACTTATCTTTTCCAATACATTCTATTTGTTACAAGTGCTTTACGATTACATTTGGTTTTAAATTTCAAGCTGAATGGACGTGTAATTTTGTAAATTACAACATAAAAAGCATAAATATGTAATAAATAAATGAAATCGAATGAATTTGAAGTATGTCAATATAAAATTTAACACTAAAAAATATATTATTTGTGAAGTTTATTCTACAATTATGTAAAAAAGCTTATAAAAATATTAAGACAAATAAGCTTTTATATACAAAAGTTAATTTGTAAACTAACTTTGAATAAATAAATGAAAAGTTGTATTCCTCATAAAAAAAGTGGTTTAAAATAGTTTTTGCACTTTAAGGTACGGAATATGTTAATTCCATTAATGAAATTAAAAATGATTTAATTCCAAAAATTTTTTTGAATTCCGTTTCTGAACGTAATTGAGCTCCGTGACGTGGCTGATATAAACCCATCTCCCAAAAAAATTTTTAGGATTCTACTGTCTGCTCGGCGACATTATAATCAAAAAGAAAACAACGTAGTCAATATCACTTGTACTATTTTATAAATTTTTTCCTTCTCCTGCAAAATTTCGTAAATTGTAGTTACATGTTTTTTTCGTTTCATATGACGATATGTAAAATTTGGTTTTTGGCATATAGAATAATCTAGCGCAAAAGAGTCGATATGTGTAAGTGAAGCATAAAAATAAATGAAATAAAACGAATGCTACAAAAAGGAAAAATACATAAGAGCGCTATTGAAAATATTGTGATTTTCATGGATAACAGCGTATATCTTAAAATCCTTTAAATCCTCTTCGAATGATTTTTAAAATTACTAAAATATAAAATATATTCAACAATAACAACGTATGCACATTAGAGTGGTATTAAAATATTAAAATTTGGATTTCTTCAAGTCTCATAAATCAATTAAAAAAATTTTTATGAAATTTTTAATTTTTAGACCCAAGCTTTTACGATATTTGGAACGATTTTCCGTCATCCTACGCCAAATTTTGTTTGTAAACAGACCGGTTTGGGCTATGTGCCATCTTCAGTGTTCTATTCAAATTACAAACCAAATTTGACATGGGATGACGGAAAATCGTTCCAAATTAAAAAAAACCATTTCGGAAGAAAAACACAACACTTACGATATCTCTGAAACTAATGGACAGATTTAAAAACACTATTTGTTCGGCTTAAAAATAATTTTGTTGTCGAATTTTGGGTTTTCTTTTTTACAGTTGTGCTGATATGTGTCGTGCAAGTCCCTTCAATTTTGGCATAACGGTAAATCTCCAAAACTAGAGCTGACTAAAATAAGTGGAGTTCAGATTCGCGTTCAGCGTCCCAACTAACTAGAGAAACAACTTCAAGTTCTAGGGAACGAAAAAGTTTTTTTTAATTGTAATAGTTATCGCCTTTTCTCGATTTTTTGCTGTTTATTTTATTAAATATCCCGTTTGGATAAAAGTCGGTAATGCAAAAGCTGTTGAAAACTTCACAGACAACAACTTTTTAGAAGATTTTTTTTGTAAATACTATATTTATTAAGCCGACGTGCGACACGCCTTAATCTTAACTGATTGACGTATTTTTTTCGGCTAGTTTTTTATAAATATCCATCGATTTGGGGTATGAGACGACTTGAAGAAATCCAACTTTTACCACTCTAATGCACATACTGTGCTTATGCATTCAAAATAATTTCTCAGCAAGAGATGGTTGCACATACCTCGTTAATTCAATAATTATACCTATAGAAGTATAGTATAGTATAGAAGTTAACGTTGCTTTTTAGTAAGTAAAAAAAATCAAAATTGGTGAAACTTATTGCGAAAAATTTTAGACCCATATAAAGAGCACTTAAAATAACTTAAAATCGAAAAAAATTTACATACACGATTATTCATGAAGACCACAGAATAAAGCATAATATACACAAAAACAAAAGGATATAATTTCATTGGTTCAATTATTGCAAAATGTTCGACATGAACAGAATCTTGATGAAATAAATCTTAAACATGCAAAAGTTTAGTATGACTTTTTGATAGTTAAGTATTTACCTTGATTTTCGGGTATTAAGGCCGTGATCTCGAGATCCTTTGAAACTATTAAATAAAAGAGATAAACGTTATTAGGATAACATTTTTGGAGTTTATAATTATATGTTATTATATTTATATCTAAAGAGGGAAAGCGTATGAATTAGGCAAACTAATTGAGAGTTTTATTAATGATTCATTGTAAATCGTTTTATTGGTACTGGTGGACGGTTTAGTTCTTTTTCATGGAATTGTAAAATTATGTTTTAAACATCAGGTATTAGAGTTTAAAAGGAGAGAGAAGGATGTTTATAAATTTTTTTTCAAAATATTTTAATGATTATTCATTATTTTGTTAAGTTTTTTGATTCGCAAAAACAGTAAAAGTCAAAAGTACTTTTATCTATTTTCATATAGTTTTCATGCTCTTTATGTTTTTTTTTCTATGAAAGTGTATATGTTATGAAAATTAATGTATTAATGTTGGGCATTTAACTAAAAACCGGGAACGAAAACAGTTTTAATTGAAAAAGCATTTATGAGTTTTTGTTAAATTTGATATTGAAACAGCAACGTAAACGAACCTTTGTCGCCTTAAGGTACCATCGGGTGATTGTTCACGTAAATCATGACTTGAGCCACGACTGTTATATAATGATTATTATCATTTCATAATTGGGTGTTTTAAAAAAGATAAATAATAAATATAAACGGAAATAAAATAAAAATAAAAAGAGATAAATAAAATAAACACAGAAATAAAAAGTGAAGAAAATAAAAATCAAAGCTTTAGGGGATAGATGAAAGTTATATGAAACAATCAAACTATCAAACTTACACAGGGGTCTTCGCATGAGGTCTAGACATTTTTCGAGCACCTGGTGGTAGTTGCTTGGGTTTACAGGCACGATCAACTTCATTTTGCCGTTTGGCAGTATTTTCCATAAATTCTTTGTGATCTTCAATAAGTTTTTCAAGTGCTGGAATTTCATCTGGTAACTTTTCACGTTCTAAATCTAAATGAACAATAATAATAAATAAGTATATAAATCAAGACACAATGTTTATTTTTTAGTTACTTAGCAATGTTGCTTCTAGTCCACTTAACCACGCTAAAAGCTCTTCAATGCATTCATCTAGATCTTTAAGAGATTGTAGATGTTGTTCTAATTTAGATTCACGGTTAATGGCCCACTGTTTGACTTCTTCCCATCGTTCTTCAATGATACTTAACCAATTCTTTATGATGGGTATAGCATCTGGATAAGCCTTGGCTATAATTTCTTCAGCAAATTTAAATGTTTCGATCTTTTGCTTTTCACGGGTGCGTAAATCGTTCATAAATTCCATATGCATATCCATCATTTCTCGAGATACTTTTTCATCATCAGGTGCATTCTTGGCATAACGTAATTTTTGTTCTGCATGATCCAACCAGTCGAAAAGTGCCTGGACACTACTATTTAGTCTTTCAGCATCTTTAAGGGCGTGTTGTAATCGCTCACCGCGTTTAGCTGCAGCACCCTTAACGTCATCCCAAATGGATTGCAGTTCATCTAATTGCCGGCCAACGTCTGGGTTATTACCGGACCTCTCCAAATCGCGACCAGTCTTAAGCACACCCTGCATTTGAGCGGCTCGCTTCTGTAAGTCTTGTTCGATATGTTTATGATGCTCACATAATCCTTGTACAGTTTCTAAATCTCCATGTACTGGCCCGTCTTCATTTAGACGTTGTTTTGCTTTCTTCAACCATTCAAAAAGTTCACCAAGGGCATCAGAGAATTGACCAGAGAGTAGAAGAGCTTCTTCCAATTTTCGTTGACGTTCAATGCTTTTTGACAGTACTCGGCTCCATTGGTCTTTGAGTTCGCAAAGCATTTTTCCGAGCACCGGCTCGTCACTTTTTGGTGCACGTTCCATGAGATTCTTACCGTTACGCATTGTAGAGTCATATAACGATTGCTTACTAGTCAATTGACGATGGCTGTCTTTAAGACGAGCAATACATTTTTTGATTTTTTGTGGTTCCTTTGATGAGGTGGCTTCTTCAATTATTTGATCCAATACTGTTTCAGTTTCTTGTAAGTATTGCATCATGTTATTCCAAGCATCATTAAATTCGCGAGCTTCTTTGTAGCCGTGATCAAGTGCCCGTGTACGTTCAGCAGCCTTGCTAACAATTCGCTCCCAACGATGCTGAACTGATACTAGAAGATTCTTGATCAAAATAACATCTTGCTTTTGACTAAAATATTTAAGATGAGTTCCTTTCTTGTCCAGCAAAAGCATTGCCTCACGGTGAGTGCTAACATCTTTTTGTAACACTTTGTGTTCTTCCATTTGTGCCTGTATTGTTTCTAGAACCCTCGATACTGGTTGAGCATTAGCCAATTGTTTTTCCGCTTGATTAAGCCATTCCACGAACGCTTGCAGAGTATCATGAAATTCGGTAGCCTCCTTTAGTGCAATTTCTAATTTGATTTTCTTGTCGGAAGCTCTTGAAACTACGGCATCCCATCGCTGTTTAAGTGTGCGTAGTGTGTGCTGAAGATTACTAGACGATACCTTCATTTGATTCTGCCGTTTAATATATTCTTGACCTTGTGCTTGAATTGTTTCAACCTTGGGACGATTTTCATCAAGTTCATTGTATACCTCCATAAAGCGCTCCAGCTGTTCGGTAGCAGTTTCTGGCAAGCCACCTACAGGCTTACTTGCACCAATTACAGCATCTACATCGCCTAACCAACCAAGAATGTCTTGAACTTCTGCAATATAGCCATGTGCTTCTCGCAACGCTACTTCCAGCTCGTGCTGGCGGTCAGATGCCTTTTGTAAAAGCATCTTCCATTCTTGATTCAGTTTGCGTAATTTTTCCTGAGTAGTAGAAGCCTCAATAGAACCTTTTTCAGATTCAATCAATTGACGTCCAGCATCATTTAATGTTTCAACTGAATTTTGATGAGCTTGAATATCATTAGCCAAAACTTTTAATTTGGCCAATTCGACTTCAAGTAATTGTGGATCGCCGGGAATCTAAATTTTTTAATTTTATAATAAATAAGTACATTATAATATAAATATCTGTGGACTTTTGAGCAAAGCACTTAAGTCGAGTTAAGACAATTTTAAATTTTATTAGCATTAAATAAAAAATAATTTGATCGAACGATTAAATTAAAAATTAACTTAAGCCAAACTAATTAAATAACTTTGGATAAAAACCATACAGTTCGACTAAAAATTCATAACTCAATTATTAAATATAAATTTTTTAGACGCGTCTTTTGGTGCAATAGCCATATTCCTATGATAATTGTTAAATGAAATATTAATATTTTGAATATTTAGCTCATCACGATTTTTCTTAATTTTGCGACTGATTAAAGAAGAACTTTAAATATGTCGAAAAATTTAAAATCATTTAATTATAAGTAATTTTTACTTTTCTTTAAGAGCATACACAAAAAGTTATATTGAACACTTTAAGGCTGAGGCCACTCGGGCCTTTTTAACCGCACCTTCCTGATAATTAGACTTAAGTTGTTTTGTCAAAAGTCCACAGATATTTAGTGTACTAACCGGCTTTAGTTGGTCTAGAGTGCCGTCTGTTTTATTGATCCACACTAGAAGTTCATTGAGTGCATGTTGGAATTGACCTAAGTGCAATAGAGCATGTTCAAGTTGCTTTTGCCGTTCAACCATTCCACGCAATAAGGTTTCCCAACGACGGTTTACTACTGCCAACGGCTCACGAATTGAAGCAGCTTGTTCAGGTGAAGTTCTTTCCGTTAACTCAACAGCTTGTCTGCAAATTTAACAATACACAAATACATGGATTTATTAGATTAAATAAATAAATATAAACAGGACGGAAACAAAAATTACATGCATTTATCATAGTATCTTAACAATAATCGTAAAAAAGATACTCATGAATAACGAATATCAAAATAACAATAAATAAAAGATGTCAGTATTAAAAAATATATCCTTTTCATAGTACATATCGTCATATAAAACGTAAACCAATGTAATTACAATTTTTTAAATTTTACAGGAGAGGGAAAACAGTTTATAAATAGTGAAAGCATAGTGGCTTTGTTGTTTTCTTTTTGATTATAACGTCACCGATCATTTGTAGGGACATGGGCTTCGATATAACATACAATAATTAGTTTAAAAAATAAAACCATTTTGAAGTTTTCGTCATTACATGATAATACGTTTCATAAGACGATATATATGTACATAAGTTGTAAGCCTAAAGCCCCGTCTTCACGAGACAATTTTGTTCTAACATTTATCAAACTTCATACATAAAAACATCAGTAAAATGTTAATGCTATTTTTTCATATCGACTTTGACTTTTGTCAAGACAAATCAATGGCTCGTGAAGACGCTATGTAAAGCATACTAAATTTATGTATCGAGTATTTATTTTTTGGAGGAGAATTTTAAATCGAAATAAAATTGTTTTTAATTTTTATGAATTTGGCCTTATGTAATACTACCCAGCAAAAAATAGATGGGGTACTTCTTTATGAACCACTTTTTAATTACTTCCAAAGTGGCTAATGCGTATTTTTAGATGTCAAAGAAGTTATTTCTATTCACATACATATAAAATGCAGTTTTTAATCACTACTTTGTTTTCAACCATTTCATAACTTCATTTCAAAAACAAAACAACGTGAACTTGGTGGTAGTTGATTTATTTTCATGTAAACAAATTAAAAAAGACGCGCGAAGCTAAAAAGCGTTTTTGTAAAGTTAATTGACTTTTTAATTAAAAAATTTTAAATAATAATAACAAACAAGAATAATTAAATATCCCAAAAGGAAAAGCTTGCCATCAAAATTAATTCGAAAAGATTTTTGATTTGATTTAATAAAACAATAGTGTAATTTCACTTTATTTGCTAATCTTTATGTAAAAGACCCAGCCTTAGGCTGGGTTTTTGAGATCTCAGTTAAACTAGGTTTAGTAAGTCTGAAAACAGATTTGTGCCGACATTACCAAGTTTGTATACAAAATTTTGACGGAACAGCTTAGTTTTGCTCAAAATGTTGGTCTTTAACGAAATAATACAAAAAAAATCACATTTCGCCGGAAAAATCAGAGTTTCAGACAACGTTAAACTAAGTTTAGACTTAATCCACATCTCAAAAACACAGACTTAGAGTAATAAGAGTAATATTTCTGTGCATAAGATAAGAGGTTTGAAACTTTTCAAAAGTATTTCTGAAATCTACTGATAGTTTGGTAAAGGACCAATGAAATGCAGGCATATAGACATGCTTAGTCCGCTACAAATTAAACATTTTTACCATAAATATTTTAGCCCCTAAATTCATCTCTAAATAAATAAAGTCCCTTAAATTTAGGCAAAAGTCCCACAACCTGATGTAGGAGATTTTAAGTAATACTATCTCCGAAACGCTTACCGTTGACTATAATGTTCTATCCGTTATAATTTTTTAAAACATTTGGACCAATAATTCTACCCGACCATAAAGCGTACCAATTGTGACTTTTTCTGGATGTAATCGTGTTTCGACAATGCGGCAATTATGGTTACTGACATACCTATACATATAATCACTGAACCAAATAATTTCCCATGAGTTTCTCGGAAATCTGTAAATCAGCATTGACGTAGCTGGGCCCTCTTGGGGGGCTAAGCCACCCCAGAATCGCTCTAGCTCTCCCTAGAAATTCAAAATATTATAAAAAAATTTCAGGCTACGACAATGAAAATCGGCAGTCATATAAAATAGCGCAGCCAATTTAAAATTCTCCGTTTCCAAAAAAAAAGATCCGATACAACTGATCATACAAAAAAAGTGTAGAACTAAAACATGCATTTTAGTTTAAAGCAGAATTAATCAACAAGTAACAAATAACAACACAATAACTTTTGTTTTAACTTATTTCTTGCCTTTCTAAGACCCTGCCAATTTGGAAATTTATCGAATTATCAATCAAATATGTATACCGTTTTGATTAACAGCATAGTGAAGAATGTATAGAGAAAATGGATTCAATTTAAATAAAGTTATTATTAATATAATATTTAATCTAATGCAAAATATATCAATTATATAAAATGTATGTAAACATAATAGAAATTACCTATTTAATGCCTCTACTTCCACCATATGTGGGTCAACTTCATCCTTGAACGACTTCAATTGTTCGATTTGTTTTTTAACAGCATCAATGTCTGAACCGACTGGTCCTAAATGACTGAATTTGTCTTCTGCCTTTGACAAGAATTTGAGTAGATTTTGTAGGGTTTCATGGAACTCCATGGCCTTTTCCATGGCGTCAATGAGATTTTCTTCACGTTTGGCATACAGAGCTGTAATGTTATCCCAGGCGTTGTCCAAATCCTCAATATGTTTCTTTACTTCTGGTTTATCGGGTTCACCACACAAATTCATTAAGTTGCTGCCATGGCGGCGTACTTGTTCAACTTCAGGTTTTGTTTGATCGATTTCATGGCGAATTTCTTGTAGAGCGACTTGTTGTTTTTGAATTTCTTGTGGTTGGGCTGCTGGCGGTTCTTGTGATGCAAGAGTTTCTTCAAGATCTTTTAATGTTTTCATAACACTTTGCAATTGATTCCAGAATGGTTCAGCAACATTTAAGATGTCATCCAAGGAGCTGCCACGTTTTTTGGTGGTCTTTTGAACATCATTCCACAGGTGGTTGAGCTTCTCTAATTTACTCTTTATATCTCGGACAGCCGGATCCGATTTGTTTCCAGCTTTTGCTATAACATCATTGGCTGCACGTTGTACCGCATTAAAGGCGTCAGCACGTTTATCTAAATCATCCATAATAGCGTCATTGTCTTCGATTTGTTCACGAATCTTTTGTGGTAGGGAAGATAATGGGTCTAATTGATTGACCTGATCTACTGTATTAGCCAACGCTCGAAGCATTCCTTCGAGTTTGTCGGAAAATTGACTTGATTCTTGTAATGCGTTATCAAGAGCTTGTTGGCGTTCGCGTAATTCTAGTCGTAACGCAGCATAACGCGCATTAACAGAATCCAGAATTTCATTGATTTTAGCACTATCATCGTCAGCGACAAGAGCACCTAGTGCCTCGCCAGTTTTGTTTAATTTGTCCAACAAAGGCTTGTGTTCTGCAATTGATTGTAGAAGCCTTTCGTTTTTGTCTTGTTGTTGGGTTATTTGATCAGGCCGCAGCGCTGGCATACTAAGACGTGATATTTGCTGTTCCATATCATCCAACCAAGTAGTAAGACCAGCATGGGAGTCTGCGAAATGTTCAGACAGTGGCAGTGCTTGCTCAAGTACACTTAAACGTTCACTGCATAGTTGAACAACAGTGTCGACAATATCCTTTAGATCGTCAAGTTTTTCTCGCAAAGTGGCAGTGTTTTCGCTTTGAGGTGATTCGCGCAAAACCTTCTTAGAGGCGGCAGTAACATCACGAACACGTCCTTTTTGACTGGAAATGTCATCATTAACAGAACGGTGTTCCTGCAATTGAGCGCGAACCAGCTTAGGTTCAATGGCTGGCAAATCTGCATCACGCAAATTCGCATCCATTTCACGGAACCACTCCAACAATTCATCAATATCATTCGTGACCTCTTTGGCCCGTTGGTTACTAAGATGCAAACGTTCAGCTTTGCGTTGTATTTGTTCCACAATGGCATCGAATCTACGGTTGTCGCGAGTAACGATATTTTCAATTGTAGATGCACCTTCCCCAGGTGAAAGTTGACAAAGTTTGGGTCCAACTAAATTAACTGAATCTAAAGTGGGTCGCATTTCAACTAGTTCGGCTTCCAAACGCAGGACGTCAGATTGGCGTGGTTCGCTAGGAGCAAGTGCACTTTCAGCTGATTGCATCCAGTCCATCAAACGGTTGTGAGCTTCATGGAATTGTTGAACTAAAGGCAATGCATTTTGTGCACTCTTCAGCAAGTCGCCACCACGATTTGTAAGGTCGCCATAGCGACGCTGTAATGAATCCAATTTATCTTTGAGTTGTATAGCTTCGTCATTAGATATATGTTTCATAAGCTCAGCTCCAGATTCCACAGTTGACTCAACGTTGGGCGCATTGTTTGCAATATTTTCATTTAGTTCTAACAAAAGTTCCATTTGTTCCATTAGTTTTTCTGCATAAACTGGCACAGAACGGAAGCGTTTTAGTTCATTCTCCATTCTTTCCATCCACGCAACTAAGTCTTGGTATGTAAGAACTAAATGTCTCAGACCCTTGCAAGATTCTGCAAGTAAAGCGCCGATGTTGTCACTAGCATCCACAAGCCCGGTGTAGCGATCGGTAATAGTACGAACTTTCTCACTTAAATTGACGGCTTCATCATCACTCACTAAATGCATCAACTGACCAGCTACATCGGCTAAATCGGTAAAGTCGGGCTTTTTGCTCAAAATCTCGTCATGAAGTCGGCCTTGCTCGCGAATGCGTTGTTGTATTTTCTCTTCGTCAGTTGGTATTAATTCCATTCCTTTGACGGCACGTTCTGTATTATCTAGCCATAGTTCTAATGGGCTAATCTTATCATGGAAGCGTTTGGCAACTTCCATTGCCTCTTCTAGGTCATGTTCTCTTTGTTCTGCACCATTAGTTAAAGCATCAAAACGTTTCATAAGATCATAGAGTTGTTTTTCAATAGCAGCACGCTCAGACGGTTCACAATGATTGGCTACTTCCTTACCCAACGAAGATAAAGAGGACATAGAATGTTGACGATCCAAAAGCATTTTCTTAAGGAATTTTTGTTCTTGCAACTGTGCTTTCACAACCTTATAATCCGAACTCGGAGGTTTTTGGTTAGCTACCATTTCTTCAGTATCTGATAACCATTTCGAAAGACCTGCTAAAGCTTCTTTGAATTTGCCCGATTGTAGGAGGGCCACATCAAGGCGTCTATCGCGTTCATTCATCCGTTCTTTAAGATCATTCCAACGATCGTTTAACTTCTCTAAGTCTTTTTCAATTTGAGAAGTAGAAACACCACTTGCTGCGGATCGTACCAAATCACGACCGCTTACATTCACTTTATCAACATTTTGGGCCAATGGTTCAAATTTGTGTTCACGGAAATTACGAAAATCTTCTTGCTGGCGACGTATCTGGTCTAGTTCGGAGCTCACCGGTTTCATGCGCGAAAACTCATCGCTTATATCCTTAATATCGTCCAAAGTTTGAGATTCAATATCGTAAAATATGTGCAGGAGGTTCAAAGTATCTTGTAAGTTTTGAGCATGATCTCGAACACGATTATCCAGACGGGAAAATGTTTTACGAAGGGTAGAAATTTGTTCGCGAGTTTGGGCCGTATCGGGTGAATAGCCAGCATCTATTAAGGAATCCGCAGCGCGGTCACCATATTCGATTCGGTCCACAATCCGTTCTAATTTGTTTTGCAATTTAGCTGTATCCTGTATCTGCGCTTGCACGCGCTTTATTTCACGCGCGGGTGAGGATAATTTCTCAACTTCATTTTCGATTTCATTCAAATCGACACCTAGTGCCTTGACATGTTCATTGAACTGAGATACTACAGTTGCTGCTGATTGTAACACACCCAAGCGGTCATCTAAACGGCTTTGGAGTTCCACGATTCGGTCAGATATACCGTCAACGTCATCTGAAAGGTGTTCAGCATCTCCACCTGCTGCGCGAGCTTCGGCGCAAATATCCTTTGCCATTCCTTTAAGAGTTTGTAATGGTTTCTGGAGTGTTGTGAGTTCTTCTTTTATAGCCTTCACTCGCTCCAAAAGTTTAGGATCTTTAGCTGCTCCACCCAAAGCATCGTGAGCAGCGAGACGATCCTCACATCTACCCACAGCATGATCTAAATTTCTAAGTTCTTCGTTGAAGTCGCCCAAACGACGAGAGCAGTTTTCAATTTCATGAGCACGAGCAATAAGATCGTTATTTAGACGTTCCCACCGTTCGCGAATATCCTGAAGTTCTGCCTTAATTGGTTCTTTATCTACGTCGCAACTGCTTAAGAACGTTTCACCCAAACCTTTCGTGTTTTCGAACTCACCGGAATGTTTCCAGACCTCACTACGGAATGTCTGTAGATCGCGCAAACGGGCATCAAGTTGTGATTTGGAAAGGACACCAGGATTCAATTCTGAAAGTTTATCTTCAGCAGTACGTAACCAAGCCAAAAATAATTCTGATGTTGTTTCATATTTCTTACAATGTTCCATACAAGTTTGCAATCTGGTATGCCGATCAACTGCTTCCCGACGAAGTTTTTCCCACTGTTGTTGGATACGTTCCAAATCACGTTTAGCAGTACGGTCTTGTTGGCGATCCGATAAATCTTTTCCTTTATTGATAAGCATAATAATTTCATGTTCACGCGCCATTACTTCACGATAAATAGGTTCATGAGTGTCGATTTGATGTTGCAATGTCTGTTTGTGAGCTGAAACCAATAGACGTTCTGCTAAATTTGAAAGTTCAGCAGAAAGCCAACCGAGAGTTTTTGAGCAGTTTTCTGCAAAGTGGCGACCATCTCTGAGCGTGGCTTCTGTTTCAGCCTTCATGGTATCGAGTTTCTTCTGCAAGGCTTGATATTGTTTCTCAAGTGCGGCAACACGCGAATTGACATCAGCTCGGGATGCGGGATCTCCCAAAATATTGCAGAGAGCAGCTGCGGATTGTTCAGCATCGGCTAATAATGGCCTCTGACCTTCTAATTGGCGTTCTAAATTTTCGATCTTTCTCAAATTCTCTTGATGATCGCCATCATTTGGCAAGCTATCTAAGTTATCACTTATTTGTTGTAACGCTTCTCTAAGCCTATTAACTGCCGCATCAAACTCTTTACTACTATCAGCCGCGCCTCCTAAGCTGTTGGCTCGTTGATCTAATCGACCAACAAGATCTTCCCACTTAGAGTTTACATCCTTTAACTTTTTATCAACTGCTACAGCATCAGAAGAACCAACCTCTAGATGATCAAGAACATCATGACCAATTTCTTGGAAATGCTTTAATTGGGGCTGTTGAGTTCGAAATTCTTCACGTAGTACTTGTACTTGTTGGACTTGACTCTGAACCATACGCGGGTCGGATGAAATAGGTCCAAGTACCGTAAGCATACGTTCTTTGCTGTCCAGCCAGTTTTTCAAATTATTGTAAGTATCCAAGAAATCACGTAATTTTTCCGAAAAGTTAATACGGTTTTTACAAATATCACTCAATTGTTTCCATTTTTCTACAATGTTGTCATTTTCCATACGTAACTGCTCGGCACCAGGGACATCGGACTTACGTCGTAGTATATCTTTAATCTGTGTCTTAGTTGTGTCTAACAGGCTTTGTTTTTCGTACATGTCTTCAAGAATTTTACGAGCTTGTTTAATACAACGATCGGCTTCCTCTTTATTCGAAACAGATTCTTTTGGCAATTGACGTTGAATGCGTTCCAAGAAGCTGAAAAGGTTTTTAAGATTCTCATATTGTTTTCGCACTTCTTCAGCCATATTGTCTAATTCGTTTTGACGATCATTAATACGAACTCCCACGAGTCCATAGCGATTATTTATTTCGCTTAGTTGCTGTTGTACTGGGGAGAGTTCGGAGAGTTGGAAACCATCTTGAGAGGATCTGCGGCTACCAAATCCACTGGAACCAGTTGATAGTGGCGACAGAATACCTCCCTTTGTAGGACTAGGACTGCGAGCATCTCCAGACATGCGACGCAAAGGGCTAACACGTTTAATCGGACTATAGGACGACCGTTTGCGCCCTGGACTTTCAGGACGAATGAGTGCATCATACTGTGCACCAATGTCATTAATTCTGTCAATTGTAGACGCATAGTCACGATAATCCTTATTTATTGGTTTTAACTCCTCATGCTGTTGGCGGATTTTTTCCAAATCAACTGCTACAGGATTCAATCCACTAATTCGAGCTTCCATACTAGCCAACCAAGAAAGAACTTGATCTTTAAGATTTTCGTAGGCAATTTGCTGTTCAGCTTTTTGTTTTGATATTTTTGCTTTCTCTTCGATCATAATATTTATGTTGCGCCATTGCGTTTCGAGGGCCTTAATTCGATCACGCAATGCACTAGTATCTGTGACATCACGAATGCTAATTAAATCTTTACCATTACGGACACAATTCTCCAAAGAGGGGATGAGATCTTCTTTGCGATTTAAGAGTTCTTGTATACGACGAGAAGATTCTTCCGCAGAAAGCAAACTGGTATCACGACCATCAAGTGCATCCTGCAAAGTACAAATTTCTTGCTCGACATTTGTTATTTCATCCAAATATTGGCACAAACGATTATAGACATCATCAAGGAAGCCACCACGTTTAACAACCTTGTCAAAAAGTTTTTCAAATTTAGACGTGACATCGTTAAGGTTTGTTTCAACCTTTTTAGCGATGCGGGCATTGGAAGCTGTATTCATTAAGTGCTGGGCGGAAGACTGAACACTGTCAATGCTGACTTGATGAGATTGCATGTCTGCCAAAAATGCCTTGTGCTCACGAATTTGCTCCTGCAAACGTTCTTTTATCAAGGACGCAGGTCTTAACTGAAGTTTATACTTATCCTCAGCTTGATTAACCCAACCTCCTAGGTTGTCAAGAGCTTCTTGAACGCCTTGCGACTGCACCAATGTTTTATCTAGCATCTTACAGTGTTCACCTAAAGTATCTAAAAGACCTTGATACTTCAATTTGAGTTCAGCTATCGGAATTTCTAGTTGCTTTATTTCCATTGGACTAAGCTGGCCACCTAAAGTGTACAATAAGCTGTCTAATGCGTGTTGAGCATTATCAACTAAACGGCCATTTGACAATAGTTCATTGTGCAAGCTTTTGGCTTCATTCATTTGCTCTTGCACTGACTTTGGATCTCCAGCAACAGGTTCGGCAATTATACGAGAAACACGTGGTTGCACTGTTCTCAACCAATCGTTTGCTTTATCTAGAGCTTCTAGATATTCACGTTGTCGGCCACCAAGACCAGAAATGCGATCTTGAAGAGCATTGACACGATTCATTAGATCTTTATATTGAGCTGAAACTAAAGAAACTTCTTGCCGTATAGGACTTTCCGCACTTGATAACGGCTCTACGTGCGGTAAGCGTTCAGGCAGTGATGTTCTAAAATCATTAAGAATTGCTAAGAATTCCTTGCATTCATCAACAAACTTCTGAGCAGCCATTGTAATGAATCTTAAATCAGCTTGATGACCAATAACATCGCTAACAAATTCCCGTACAGTTTCTGCTTGAGAAGAAAGACGTGTAAGATCAGATAACGCACGCTCTTTATCTTCTAAAGTGCGTCGAGCTGACTGCAACCAATCAGAGAAAATGTCTAGTTCACTTCGTAGCTTATTAAGTTCATCACGCCCAGCTTCTAGACGACGCAGCAAGCGCACTGTTCGGTCATTAACACGATCAACACGTGAACGTAACTCCCGTCCTGAGTTTTCTAAAGTTGTTACTTCGGGTGCCGATAAAACATCACCGCCTGTCAGAACAATTTGGCGAATTTGTTCCAAACACGTTGCCACTGGCCGTTGTTGAGTTTCGATTTCATCCTTGATTTGCTAAATATATAAAATTAAAATTATTCCAAATTTTCATATTTTAAATTGAAGTAACAATAGGATACCTTAAGGGCATTAATTTGATTACGAAGTTCATCAATATTTTCTCTTGGTCCACCGACAGTAGCGATTTTATGCTCAACACTATTGACCCACTTAAGTAATTCATTTACATTTTCTTCGCACATGTTGAATTTCTCAACTACTGCTTGCTATATTATTAACATTGGCAAAGAGAAACAAAAGTGATAGTTATTTTGGAATTAGATTTTATCTTGTGGATAAATATTTATTGTAAAATAAAAATACGTAATATATAATGCTGTGTTGTAAAGATTGGGCGAATAAATTATTATGCCCCAAATAAAACTAGAAAAACTTATTTAAATTTCAGAGTATATTTATTATAAACACAAAATATATATTAAAAAAGTTTAAACCAAAGCAAAGCTTAGCTAAAAAAACAACTATGTCTTAATATAGGTAATAAAGCTTAGCGCGTTTATGTATAAAAAGCCAAAAAAATAGACCAGAAATGTTTATGTAAAGTAATATTAGAGCAAACAAATACAAAGAACTAAAAATTAATTTGTTATATCTATTTTGACTACCATAAAGAACTAATAAGGACTACACTACGGTTAAGATACCAAGCTACCAAAAATTAAAGTTGTTGTTAAATAATATTAGGATTTTATAAATAAAGTTAGAAAAAGCTTAGTTAAAAGTTTTAAGAAAACATATATGGATTTTTAAGAAAACACATAAATATTTAAACTGGAATAAAACCTGAAAAGGTAGAAAATTGAAATGAATGAAATTAAAAAAGAAAGATATAAAATAATATATTAAAATAATTTACCTTTCCAACTAAAAATATACTCAAAATATGTATGCATGTTAACATAAATAGTAACTATTCGTACTAGGGATGGGCAAAAATATTGATATATCGATATTTTCTCAAAAATATATCGATATTTTTCCAAAAATATCGACAGTATCAAATTCGATATTTTTTTAGCTTTGGTTTTGTTTTTCGAGCAGTTAAAAAAAAATTCGGCCCAGTCTTCATCAAATAGTAATATTCTATTTGATGAAGACTGTTTTATTTATAATATTTTGTCTATTCGAAAAGTTATCATTCTTTGAGTATAATCTTGTTGATGTATGTTCCATGAAATATTGGTGGAACAGTAAGGATCTTGGAAATGCTTTCCAGCTTAATTATTTATAAGAAAGTTACTTTTTTCGTTTTATTTTTACGAAAAATTCGGTACTATGTATGAATTATCATTGTTGGTAAAAATATAGATATTTCGATGTATGTATCGATATTTTTTATTCGATATATATCGATGCAGATCGATACTTAAAAATGTATCGATATATTATTTTCACTTGCCCATCCCTAATTCGTAGAATATGCATAAGAATGTCTGAATACATTTACGACATTTATAAAAAAAATTTAATATAAAATCAAGTGGAAATAACAAAATAGAAATGGTATACAATTTCAATAAGCCATATACATGCAACCCTCGATTTACGTGACACTTCCATTGCGCGGTTTCTCTATAGCACGATATAATACTGCTGACTAATTTTCTAACTACATGCTTTATACATACGCATTATTAGTTTAACTATCGCGCCATTGTCATTATATCTTAAGGGTAATCAGACATATACTTGTTTTTAGTCTTTCTAGAGGTTTGCTTGACATTTTCTCGATTTGGTGGAGTACTATACACAACTCATTTGGACATTGCTGGAGAACATTAAATTAGTGCTGGCAGTTTCTACTATTTGTATATATTCATATCGAATATAATTTGATTGTTGTGATTTGTATAAAATTCTAAGCCTACAGCGTTATTTCATTCTAATTCTCGAATAATTTTTGAAGGTTTGTGAATATTAGGTTTGAAACTTTTCAAAAGTATGGTTGAAGTCTACTGATGGTTTGGTAAAGCACCAACGGAATACGGGCATGTAGACAGACATGCTTAAGCCGTCACAAATAAAAACTTTTTTTTAAAGAAAATTATAATAAAAGAGGAAGGAGTACTTTGACATTTTAGAGGCAGTTGTAGAAGGGAGCTAAGTCATTTTTAAACAATACTTGTTAAGAGGAGACTATATATAGCCTTTCGATTGGGCATAAAATTACTTATATCCGATGACGCGCTTTTAAAGTTATTCAATCTTCAATATGACGACCTTTTCTTTAAATGGCCGAGATGTCCATGTTTGGATCGCTATAAAATATCAACCATAAGAGGTATCGAATTTATTCCTTCGACACGTGATGCGTAGAATATATATGTCGAATGTCATTAAAATCGGAGAGGATAAAAGTCCAGACCGAGTCGAAAATTTTTGCAAGTACTCCTATGCGATGCATGAAATTTCAAGCGACTTTGATTCTCAGTAATTTTTTTCTTTCGGTCCCAACAAGCTGCGTAAATCGAGGGTTACTTGTTTTAATACAAAATAAAGTTTATAAGTATACATAAGTATACAAATGTATACTTGAGTATGTGAAATGATAGGAACGAATTTGATTTCTCTAATTTGCACAAGAATAATTTATATAATCCCCCCTATAATCAATGGCGACGTCGGCGTGACATCAACACGACAACAAAATATTGTCACTTGTCTAATCTTTTACAACAACAATTGGCTAATATTAGCATCCTCGGCTAATTTCATAAGCCTCAGAATATTTTAAGAGACTGTCAGTAGTATTCAATTATTATCGACAATGAGTAGACAAGTGACAATTATTTGCGCCATTCATAATAAGGGGGAGTACATTTAAAAAATGATCGGTTCTAACATTTTCGGAGCATCATTTCCTCCTATTAAAGAAAATTAGCGGACATTTGTAGGTGGTAAATAGGTAATGGAGTTTCTTACGACAAGCATTAATTCAACAATATACAAAAGCGCAAAAGAAATTATAAAAAAATAGTTTCAGTTGTTTAATTTTTTTGCTCTGTTTTGCCGACGACACTTATGTTGGAAAATGTATGATACGGGCAGCATCCAAGGCACATGAAATTGTGATCGTAATATGTAATTATGTGAAGAATTAATTCTGATGTGTGTGGTTTTGATTTGTATGAACGCACGATGATGAATTTGTGATATTTAGATATGTGTAATTTGATATCATCTTCATTCAAAAAAAGAAACAGTAAAAATATAGTTTTGCTTGATTTTTTCACCTAAAACCACCATGCTCTGTAGTTGTTTGAAAGAAGCAAAGAATATATTCAGAAAAGAGAGATTTAAAAAATTAAAGAAGATTTTGAACTGTAACTTTTTTGATCAGAAAATAGATGTAGTTATGTGAGCAAATAATATTTGCTAATGTGAGCTCCAAAGTGAGGGTGAACTCCAAAATCCTGAAACCTTTCCGACTTTAATATTGCAATAAAATAAATTTTTTGATGTTTAGGAATAGTTTTCGGAAATCTAATTATTTTTCTCTTTCATTTTTAAATATGACCGCCAAGTTATTATTTTTTAGATTTTAGAAAATTTAGTTCAATTGTAAATCTATCTCCAAATTTGGGAAAAACTTTCGATTATGATTCACGACAAAATTGATAGATGAGTCGTGGTTGTTATATTCAACTCAACTTTCATCAAAGTGAAACAATTGCTTTTTATCAGTTGTGTTTTGGTTTTTATTTCGACTATTGCTTTATTTTGCTTACTTTTAAAATTGTGAATCTAAAGTGTGCATCATTATTCCAGACGCCAACCTATCCCATTTGTCAACCAATATTGTTGCCATATCCATAAAATATAAAATCTCAAGAAAAAAATAGTAAGAGAGCAAAGATAAAGAAAGAACACTTGTTTCGAACATTATTTCGAAGACAAGTAAAATTGGTTGTGAATCATAATAAAAACAAAAATGGTTGAGTTGGGTCGTAACTAGGGTATTCATTTTAATCGACTTTTCAATTGTTCGATTAATCAATTAATCGATATTGAGGTTTTTAAATTACTCGAACAATCGAGTAAAGCTTTTATTTCGTTCGAGTTTTTCGAGTAACTTTTTCGTTAAAAAATTATTCGAGATATTCGAAACCATTTTGAGTTTACTCGCTTTTTTCTAAATTTTGTTCGGAAAAATTATTGCCGTGTTATATATTTTATTAATGAAAACAGTTGATCATCTAAAATAATACGCTATTTAAATGCATCGCTTTGAGAAGTTTTTGCTTTGCGAAAAATTTTATGATTATATTTTCGTCCCACTTTATGCAGGGTAATTCATTAAATAACACTGCTTTGCAAATTTTTACTATTGGAATGTTTAAAGTTTGTATTGCATTTTTTTTAAGGCCATTAGGATGTGGCTGAGCATGAGAAAAATTATTTATTTATTTTTCATTTCGGCCATTATCCATATAACCGCTAATTTGTATTTTTCTATGTATGCTTCTCTTTAAAGCTCCATCGAGAGTGAAAGAATGATTCGAATAAAATAATATCTTGTTTTAAAGACTTTTAAATTACGCCTTCAATACTCGCTTATTTGCTTCGATCGGATAAAAAGTGACTGAATTGCAGTGGATCGAAGTTAAAATTCAATGAAATTTGTTTTGTATAACAAATAATAACAAAGTCCATAACGGACGGAAATCGGACAGAAACTGAAAATGCTATAAAAAAAACGAAAACACAGGCATTTAAATTTACCATCTAACAATTACTTGGTATCGAAGTATTGCCTTTATTTCAAATATGTAATTATTGCTCGATGGAAATATTTCCGAAATTTTCTACAAGGTAACAAAAATGTTCTGTCTCCCTCTTCTTGCTGGATATTTCACTTAATTCCTTAATATCTACATCAAGCGATCCAATAGTATCTCATAACGATTGAATTGAATGACAAATTTTATCAAATTAAAATATTTTGCCAGTTTTGGTTAAGAAATCTTAAAAAATTCATTAAAAAAAATATTACATAAAACTTTATACTCGAGTTATTCGATTAATCGACTTAAATTACTTGAACAAATTTTTACTCGAATTTGGAAATTTTTGTTTGATAGAACATTATTTGAGTTAAATTTTCCGATTAATCGATCAAACATTAATCGAGTGAATACCCTAGTCGTAACATTGACAATTCAACTTAGTTGAGTGGTGGATCATAAGAGCGGCCTAAGTTTTTTTTAAACTATGGTGAACTTGCGATTTATTTGTGAAATTAATGTTTTTTTTAATTGCATGATTCTATAGGTAGATTCGAGTTTTTGGTGAAATTCTGACTTTAAATTTGGATTTTTTTAATTAATGACATTTTGTGTTTTGACATTATTACATAGACAGTTGCCAGTAGGTTTGTAGCTGACTTTTGGAACTCACTCATTATTTCAAATAACAATTATTTCTGAATGTATTCTATGTTCTCAGATAAAAGAATAGATTAGGGGCAGAAATATTTTGGTTTAAGGTAGAAAAGTAATTGTAGAGCAAATTTTGGAAGAATATTTAGAGATTGTAGAATAATGCCAATTAAAGAAACGTTCAATTAAAAAAATTAACGATTTTCACGCTCGGTAGTAAATATCCTAATTTAAACATAATATTTTATTGACATACAACAAAAAAAGGCTATAAATACATGTCGTAAGATACAAATTTAATTGCCGTAAAAATACCACGAAAGATATCAGTAATTTTTCGTGGTCTTAAGACGTTGTAACACCAAAAAGTGAAAACCGCTAATAATTTTCTAATCATGCAAAAGGAAAAAAATAGTAATAATAAAAACAATAAATTAATACACAAATATATAGAAAAATAATATAATATGCAAGCAAAACTTTTGAAAAGAAAGAAAAAACAAGAATGGATTCAAAAATGATCAAGAAGTACAAAATAGCAAATTAAAGGATAACAGAAAAATAATAGAAGCTTTTGTATTTTGAGCATGGTGAGCTTATGTTGCAGCTTTAGGCAGTTGGTAAACAAAATGTCCAGCATTTAACTTACCCTTTGTTCTGCTGGCAATAAAAGACCTTTCTCAGCGGCCTTAACGAGATCCATACTGTTTTTACTGTCTCTAGGATCGGTAATGCGTCCTTCAGTGGGGTCAATCAAACCTGTTTGTATAGCGGATGTGAGCGGTATTATTTCACCGGTTGATGGATTCCTAACCACTGTTGACGATGGATCAATCAAACCACTGGTTATTGTCTCGGCAAGAGAGAACTTTTTACGCCTTATGATATCAGGATTCATTTGGAATGGATCGACAAAGCAGCCATTGGTAGGATTGTAAAGGTTAAAGGAAATGGCTTCGAGTAGGCCAAAGGAACGTTTAGGTGTAAAAATTAAACCATTCTCGTAGGCTTCACTTAATGTACACAATTTCGATGTCTTTGTATTCAAAACATTTGCCTTGTTGGCATCTATTAAACCTTTGCGGAAAGCTTCTGGTAAACGTACCAACTTTGATTTTCCCAAGTCCTTTATAAGAGCAGAGTCGGGGTCTATGATACCCATGGTGGTTGCATCTTTGAGCGAATACGTTTTAGGTTCAGTTTCTACAGATTCTGTTAAGTTGTCCTTATCATTAACAACTAATGGATCATAATCTTGATCTGTATACGTTAGCATGCCTGTTTGTAGATCTAGTATTTTGCTTTCCGCAGCATAGTCGAACGTTATGGGCTCTCTTACATAAACTATTAAGTTTTGATCAAACACAAAGTACAATGCTTTCGGATCCACTAAAGTTCGCTTGCTTAAATCAAGGCTTCCATTTTGTTGTGCAATTTCAAATGGCAAAAATTTAAATGTTTCAAAATCGCGAACCAAAGCAGTCGTCGGATCAATAATATTATATTTAATCGCTTCTTCTAATGACATTTCTCGAGGCTTACTGACAACAACACTAACGGGCGTCTGACTTAAAAGTTCAACGCTTTCCTGACGCTTAACAATTTCTGTACGCTCCGTCAACGGCTTTGTAATGGTTACTAAAATACCACGCGATAAGGCAATATCGTAGTTATAAGCGGATTTTGTTTTTGGATCGAATACACGCCCCTTAGTTACGTCAATGTCCCCATTTTCAATTGCTTCATTTAGAGGCAGTTCTTTGCCTGTTACGTGATTTTTGAATATAGTGGTAGCCGGATCTATAAAACCATTTTGAATCGCTTCTGCAAGATCACAAAAATCACCGGTAGTTGGGTCGCAGAATTTTCCTGTTTCTGGTCTAAACAATTGCATTCGCATTACGAGTTCTAAACTTAAAAGTCTTCTGGTCGATACTATTAAACCTTTTGACCGGGCCTCTTGAAGATCTAATTGTTCGGAGTCTCCGAAGTTGTAACATCCATTTGTGTCATCTATCAATTTATCTTTTAGAGCTTGAGCTAGTCTAACATATTTTCCACTTTTATTGCTTTTTATTAAGCTAGACGATAGACTGACTATGTCTTCAACGCAAGCCTCATTTATATTAAGTTTTCTTCCGGTAACTGGGTGGATTACTTTACGCGATGCCCTGTCATAAAAGCCCATCGCCAATAATTCATATAAACCAAAACTGGCGTTTTCAATATCTACAATAAGACCTAAATTCAAAGCTTCATTTAATGATACGAATGTGTTACTACCGGGTTCTCGAAAAACGCCCTCCCTTCTATTGATAATGCCCATGCGGCAAGTTTCGGTCAAATTGTGCATTTGTTCTTGTAGTTCGTCAAAGTAGCAAGGCAATTGAGGATTTATAATAAAGCTGCGTATGCTCTCGAGTAAAGTTATTTTGCGTCCACTCTTGGGATCTGTAAGCTTTCCGGTTTTTTCATCGAATAGTCCTTGGTGTAGAGCTCGTTGTAAACTTAACGGTGCTTGGGTGTCGATTAGAATACCCACGTCAAAAGCATGCTTTATGGTAATCTTCTGGTTGTTGTAAACCAATTTAGCATTTTTACCGTCGATAACACCAGATACAGTAGCATGTGCTAAGTTTAGTTGCTTATACAAGCCCGTATTAAAGTCTCGTATTTGGACACTATCCCCATCGAGTAGATTGGTTTCGACGGCTTCGGCAAAGGATAGTTTCAAGCCCGTTTTTGGATCCATGAAGCTGCCGTCAGCTTCATCGTAAATATTCTTAATGACCGCCTCGATTAGACGCAAAGGTTTCTTTGCTTCGAGAAGCACACCTCTATCAAAAGCTTCTTTAAAATCGATGGCTTTATCATCGCTGTCTCTAACAGTGCCGCGTTGACTATCAACAATGCCAACCAGAGCAGCTTTTTCAAATGGTAATACTTCACCAGCTACACTCACAATGGTCGAATCTGGATCCAAAATTCCTCTACGAATAGCACGTTCAGTTGAGAGTTTTTCACGAGTAATTGTGCTACTGAATTCTCCAGTTTTAGGATCGTACAGGCCACGGTATACTGCATCTGGTAAGCTTCGCTTTCGTTTTGGTGGAATCAGAATGCGGTTTTCAAGAGCTTCATTTAAAGACAATTTTGTGCCAGCAAAAGGATTAACGACAAATCCTCCAATGGGATCAATATATCCCTTGGTAATTGCTTCAGTAAGTGAAATAATTGAATCCGTTTTGGGATCTAAAAGAACTAATTCCTCGGAGTTTATTAATTTTAGAGAAATTGCTGTTTTAAGATCTACACGCTTATCATCGATATTAAATTTAGAAGAACCAGGATCGTAAAGTCCCCTTAATAAACAATCTACTAATGACAAGGGTATCTTTGTGCTAATCAAATATCCCTTTACAAAAGCTTCATCTAATTTAATATTTGGACTGTTCAAGCAACCTTTAACTGTGTCTAGAAGACCTTCTTTGGCAGCTTGTTTTCCGGGAACAATAATATTATTTTCATAGTCTTTAACTAAACAAGTATCTAATTCTACAAAACCATGTTCAATTGCTTGTTGAAGTAATATTTCTTCGCCTGTTGTGGGATTCAAAACTTTACCCGAGTGAGGAGAATAATACTCCCTTTGCAATACTTCCGTTAAACTCCATTTAATATTATCAGTTTTGACTAGCTTCTTTTCGACACCAACATCAAATGGGACCAATGTGTTAGTTTTAGTATCTTTAATTTTGCCCGTTTCAGGCAAAACTAACTCATCCTCAATAGCACAATCAAGTTTAATTTCCTTTTTAGAAATTGAATCAACAATAAGAGAAATTTTAGGATCTACAAGACCTATCTCTATCGACTTTTGAACATCCACTTGGACATCGCTTTCCGAATCATATAGTTTACCAGTTTCAGGGTCATATAGACCTTTACGAACAGCTGCTTCCAAAGAGATAGGCTTTCTTGCTCCTGGCACCAAAAATCCTAATTTAAATGCATCTTCCATTGGAATTTCTTTAAGTGTCTGAATATCTATAACAGTACCTGCCTGCATATCCACAACTCCCAACTCGATTGCCATACGCAGTGGAATCACTTCACCGCTCACTGGATCACGTACTGATATCGACTGGATATCAAGCAATCCCATGTTGATAGCGTCAACAATTGAACAAACTCGACCATTATCCAACTTTACTTTTCCTGTGGCAGGATCGATTACATTTTCAATAGCTACGGGTTTTTCTTTCTCTGGATTGGCACGTATGATCCATTTGCGGGTTACACATTCAAAGAACGGTATCTTCTTGCCCGTTTTGGGGTCGACCATATGACCGGTATGTCTATCAAGCAAAGGACGTTCAAGTGCATTCGTCAAGGTTTCATATTTTCCAGTACTAAGGTTTTTAACAAGTATTGTTTCTGGATTAAATACATTCATTTCGAAAACCAAAGTTTGGAAAGATATTTTCATTCCCGTTGAGGGGTCCGTAAAGTACTGATTCTCTGGATCATAGATGTTTAATTCGCTTAAATGTTCTGGACTAAGTTCATCGTCAACGTCTACAAGGTAAGTTAAATTTTGTAAAACGACTAATTTATCATCTACAATTTGAACTTCATCTAATGGACTAAGTTGTTCGTCCTTTAATAGCTCAGTAACACTTTGATCTTGTTCCTTGCCATCTACAACTACCTTGCATTCATCAGGCGATATAAGATTTTGAGAAATTGCATCACCCAAAGCTAAAGTTTGAGGAGGCATCACAGTCCTTGAAGAAACATTTTCTTGCGAAGTATTAACAGTCGGTTTTGTTGTTGGGTCCACAGAATTTTGTGACGCGATAAGAGTTGAATATACACTGTTGTTCGATTTTATTACAGCAGTTTCTTTGACTAAAGTAATAGTTTCAGAGTTTGATGGTTTTTCATCTTTTTTGAGAGCATCCACAATTGCTTTTCCTGCTAATACAGGAGCACCCACAATTGCCATAGCACTTAATTTCGCTGCATCTTTTACATTTTGCAAAATACTACTTCCCTGTTGTGAATCTTGTTTTTCATTTTGCATGAAATCGACTATATCTTGATGCTTTTGTTTTTTTATTGCTGTTATTTCTTGGTCGACCTGTCCCATAATTTCGACTGGTATAGCAGACACTTGTTCCTTAATTGATTTTTTTCTTTCTGCTGGTATTGGCTTTTCAGGTAAAAATATTGTGTTTGCATCAACAGTCGAATTATCAATAGTTCCTGTCAAAGTTTCTTCGGATTTAATGACTGTTTTGTATTCTCCCATTTCATTGCTTTCTTTTTCATTAGTCTGCTGTTCTATTTCTTCGTGTGAAAACTTAGCTTCCTCATCCTCGATTTTCTGAGATTTTTCTATTAATTTAGGCTCAGAATACTCTTGCGTTGGCACATTTTCGTTTACTTTTTCTTGTGTTTTCATTGCGTTTTTAGTTTGTTCAACGTTGTCAGTTTCTTGAGCTCTGTTTGTTTGTATGGTTTTTAGGTCGGAATTGTTATCAAATGGTGCCAACAAAGCTTCATAAGGTTTATTAGCAGTACACGTTTCATTTGCTATGAAATCTTCCACAACATCATGTTTTTTCTGTAAAGTATCTCCCAACACTTCTGGTGATGTTTCCATCGCTGATTTGGCAACCACATGTTCTTCTTCAACACTATTTTTATTTTGTTGTTTGTCTAAAACGGATTTTTGAGGAGCTTCCGATATTCTAATTTCAAGATGCTTATTTTTATCTTTTCGATCTTCCTCTGGAACTTGTGTTGTTTCTCTTTTAGTTTCCTTTGTAAGTATTTCCTTTATAATGGATTCTTGAATAGTTGTCGAAGTTAGTTCCTCTGTTTGGTTTGCAATCACCTGATTATCGATCATTTTGCATTTTTCTAATGTCAGCGGAACCTTATCATCATTAATACATTCAGAAATAATTTCGACATTTGGATTTTGAATATGTTCTTGTTTGATTTGAACATCGTTTGGTTTTTTAATTTCATCTACTTCCTGATCAAATTTCGTTGGTTTTCCTTCATTATATTTCTGTTGGTCCAAGTCAACTGACTCATGCGATGTTATAGGTTTAGTATCGTTTTTACCATCTTTACTATATTTTTCTGGTTTTCGTTCTTCTCCTTTTTCTTTGGTTCTTAAAGGCTTCTTTGGTATGGATTCCATTTGACTGATTGGATTAGTTGTGGTTACTGTAGCCGTTTCAATAAGATTACCTTTAGGCGTTTGTTTTTCATAGGGAATAAGTTCTTCACTATTAGATTTTGTTGGATCCAATACTTCGGTAATTTCGTTAATAGGATCAGTATTTACTACAGATGTTTCTGTTGTAATGACAAGAGTGGAAAGTTCTTTTGACGATATCTCATCAATAGGGCGTACAAGATTCTGATTATCTTGTTTATACTCTTGTGCTACTTGCTCATTATTTATGAAATTGGTAGTTGTTGTATGTATGAATTTCTCTGTGTCTTTTACAAGATTGTCTACTAGCACACTATTTTTGGGTTCCGCATATCTTTGCATGGGCTTGAAAATTTCATCTGCAGTACTATTAAAACTTTTTTCTGTTTCTTTTGTGATTGTAGTAATAGAAGTGGTTGTTCTACTTGATTTTGAAATAATTTCAGATTTCTGACCTTCGTCGATTGTTATTTTACTTGTTTGGAGTTTTGGATCTTCATTTGGTTTTGTTGTATCATCCTTGGGAATTTTGGCTCTAGTTGAAGCGTCAGGTGGTGATACAGCAGTATTAACTTGCGTTTTCTCTGTTACTTTGTTACTGGGTTTTACCAGATGTTTAATTCCACTAACAATAGCACTTCCGGCTAAAACGGGAGCAGCAACTATACCTAATGCACCCATTTTTGCGGCTTCTTTAACTGTGCTGATGGTTGATGATGTAGTATATTGCTTTGTATTGTCTTTTTGAGGTAACAAATCAATGGGATAAGTGGAAGTTTCCATTGTGGGCTTCTCCTGTTTACTTGCTGGCGATATTACTTTAGTTGTATCGTCCAAAAGTTCAGACTTGTTGTCTTTGTCCTTATTTTGGGTTATAGAACGAGTTTCTTTTGAACTCTTTTCCTCTCTTAAAATACCAACAGCTTTAGCCTCTTCAATGGAACAAACTTCACCGGTTTTAACATTTTTAACTTCATTACTTGATATTAAGATATAGCCCTGAACAAGCTCAATAGTCTTTGTAGTTACTGTGTGAACTGCAGATATAGTTTCCATAATTTCTGTCTTTGGTATAGGTTTTTGTGTTACAACGAAGTCTGATATTTGCTTAACAACCAAATGTCCATTTTCCAAAGCTTGCCGAATGGGTAGACTTTCCTGGTCTTTGGGATGTTTGAATGTTTGATTAATGACATTTATAAGACCTTGTTCAACTGCATACTGGACTTCTATGGCATCGACTTTAGGGGGATAAGGAATGGACATGATAAAGCAGTCATCAATAGCACGCTTTAAGGATATATCATTCTTATTTTCTGGATGTATAACAATAACTTTGTCAGCATTTAACAGACCTCTTTCGACGACAACAGGAAAAGTCATACCTACGGGAGGTAAAGATACAACTGATTTTTGTTTGTCATACACGCTATCAAATACATTAGAAGATAGTGCTTGGGAAAAGTTCAAAGCCTTTCCATTGATATTAAATGTGCATTTATCTTGATCTATAATATTTTTCGTGATCGCATCTTGAATTGAACATTCATATGGACGTTTCAGCTTGGAGTATGGATCCAAAACATCACACACAATGGCTTCTCTTATATTTAAACCATATCCACTTTCAGGGTGGACAATTGTTTGCGCTTTTGTATCTATTAGACCCTGTTCCATTAGTTTGGGAATGGAAAGTGATTTTGCAAGAGGCAATAATATATGATTGGTTTCTTCTGGATCAATAATATTTTCTCTCACAGCTCCGCTTATAGTCAGAACACGATTTCGTTGAGGATCTACAATTTTTCCACTACCACCATCGACAAGTCCCCTTTCCAAAGCTTCTGAAATGGAAATAACTTGTTTGTTTTCATTTAAAAAGTTATTTTTGTCCTCTAGAATATCTCTTGCTTCCTCATCAATAATACCCTTTTCAAAAGCATCTATGGGTTTTAGAATTATTTTTCTCATTCTTTGCAGTACCACAACTTTATCTTCACACGTATCGCTATCGAATGACTTTGTCTTACTTAACTGATCTCGTGAAACAATGCCACGTTCATAAGCCACTTCAACGGGAATTTGTTCTCCTGTACGAGGATCTGTTACAAATCGAATGGTTCGCAGCGCGCCTTCAGCTGCTACAAGAGGAGCCCCCGAAACATTAACAATACCCTTTTGAATGGCTGTTAGAATATCAACTGTGTAGCCTTCCTCTGTCATAATCGTTGAATTTTGAGGATCATAAATTTTATTCGCAATTGCCTCACTAACCGAGACTAATAATTTGCTTTTCGGATCAATAATTTTAATAAGATTTTCGTCTATTAATCCGTGACGAGCAGCATCAAAAATATTCTCGGTTTGTCCGTTATGAGTAAATATGACTAATGCTGTAGAGGGATCATATATAGCGCCTGGTGCAATTTGTAATGGTTCTGGAGACGTCAATTCGCGCTGTAATGTCACAACATTAACAAAATTTGAAGACAATCCAGGCGATAGTGGTGTAGAAATTTCCACAATTTCTGGTAGATTATTTATTTTACTTATACGCAATATACATTGCTCTCTAGCAGATGCTTTTGTCACTGGAACTGATTCAAGAATAATTTTGTTTTCATTAATGGCAGAACGCATTGTTTGTACGTCGTTGTTCTTATTTGTGTAATTGCCAAATGAATCTAAAATATTCCTTTCAAAAGCATTACGAATTGATAACTTTTCATTTGTTCTAGGATCTATGACTGATACAGATAAACTACTGATAATGTACTTTGAAATACATTCTTCAAAGCTGACAACTCTTTCTGTATTTTCAATATGGAAAACACCAGTGTCCGGATTAAAAAGACGCTGTTCAATGGCATCCTTTAGAGGCCAGCCTCCTGAAGGCAATTCTATTATCTGCCTTTCCTGCACACTGTCTTCAGCATAACATATCTTTTCATTTTCGATAAAATCTGTGTTAATTTTTCCAGTTTTCAGTACTTCCTGTGTTATAGGAATCTCTACGGATTTTTCTATGAATTTTTGTGTATTCATTTTGATGGGCTCTGACTCAGGCACTACTTGTTTCGTAACAATTGTTATGGTTGACTTTGTTTTCTTACGATTTGTTGGTTCAGGCACTGAGTCGTTGGCATCCGGCTGTAATAGACCATAGCTAAGGGCTTGTTGAACAGAATAAATTTTACCAGTTTTGGGATCTTTGAAAAGCTGTCTTTCTTCATCTATGAAACCTTGACGTACAGCCTCGGTAAAAGTTAAAACTATGTGTGTTTCCACAGGTTCCTGAGAGCCTGATCTTATTGTAACATACCGATTAATTGTTCTTGTTACTGTTTCAGTCGTTAGTGTTATATTCAAGAGACTACTTAAGAGCAATGCACCTTCAGGCGTTATAAATTTGCGTTCTATAGCTAAATCAAGAGGCACAGTTTCACCAGTCTTAGGATCTAACAAATAACCAGTCTTGGGATCTATTAAATTATGATAACATAAATCGAAAACATTTAACTCTTTGCCACTGGCATTAGAAACTCCTATACCTTTGTTAAACATTTCATAAACTTCGGACCGTATAAGACCTTCATTCATAGCTATTTCTAGAGGCACTTGTGAATCACGACTAGTTTCTAAAGCAAAGCCGTTACTTTTGCGGCGCAGAATTCCTCGTGATGAGGCAACATTGAAACTAACAAAGTCATTGCTGACCATATCTTTAAAGCCATCTATGTCAAATATTGATTTTTGGGATACACTACTTATTAACCCGCGCTCTACGGCCTCAGGTATTGATACAATTTCGCCCGTCATAAAATCTCTATATTTCGATTCGGCTGGTAATATGATACCATCAGCAATAGCTTCCTGCAGTGTGATTAATTCACCCTTACGTTTTGTTACACACTTTAAGTTGTTACCATCTAAGACACCCGATTCTATGGCCTGCATTATACTTAACTTTTCACGTCTCATGGGACTTGTAATTTTGGACTGTTTATCCATTAAATTTAAATCACAAACATCTTTAAGAGTATAGGGTTTTGCAATAAGTTGACGATTTTTAGCCTCGAGAAATGTTAGTTTTTCCTTAGTTACTTCATTCAAATAACGACCGGTTTTTGGATTTAAAATGCCTGATTTAAGAGCTTCGTTTAGTGTAATCTTGTTGTCGTTCTTAGCATCGACTACTTCGCGTATATTCGGATCGATGAGTTGGTTGGCAATGGCCGAATCAAGCCTGAATTTGTCGCCCGAATTCCGATCGGCTATCCATCCAGCCGTATCAACTAAGCCGTGTCCGATTGCATCGCTAAGACACAAGGCATTTGATTTGATCGTCACTGACTCATGCCGTATAAGATACCCACGTTCATATGCTTCAGCTAGTGTTATTGTTTTACCCGATTTACTACGATAGAGACCGGTTTTGGTATCAACATTTCCAGCAGAAATGGCATCGGCAATATTTTTAGGATTATCAGCTTCTGTGGAATCATCAAATGTTACCTTTATGCGTTTCTCAGCCGTTTCATAGCCCGATTCAGCTTCACTTATTTCACGTTGTATAACTTCCAAAAGTGAAATTTCTCGTCCGCTGGCATCCTTGCCAGCTCCCGGCTCTAATAGTTGGTGCGCTAATTTTGCATCAATTAGCCCTTGTTTAACAGCCTCTTCTAACGATATCCGCTTATTGTCACCAATGATCATTTCTCCCGTACGTACATCCAATATACGCATTTGTATAGCATCTCCAATGGTCAACACCCGTCCTGTTCGGGGATCTCTTATGCCAGTTATGTCTAGCAAGTGCTTTGAATTGCTACCGAACTCGGTACCAACACTCTCATTCTTTGTCTGAACACGTTTTAAGCTATGAATTTCGTTGAATTGTATTTGTGACTGCTTCGACGGAACAGCCGCTTCATTATTGGAGGTTGTGGTGTGTACATAGTCACTAGTATCATAAACACTTTTTGTGGTTTTTGTACTGCTAAATCTTAAAATGAATGGAAAAAATAAAAGTAGTTAGTTCGTTGCAAGCATACACTGTCAGACAAAATAAGATGAGCAAGGCACATTCATAGCAGGTAGTCACAAGAGAATTCATAATAAAATTTTAGTGCAAAGTTTTTTTTTAACATCTATGTACCCAAATTAGGTAACATTTATGGCACCAAATTAGGTAAGATCAACCTTTGTACAAATTTTGGACTAGCAGTGTTATTTATGCTTAATATTTTTTCTATAGTTTGCTGTCGAAGTAGACTTTGTAGCCACACTTTATTTTAGCCGACAGTGTAGTTAGTTTCGTACTACATATTCGTGCTACACTTAAATTGTATAATTTATATGTTCGAGTGTGAAAGTTTTTATATCATATTTTACTTACTGTGTTGTGCTATATGTTGTGGTAAAGTGATCTTCATCGCGTGCAACGTAACCTTCGCCAGTAGGTAAGTTGTTTGCTCCAAAGTCCACGCGGAAGGTTTTGAGTGGTTTTTGTAAGCTTTCAGCATATTGCTAAACATAAAATCAAATGATAGTTATTTAATAATTTAATAAAATAATTAAAATAAATATTGGCATAGTTTAATTTTTACTTAAAATAAATATTTACCTGAAACTCAAATGCAAAATCATATTCAGTTTCTTCTTCCATTTGATCAGGAAATTGACGTTTTAAAAGTTTAAGAATTGTTAAATCTAACTAGTATTATGCTTCTCTAGGAACTTTGTTTGTTGCTTTAATAATATTTGAGTGTTTAACATAATAGTTTTGAGCGTTCAGAGTTAATTTTTTTTTATATCAAGATCTGAATGAACTTATGTTACACGTACTTATTTATTTTCTTCCCTACTTATAGTAAGTATTTGTTAAAAAGCTTATTTTTTATAAGAATATTTATTTTAGATATCATTGATAATGTGTACGATTAAAGTGAGCCCTGACGTACTACATACATACATATATCCATCCATATGTACATCATTATTGATAGATATTTATTTAAAAAAGCTTTATAAAAATATTTTGATAAGAAATGCAAAAATGGTTTACCAATATACTTGTAGCAGCGCGAAAAAAATTCTTTTTAGGTTCAGTACCCAAGGGATAACAAAGAAGAGCTATTACTGTCTCCATGAATAAATTGCTCCTATGAAAAAATGGGCATAAATTATCCCAAAATCAAAACGACCTAAAAAATTTGTTAAGCAGTACGTTTAAAAAAGTCCATTTAAATAGCAATCCTTCTCATGAAAAGATCTTTCAAAAAGGGACATTTAACAGAAATATCTTTTAGTGCAAATACTTTTAATTTATTGAACTTTTTAATAAAAGTACCTTTCAATAAAAGTACCTTTTAATAATAATGCCCTTTAATAAAAGTACCTTTTGATAAAAGTGCCTTTTAATAAAAGTACCTTTTAATAAAAATACTTTTTAATAAAAGTACCTTTGAATAAAAGTACCTTTTAATAAAAGTACCTTTTGATAAAAGTACCTTTTAATAAAAGTACCTTTTGATAAAAGTACCTTTTAATAAAAGTACCTTTTAATAAAAGTACCTTTTAATAAAAGTACCTTTTAATAAAAGTACCTTTTAATAAAAGTACCTTTTAATAAAAGTACCTTTTAATAAAAGTACCTTTTAATAAAAGTACCTTTTAATAAAAGTACCTTTTAATAAAAGTACCTTTTAATAAAAGTACCTTTTAATAAAAGTACCTTTTAATAAAAGTACCTTTTAATAAAAGTACCTTTTAATAAAAGTACCTTTTAATAAAAGTACCTTTTAATAAAAGTACCTTTTAATAAAAGTACCTTTTAATAAAAGTACCTTTTAATAAAAGTACCTTTTAATAAAAGTACCTTTTAATAAAAGTACCTTTTAATAAAAGTACCTTTTAGTAAAAGTACCTTTTAATAAAAGTACCTTTTAATAAAAGTACCTTTTAATAAAAGTACCTTTTAATAAAAGTACCTTTTAATAAAAGTACCTTTTAATAAAAGTACCTTTTAATAAAAGTATCTTTTAATAAAAGTACCTTTTAATAAAAGTACCTTTTAATAAAAGTAGCTTTTAATAAAAGTAGCTTTTAATATAAGTACCTTTTAATAAAAGTATCTTTTAATAAAAGTATCTTTTAATAAAAGTACCTTTTAATAAAAGTACCTTTTAATAAAAGTAGCTTTTAATAAAAGTACCATTTTATAAAAGTACATTTTAATAAAAGTACTTTTTAATAAAAGTACCTTTTAATAAAAGTACCTTTCAATAAAAGTACCTTTTAATAAAAGTACCTTTCAATAAAAGTACCTTTTAATAAAAGTACCTTATAATAAAAGTATCTTTTAATAAAAGTACCTTTTAATAAAAGTACCTTTTAATAAAAGTATCTTTTAATAAAAGTACCTTTTAATAAAAGTACCTTTTAATAAAAGTAGCTTTTAATAAAAGTACCATTTTATAAAAGTACATTTTAATAAAAGTACTTTTTAATAAAAGTACCTTTTAATAAAAGTACCTTTCAACAAAAGTACCTTTTAATAAAAGTACCTTTCAATAAAAGTACCTTTTAATAAAAGTACCTTATAATAAAAGTATCTTTTAAAATAGCACCATTTAATAAAAGTACCGTTTAGTAACACTAGATATTCATGATAATTCTTCAAAAAACCGACTAAAAATTAGGAGTGGCACTGCCCACATTTTTGAGGTTCTTTTATTAAAAACCGTTTTTATTAAAAGATACTTTTATTAAAAGATAGTTTAACTAAAAGGTACTTTTATTACGAGAACTAATTGTGTGTATGAAGTCGCACTAGAATCGGTTAAATAGTTAAAATGAATATTTACTTTTCATGGGGGCGGCAGGCATAAGGCACTTTTCTAACCATAATGTTGTATTGTAACGATAGCTAAATGTGTATGCAAAGCTTCATAAGAATTGGTTGAGTAGAAGTAGTTCAAAAGGAAACGGGATCAACTGGAAGTACATTGATTTAAATAAGGAAAAAAATCCGAAATAAATGGCGGAGTTTTGAAGGAACATACGAAAAAATTTACATGATGAAATGATAACCTTTCTCCTTTTTTAAGTTGGTTAAACATGCATCTTATTAAAAATATCTTTTATTAAAAGAATTTTTTTTGAAAGGGAAGACAACGTGCGAACTATTATCATTGGGCCCGGCCGAAGGTGTTTGAAATACTACACAGTAGAAACATCTTGCGCAAGCATTATAGGAAATTTTACCCTTTTTTGGCCAAAACTAACAAACTTATTATTGAAAATTCACAATTATTTCATTTGGACTTAGAAAAAAATGATAAGGGATGATAGCCATAACACCGTCACAGTGCTCTAGGTCAATCAATTGTCTTTCAAAATTGAAATATTTCCGCTGAGAATATTTGCGACTTTTTTAAAAAACACTAAAATCAAAATATTTACTGTATGGGGAAGTTATCGAAAATCCATTTTCTTTAATGCGCGGATAAACAAATTAATAGGGTATAAGAAAGGAGTGCTTCAAAATTGCCACGAATGAGAAGGCGTGTGAGCGTTAGAGATAAAAAATTTTTTTTTCGTGACATTAAGTGATAAAAGATTTTAAGGACCTTTAGAGGTCCTTAAATTTATTATAGTACAACGGCCTGCTATGCAGGAAATCTTTGGCAAGCGAAACCGATCTTCGATACAACAACTCTTTGGCTATTCTAAAAATCATCATTAAGCAAAGCAATTTCTAGAAATATTATATATAGATGAAGAGTCTTGCCGTGGCATGCAATAAAGTCCCTGGAAATAATGTCCATGGATGATATTTTCACCTTTGAAAATAATATAATATGTAATGTCCATCAAAAATGGAAATAAAGTTCATGAAAATATTATTGCCTTTGTCGAATAGTGGATTCGCTGAGTAAAAATATTTGTTTAGTCAATTTGTGAAATACCAGTTATATCAGTTGGTCATGTAATCAGCGATATTTGTGTCATAAGCTTAGCTTTAACAGTAGCCTTGTCCCTTGAGTGGTCAAGTGATGATGCAAATATTTATAGTAGAAAAATGACGAAATAACTAAAACAGAATATTTTCTTGATTGTAAATTACACTTGAATAACAGGCACGAATCATTTAAAAGTGATTTCATTCCTTTGCCGATTGCTGCTTGAGGCCCTAATAAATAAAATACACAATAACGATAAGAAATAAAAACAGACAAGTACAAAAACAATTATTTATAAGTATCTACGAGCAGTATATAATTGCGTTTTTTACCACAATAACAACAATAAAAAAAGCCGGCATTTTTTAGATACAGAACTTTTTTTAGCAAAATGTAAAAAAAATCGTTAAAAGCCATGTGTAATAAAATATGTATGTAATTTGAATGTATTTGCGGGGAACTATGTATGTGTACATATGTGAATTACCGGTTGGCCCACTCGTCGTAGAGGACATTTTCATCAACGACTACTTAAGGAAATTTCAACATTTGTCATGCACGATATTTGTCGATTACAGTTTCTTTTAAGACAATCTAACAGAATCCGTACTCAAAGAATGGGTAAAAGAAAAACTACTCAACTGGTCATGCCAACTACACTCTAAAACACTCTTGTTGAAAATTAGGTCGATAATAGTCGGCAACACTTAACCGAATATTATCGACCTTAAATTACACATGCATTATTTTTGAACAAAATGTTTTTACTAAAAAAGCGATTGGCTGCGTGCAGGTTTGAGCCGCGACCTCCTCACTGATAGTCTGACGTATCTGCCATTCAGCCATGGCCGTATTATACTTTATGTTAATTTTTTTCCACTTGGACTAAATGTGTTTAATTTGAAAGTTTTTTATTTAATAAAATAACTACAAAATCGATGTAATTTTAGACAAGGAGAAATTTTCAATACAAATTTAGACAATATATGATCCTAAATTTGAAGTAATGTTTTAGAGTGTAGTTTGGTAGATATTGTCCGCAAGCTAGTCTTGCAACGTTCAATATAATAAAGTTTTGTATAATTTCGTTACAACACAAAAACACTACTCTTCGTATACCAGCAAATGAACTTCTTGTGGACATTGTCCCTCATTCTGTCACCAGTTTGAATCATTTCGATACATTCCTGCTTGCTAGAACTGAGCGAAATTGAGCGGATGAAAAGTTCTGTTACAATGTCTATTAAAACTTATTGTATTAAATACTCTCTAAGTGATAAATTCCCCAAAGTTTTATTGTAGAACACGTGTAAAAAAGAAACAAAAGAAAAAATGTAATGGGGACATTTCTGAAAATGTTGTCATTTACATGGCCATTAATGAAAAGATGGATGACAGTGTCGCTCTTGTTTTCATGTATGAACTTAGCGGCCATTCGTTCGAAAATGTCCTCACTGATCTGTTTGAGCTGTTTGAGCCAAAAGGTCATCGACGCTTTAACATTGTCATGCATCGGCCTTGCAAGATGTCTGAAAGACATGGCCAACCGGGTGCCTAAGTTGTAAAACAGTTCAATACAACATCAGACTATTCTATTTTCACAAACGGTTTTAACATAACATTTTACATATATACTTAATGAGATATTAACTAACAACACAAAAATAGTAATGATTTAGGTATTTGTTTAATTCTTTTTGAATAAGAAACAAAAATAAAAACAGTACAGTACAATCTTTCATCAGCGGACTGTCATGTCTATGAAATTTTTGTTCGTTAACTGTAGCTATACATATGTATGTTAAAGCTAATAACGCTAAAATAAAATTTTTATAACACAATACAAAAAAGTAGGGGTCATGGTCTCGAGCAATATATAATATGGTAGTGCATTAAAACCGCCCGCCGCACTGTGTGACATTTCGTTCTAGCGTTTCGTGCTAGATCCAGCAGTTTTAAATGTCGCAAATTCGTATTTTTTCTTTAGCGCCTTCTTTTTACTGATGTTGAACGGAACAAATGTACATATATTTTTAATATAGTCTACGACAATAAAATATCATTTCAATTTGAAAACCTCAGAAAATATGTGATTATCATGGCTCGAAATTTCATGCAAATGCATGTTTTTTGTGGTGATAGATAAAGAGGTATTGACTAATTATCTATGCGAATCGTCAATTTCAAGTAGTTTGGCACCGATTTGTAGTTGCATATTTTTGCATATTTTGGTGGTAAGTGCATATTTTTGGCAATAAATGCATATTTTTGGAGTAATAAAAATTTTTTAAATACATATTTCTCAATTTAAAAAAAAAATATAAAAAAGGCCGATTAGGGTTTGTTTTACGCTTTTTTCTCTAATAATAATAATAAATGAAAAAAAATCACTATCATATTACTTTAGTTTTGATACTTTGATCGTGAGCAAATGCATATTTTTGAGTATATTTTTCATTTTTAGGTGCATTTGTTAAGCGCTTAAAATTATTTCACGTTTCTTGCCCCTGCTGTTTGGTCAAATAACTCTCGAGGTTGCGACAGAAGCTAAGGAAGGCCTGCATTGCAGTATTCCAAATCCTTTCGCCCTAGAAAACAAAAACGAAAGCGAAAGAGATCTTGAAGGTTACATATCTGTAAGTGGGAGGTAAACTACAACAAGTCACAATTTTTCCAAAACACGTTTTTTATAAAAATTTTTTGTTTTGTATTGGAATCGACTCAGTCTAAGTAGTTTGTATGTGAATAAGAAAAAAGTGGCATACGAAAAGCTAGGTATACAAAGTTTTAGAAGCTAATGCCCTTCTAACTGATCGAGATGACATAAGTGGCGCCCAGAATTTGATGTCGTTTTAAGAAGAACCCAGGAAAAATTTAAGTAACAGTCAAGTCAGCGATATGCGATGTGATGAGATCGAACTTTAAATGGCGGAGCTATATGGGCATTTCCAGCGAAAATTAACATAACGGCATTGGAATTAAGCTTGTATTTCAGATCCATGTGGTTCGATTTGTCCTAAAATTTTACTAAATGTAGAGCTACTTACGACATACACAAATTGTACAAAGAAGTAAAAACAAATCGGGTTTCTTTGAAATACAGCTTAATTGCTTGTTGGCGTTACGTTACGAAAAGTGGACTTTTACCTGGAATTGCCCATATATAAAAAATAAATGTTGTATTTTGGGGCGTGGCAAAACCATAATTTTTACTGTTTTAGAAATGTCATTGGCATATCGCGACCTTAGTATTGTTTTGGCCCATATGCCAAAAAGTCGGAATGGAGAAAAACAACAAAGAAGATTTACATACAGTTTTCTCAAAATATATCCGACAGAATTTTTTTGTATTCTCATCACTGCTTCCGGCAAATGTTTGGAATTAAAATGTACATTTTTGTGGACTTTCATCAATCCGATTAGAAATTAACATCTTTTTACTGGAATTAAAATATCTTGTTATGTGCTCCAGTAGCCACTTTTTTTATTTTATTAGTAAAAAGTAGCTTTTGTTGCTCCATGTGTATACTAACTGCTGTGTATTGAGTAACTTGTTATTGAGATGAAATTTTCTACTTTTTATTGAAAATAAGCGTGTAAATGTTATTAGAAAAGATATTTACATGGAATAAAAAGTTAATATTGATGAAACTTGGTATTTTACTTGATTTCTGATTTTTATTTTTTTATTTAAAAAAAGATTTTTTTTTACAAAAAATTTATCAACAATGATGATATCGAGCACAATGAATGCTTGATATCTCAGAAACCAGGAACAATTTCGCGAAACAGTTTTTGGATTCTGAAAGAGGTTATTCAAAATATATATACCCCATACTTAACTCAATTTTTTTTAAATGGTCGTTGGGCCAAAACAATACTAAGGACGCGATATCTTTCATTCCATGGGCTGACTGGTGTAACTTTTTTCGACCCACCTTAATGTACATATGCATGTATTCTTTAATCATAGTAATTTAAAAGAAATTAAACAAATAATAATAATTTAAGGTCGCTATTAATCAATATAAAACAAAGCAACCTACAACAAAGTCAACATTAACAAATATATGTACTATATAAAACATAGTAGTAACATAAAGCAACAATAACGCAAATATGAGAAAAAGCCACAAAAAAAGAAATAAAATATTTAAATAAAAGCAAATGATGATGTCATCATCTCATGGCGTAAACTGTATTTAAATAATGATGTTTTTTTAATGATTTGAAAACAAGTTTCGGTGATAAAACCAAACCAACAGCAAAACAAATATGTACATATATTTATTACTCGGATGTAAGTACAACTCTTACCTCCGATGCATTAAATTAAATAAAAGTTCTGTTTTGTAACTTTAGCAGTTCCCATCGCAATGACATGGCTAATAGAGGAAAAAAAACCTAAAGATCATTTCATAGTATTTTTTTGTTTGCTATTTGGAAACTTGTAGCACTCGGAGCCGTCAGCTAAGACGAAGAAGAATTTTAAAGAAAATACAAAACAGTTTGACTAAACTTAAATAACAAAATATAAAGTAAAATGGAAAGGAAAAGTGACTAATTGCCTTGGAACAGAACATGCAGACAAAAAAAATTAAATTAAATAAAAAATAGTATTAAATAAACTAGAAAGCAAAGCACTTTGAATGATTTTTCTCATTCATTCAGTTGTTCGAATCAAACGCACATGTTTATATTATTTTTCTTTAGCATGTGTTTTGAGATACAAAAAAGTTTTAATTCTATTTTATTTATACATACATATGTATGTATATTTTTTTAATTATAAATAACAGTGGCGCTTTTTATACACACATACAGCCATACATATGCACATATAATGGGCGCTTTTCTTACACTTATAGGAAAAACGTATCTTCGCATTTATGACACTCTGTCATCAGAATTCTGACAGCAATGCTATGACAAATGTCATCAATAAAACCAAAAAAGACATCAATCTGATGGGAAATGTCATCATAGAATTTTGTCATAGTTTAAGTGTCATCTATTAGGGTATTCTTAATTACTACCTGATTAGCTGATCGGTTAATTTAAAATTGGCTATTTTCGATTAACGGTTAAACCGGTTAATTTCAGTCGATTAACCGATTAACCGACGTAACAAATTTTTTCATATTTTGTAGTATTAACGTATTTTTTGTGTGTTTAATTATTTGTTTCGCCCCATATACAAAAGGTATGTGTTTAGAAATTATTGTTCATACAAACAAAGAAATGTGTTCAGTGATCTTAACTTAAGTAAAGCTTTAAAATCTTTGGACGAGGCTATACGAGTTTAGTAAAGACTCTGCTACTCTAATTGAACTTGAAGGAATTATTAAGTTTTTGCTTAATAATTTAATAAAAGCCAATAATACTGTTGCCAACGATTTCATTACAGATCTAAGGATTATATTTAAGAAGAGACGAATTCAACTATTTTATACCTCCACTCAGAATATTTCCTTCTAACAACAGTGTTTTAAAATACAGTACAAAAATGGAAACTAAGGAATTCGGAAACAAACTTTTTTGTAGAATGTTTGTGGAATGGAAGATTTTACATGTTTAGAGAAATCCAGGAAAAGGACTGAGAAACCAGATATTCTTTATTATGTATTACTTTAGATTTCTTCAACATCTACGATAAGTGAAAGGATTTTTCCAAGTCAAGTTTTATCAAAACTAAAGAAGATAATCTCTTAAATCCTAAACATTTATACCAAATTATTTTTCTGAAAGATTGTTTTAGAAGATCTCCTTAAACTATTGAAATAACTGATATAATCATCACACAAACTTGTTAATTTTTTAATATATACATATTTATAAATTTTTTGCTTGATTTAGTTCAATAATTGTTATGTTTGTTATGTTGTTTTTTTAATAATAAACTCAAAATAATAAATAACACAGCGGAGCAGACTTTTTGGTGCGCAAAATTTGACCTCCGCTTTGTACGTGCTGTTGAACACTCAATATATTCTGTAATATTCATTGGTATTCTGAGTCCAAATACAACAAAAAAAAAGTCCCTCATTTGCAGTTTTTCAAATATTGCGAATTTTATATTAGCGTGTATATACCCAATTTTTTGGAGTAAACATCTTTCTTTCGAATGTTTTTTTTAAACAAATTACTAATCTGTACAAATATATCTTTCATTTGAGTATAATAATGCAGGTGATTTTAGCATTAGACTTTAGTGGTATTTTAAGGACATTTAATGCTTAACTTTGTCTTATTTTATTCTTATTTCAGGACATTTTAAATATGTGCGACTTATTTTGTAGTATTATGTATGTGCTTGGTAAATATATTTTAAAATGTTAATCAAATATAAGATTTATAAGGATAATACTGAAAATAGTTAACATTGAATGTCCTTGCAGTTTCACCAAAATATCCTACAACGTACATCAACAATATTATATTTAAAAGAAAGATAATTTTGAGTAGATTAAAAATTTAAAAAGTCTTATTGAATTTTAAAGTCCAGTTCGGAAAAATTGGGCGAAGAGACAAAAAGAAGATAGAATAAGTAAAAAATAAAAATAGCGATATTTTAAAAACGAGAGCTACAAAAAAAATTATTGAAGGCAGTTTTGAAAATGGTATGGCCCATATTTGTTTTATCAATTATAGTTTTCGCTGGACGAAACCAAAATATCCATTTTGTAATTTATGCATTTGTATTTGTTGAAATTACTTGATTTATAAAAAAAAACTTAATCGGTTAACCGCTTAATACCGAAATAAACCGATTATTAACCGATTAAGCCAAAGCCTCCGTTAATTAAACGATGGATTAAACGGTTAAAGCAGAAGCCCGACTAAACGAATTAATTTAGTTTAGTAATTTACTTGCTTCTATTTTAGTTTTTATTTAATTTTTGCTTCAAATGTTGGTCTTGATCCGTGCATGTATGCTGTACAGGCTTAGTTTTTAAAAAGACTTGTAAATTTTATTATTAGCTTTGTCATAGTAATGATGAGTGTTCATCAACGCAGTGTCTTTTTTTAAGTTTTCAAAAATGCGTTTGAAGTTTAAACACAAAAATAAAAAATAAAGCAGTAAATTTTGTATTAAAATACAAATTACAAACGTTATAAAATTGCTTACTTTTTTCGTTTATTATATATTTTACGCGCAACGTATTGTTATCATTCCAGTCATAGCATAGACTCACGGTTGACCTTGCATTACAGTGAGTGTGGCTGAGCGCGGAGGGCTTTCTGCCCTCTATCTCAGAAACGGTTGGGCGTATGAAAAAATGTTATATACAAAAAGTGTCGCAAATTTTATGCTCTAGATTTATAATAAATGTATAATAAATGTTAACATAATTGGAGCTATAGAAACCGAGATAATAGCGAAAAACAGATTTTGCGACCTTTGACCTTGAATACTTTTGTGACAACTTTTAGAACACCAAAATGAAGGAGTATAGGAGTTTACAGCTTATTATCTCTCATTCCGCAGTTGGCTCCTTTTTCTTCTCATTTGACTGGGATAGATGCCACCGAGACTCGGAGTATAAAACCTGACTCCTTCTCTGAAGATGTTCCAACTTTCACACAAATCCAAACAACACTTTAGAAGTTCCAGATTCATTACTATTTATTTTGCGAAAGTCCCCACTGTGCAATGTTGGGGAAAAATGTAAACAGAGATGGTAAATTTGTTATGTTTTTGATATATTAAATTAAGTTTTTTTGTAATGACCAAAAAAAAGGTAAAATTTCCCATAGTGTACTGGTGAATTCTGCTGATGTGTAAGTAAAGTGTACCAATTTTCTTTTCGTGCCGCCAAAAAGAGACAGCAGAGCAATTACTGTTTTCAGATTTTGTCGGTCTTTGGACGGTGTGCAGTTGCAGGTGTTTGCGGCGCTGTAACCTTAATTACAAGAAAAGGATATCATTATGATTAGGGTTATTATCATTTTACACAAGGCACCACTGTAGTGTGCAAGGGCGTAACTTTCTCAAACTTTTAAAACTACCAACAATGAAATTAAGCAGGAAACATGAACTAAATTTCCTTTTAGTTGTGTTTGGGTATTTGGTCTTAAATGCAAATCTATTCAGGTTTGATACATTTTCGTGCACAAAGAATAAATTGTACGTTTAGCATTTTACTTTGAAATGAAAAAGTATCAATGTACAATACAAAGGACAAACATTGCAAAAATAAGAGTCATGTGTGCATAATCAATAAAGCTAAATGAACAAAGAGCAAGCATTAAGTTGTTTTTGTTGTGCACTTTTACACTTACACTACCACCAGAATTGCCAGCTTTTAGATTTCAAAAAGCACTGAAACAAGTAAAAAATCGAGTAACTTTTGAAAAAAGCACTAAATTTTAATTTTTTTTCGATAAGGTCTGGATTTTTACACTGTCCGATTATAATGAAATTCAACACATATGTATACTCTACTTTTACCGATACCTCTTACGGTTGCCATTTGATAGCCGTCTGTGCTTGGGCATCTCGGCCACTTTTGAGAAAATTACGTCATATTCAGGATTGAATAACTTTAGAGCGCGTCATCAACTATTAATAATATTGGTGTCATTCTGAAAGTTTTGTTCTCCTCTTAATAAGTATTGATTTTAATATATGTAAGTCGAATTTCGTTGAGATCGGGGAGGTTGAAAATATAAACTCTTGTTGTTGTGTCGAAAATTTTGGAAATTTATCTAAAGTGCCAAGCAAACCAAATACGTACAAAATACTTTTCTATATGGGGCTTGACGCTTTTAAAAGGCACAGCTGATTACTCGAATGTACTTTTTTTATCCTTCTTCAAGAATGCAAAGAAGCTTGTTCAGGAAATAGTTGCATAAAAAAAATTTTAGACTTGAAAAGGTGTTTTTGAAAAAGAAATTTATTTTTGAGTTTTGGGTTTAGTGCCACCGTAAAAAAAATACAAAAGTTAGACCAAAAAAGCACCGAGCACTAACTACAAAGATTTTCGCGTCGGAGAGTTGAAAAAGCACTAAAAACGGTGCGAAATGCACCGACTTGACAAAAATGACTACCACGCATACAGCAGTGTTAACGTCTGTTTTGCAGTTGCTCTATTATTTTAAAAATCACTTTGGCCAGAATAAGAAATTCTGTGCGTATTAACTTTAAAAGATTGCAGTTTAAAACGGTTGCAAATTAATGAAAAGTTAATTAATGAAAAAGTTGTTAAATTAATGACAACATTTTTTAAAAACTAGTAATCCGTGCAGACGTTGTTCTACCACAGATTGCATATAGAAATAGCAATATGTACCTTTAAAAAAAATATATGCTTATATAGCGCAAAATAACTCTACCTACTGCCTCCAAGAGTATCCTATCCCTCAAACTGCAGGCCAGCATACACAGCCACGAAATTTCATCGAAATAGGCTGTGCGGTTTGGGTATGATTTATACACATTAAAAAGACAATTTGTAATTTTTGAAATTGTCCATTCTTAAAGTCTGAGATACAATTGAGAAATAAAAATAGCGGCAACACTGTTTAGGATTGTAATAACAAAAAGAGAATTTCGTAGTGAATTTTTTGAGAAAGAAGTAAACATGTTAAGAAAGGATTCTAGGGCGCAACGTTGCGTATGAGTTATGTTAATAAATATATTATTTATTATGCAAACAAGTTTTTAAGTTTATTCATCTGTTCGATATTTAACCTACAATCCAACGAACAATTAAATTAACAAACATTACTTAACCTTTGAAAGAGATATTAATGAAATTTATTACAATTAATAACTTTTTGAGTTTATTCAGTTTGACTAATTCATTTAAGATTTCGTTTAATTAAATAATTGAAGCAATTATAATTGATGTTATTACTTTTTTTTGGGAGACGGAAATTTCGACCTTTTTTTAACAGTTTTTGGCTAATTTTTTAAGTTTGTGTGCGATATCCAATTAAAATTTTAAACAAATCATACTTGAGCAAATATTTCTACACAAAAATAAATGAATGAATGAATATATAAGATAAAGTAAGTAAACAAAAATATTTGAGAGTATACTTCGGTGGACTGTTGACAAAACAACTTAAGTATAATTTTTTAATTTTTCGGGAGAGCATAAAAATACTGTTAAAGTTTTGAAAAAACTTTTTATGTATACGCTTAAAGAAAAGAGAAAAATTTATTTAAATAGTTGATTTTAACTAGAGTTTTATTATATCGTTTTTTTAATAGTTTTTCAACATTTTTGAAATTCCCCTGCAAAAAAAATTCGATACTTAGCAGCAATAAAAGCTGTTAGAAGCAATGAATGCATTGTATATTTAAAAACAAGTGCTTCCAAAAATGCTAACGCAAATGCACCAACAGTTGCAAAGGAGCACGAACACATACACAGAAAAAATTATCACCAAAAAATTTTCAAACAAAAGTTTGTCTAAAAATAAATTTAATTTTCAGTAAATGTTCTTTACATAATCAATGAATTGTTTGTTTGACTCTTATTTAGGACGCAAACACCAAAAACAACAAGAAAAAATGTGTCTTAAAAACACAATCCCGATGACGACACACACAAATAATAACAACAACAATGATAACAAAAGGAGTGCGATTGCACGCAGGGTGACCGTTGAAAATTTTTAAAAAGTGGCACAAAAAGGGGATTTTGAGGAAAAAAGTGGCACCAAAAAGGAGATTCTTCCAAAAAAGGGGGCAACTTTTTTAAAAAGGGAATAATTGAACCAAATTCTAGTATTTAATGAATTTCTAGGACATATAATGCTTTTGAAATAAAATGAATAAATTTTGATGTTTTTCTATCTAAAAGGAAATAGTTTTCAGCACTAACGAAGTACGTCGCTTTCTAACGAATTATTTAAAGAACACATGCATACATACGTAGTTATACCTGACTGTAAAGCAAAGAGAAAGACACCCAGATAACAAGTTCAATATAAAAATTTTAAATAGTGGATCAAAATAGCGGAGTTCTGAAGGAGCACACATATAAAATATAAACAAATTCATAGTTCATATTCTCCGTTTGTTGGTATCGGTCAAAAATTATTGTTGCTTTTATGTACATATAAGAAATGATGCTCTGTTACACACTTTTTAGCGTTTTTTAAGTTTTAGCACTAATATTCGTGTGCATATAAAAATAACTATGGTTTTAAATAAAATCGTTCTTGGCTATCCTTCAAAGAATGTATTTTGTAACATGCATGACTATTTGCGAAAACCAAAGATATATGGGGAAACGGCTTATTAGTTTCATTATAAAAATTCGTTAATCAAATTTTTCGAATGGCGTACAATTTCAAAACGTTATTATTACTTTTATCTTTGGGGTTGATTTAGTAAAAATAAATCTAAGGTTCACTCAAAAATTTGCATGAAAATCACTTTAAAAATATTTAAAACTGCATGCTTTTCATACAAGAACGTGCTGCTAGTTCTTGTTCGTGTAAGTGAATCAGAGTCTTAGTTTCTAATAATTTTAGTGCAATAATGAATATTTATAGATCTCAACTCAAACTACTTCAAAATAGTTTTTTTTCATGACTTTATAAATAAATAATGGACTCAAAAACATATTTTTGTCTTAAGACTTTTTTATAAAAACACTTTCGTACCGTAAAAAAACTCATTAAAACAAAAAGTATCACTTCATAAAAAAAGGGGTAGAAAGGGGCATAATGTTATAAAAGGTGGCAGATTTAGGTAATTTTAAAAAAGGGACACTAAAAGTGGCAAGGCAGTTGAAAAAGTGGTAAATTGCCACTTTAGTCGCAAAACGGTCACGCTGATTGCACGGAGTTTGTTTAATGAAGATTTTTGAGCGAATCAATTCGTTAATGTCGTTGCTTTAATTCTCATTCATTTTTTTAAAGTCATTAGATAAACAGTCACACTTAAACACATTTAACAAAGTGAAATTCTTTTTCAATGAAATTGTTGTTGTCTATATTTACAAATTTGTTTGTAGGTCCGTTCCTAGACAAAATATTTACTACTTCATTGAATTCCTTTACAGAAAATGAAATTTAGTTTTTTCTGTATAGTTACGAATAATTATTAGCTTTTGACGATAATCTTAAAATGTAAAAAATATAGGCAAAGAAACATAAGTATTTAATATTTAACTTCTTTCACTGAATATAGTGCTTCTTGGAAGCACTAACGTAAGCGAGAACCTTAAAATATGTTCTACGATTGTTCACACGAACAGTACATACACATACAGCATGCGTGTATACACGAACGCTACATTTTAAAAATAAAGTTAAGTAAATAATTTTAAAATAACATATTTTAAGAGTAACCGCCACTTTTTGACTCAGTAATTAAATATTTATTTAGTTAATTTTCATATAAATTTAAATTGTAATTAAATACAACTTCTGTTTTTCAGTTGTATTTAGTTGTTCTTATTTAATTGTGACAAAAATATGGTAGCACCATAAAATACCACAAATTTCCCCTACATTTCCAAAAAAAAAAAAACAGATGTTCAACATAAACAAAGAAAATTCCAAAAAATTTATTTTTCTTCATTCAGAAAATAAGAATAATGAAGAGTTTCTGCAATGTTTTGAAATAATAAAAATCACAAAAAGACAAATATAGACAAAGAAAGCCCGAATTTCTCGACAACTAAAGTTGAATTGTTAGCGACCACAATTTTTTGTTTCCACAAGAACAATAAGCAGTCAAAATCATATGGTAATTTATAAAACTTAATTAATATTTAATTACACAACGTTGGGCAATTAATTATTATTTAAATATGCAGTCAAAAACAGAATTTCGTACTTAATTATAACTTAAAAATAATTACAACTTAATTATCAAGTCAAAAACTGGAGGTAAGTTCATTTTAACTTCGTGCTGCCGGTTTGCAACAGTGTTTTTGGCTGAGTGGTTTGATTTCAAATCGGAAGGTGCTTAGTTCGATACTAGTTGAAATTAAACAAACAAACAAACAAATAGTGATTAAAAACACAGAATTAAAAATGAAAGATAAGAAATAATAAACCATCAACATAACGTTAGCCCATTTCTGAGCACGTCCATCCATCATCCTCTCCAATCTACATCGAACCATTTGTTCCATATATTTTCAGTTTTAGTGCAAACATTTTTTATGATTTTCTGCACTAATATAAGCATTTTGTGAAACAGAAACTATTGCAAAAATCATGCATTATAAAAGCGCAATTCTGTTGAGTCCCTTACAAAAATTCTTCCAGCAAACACTAATTTTGCTTGGTAACTAATAATATAATAACACTGTGATACACTAAGATTATTAGGGGGTTCTCATGCACAAATACTGTTTGGTTGGAGCCCATAGAGAAAGAAAATACCTCTGGTTTTCCTAGGTCACTTCGTAAAGTGATTTTATAACGGGAAATGTATTAAAAATTTGGGTTTCTAAAAGTTTGAAATTTAAACGGTCATTACTTCTCTGTTTCAACGATCTTTTCTACGATCTTTTTCAAATTCACTTAATTTTTAATAAAATCGTCATTTGTCGAGCGATTTTAATATTTTATTCCAAATACACCCAGCTTTCGTATTATTGATAAAAATATAAAATTTTAAAAACAAAAAAAAAAATCTGTAATTGCATGAAAAGACTAGTTTTTCGCCGAATAACTTCGAAACAATGGGAAATTTAAAAAAATTGTGTATAGTTGACTTAAAGAAAATTTTATTCCGCATCTTTTCCTGTTTATAATATCAAAATCGTGTTAATTGTTCTCGGGTTATGATGAAATAGATTAGCGTGACTGACCTATTTTTAAATCAGAAACAAAAAAGTCAAAACACAAAACATAGCATAATTCATTTATTTTTTAACCGATTTTAATATAATTACACATTTTGCAAAGCCATTTCAATGTCGCTTTTCACAAAAGTAAATTCGTGTAGTGGTTTAGTATCTCATAAGCATCTTCGAGCTGGCGAAAAGTAAAATTTTGTTGAAAAAACTTTTTTTCTTACACTTAAGCCACTATAACTTAGCCATATACTAGCTGATTTTCAAAAATCATACCTTATTAGAAAGATAAGAATCATATCTTTTAAATTTGACAAAGACCTTATGAAGTGACCTAGAAAAACCATAAGTATTTTCTTTCTCTATGGGCTCCAACCTAAATAATTTTTTTTCAACTTTTGTATTATAGTCTCAAGAAACTTATCACATAAGCTACTTAAAATATGCATAGTGTTTGGACCAAATATTGTATAATACGGAGCAAGGATCCTTTTCCTCAAAAATGTTACTGCTGTACGAAAATCGAAATTTTTAACTCACTTAATTGTGAATAAAATCAAAAGTTCTGAATCGATTTTAATGAAATATGGCTCATTTTGTTTGTAACATATTTACCTAAATGCTAAACCAAAAAAAAAGAACTGAATAAATGTGTTACCGACAAAATACGCACTGATTTACTGCAAAAAAGTTTGCGAAATTTTTACCTCCATTTAGATCATATGCTTGAACTCGTATCCAAACATAAATACTATAAAATTATGCCTTAAATTAAGACAATTCCATGGGATATTAATTAAAAAAAAGTTACTTTCTTTTAATACAATTTAAAATTATTCTTGCCTAAAAAAACACCCGATTTATTGGTTTTCCATTCAATTGCAAAATGCAAAATCAGCTGGCTTTCAATTGTAAAGGCTTTACAAAAGAGAATGTAAATGCTGTAAAAGAGAAGTCTTCGTTCTCTGTTAATTATAACAAAATAAAAAGTACAAAATAGCAAACCAAAAAATATTTCGCAGTCTAAATTTCAAAATACATTTGTACATTGCAAGTAGGTAATTTACTTAAAATAAAAATTAACACATTTCCAATGCCACACTATACAAGTTGTATACCACATTCATATAAACACTTGGAAAACCAATGCGTACACAAAATTTAAATATCTCACACACTATAATAAATATTTCATGATACGAGTATTATCGGCAGAATTTGTTAAAATAAGAAAAAAAAATATATAAAAACATTAAAACATTCACACTTTCACTGCTAGAGAAACCGCAACTCTTTTAATTTTAAATTCTTTAAAAGGTTTTGCTGACCTTAAATGTAGAAAATAAAAACCAATTTATTGCGGAATATTTTCAATAACAAAATATTTCTATTTAAGCGAAATTTATTCAAAAATATTTAGATAACTATTTTATTATTAGGACAGGTTTTACAAATGACATCATAATAACGATAGTTACATATTTGTCGGACAACGTGCCTGCCGTATACTTTATTTTTGGTATTACTATTTGTTTATTGCTGATCTACTAACACGGCTTTTTTGATAATTAAAAAATAAAAACACTTATTACTTTAAATTTTATAGTTTAAAACACTGTTCAGTCTCACTTTATTTTTATTTTAATTCGTATTTTTAAATATTTAATGCTTGACTCAATGACTTTTCTGCAGCCATTTAGAGCTGATTTCAATATTTTTCATCTTTTTCTTCTTCTTTGTCTTCCGTCTGCCAACAAACAAAATTAATTTATTAAATATGTTTTTTTATTAGTTAAACTACAATAAATATCTTTGTAATTTTAATACATATGTATATTTTTTCTTTTCTCTCTTTTGTGGGAGAAGAAAAAAACACGTATTAGAAACAATAGACCGGTGAAACCAACGTCTTTACACAACCGCTTCGTTATTTGGACTGTTTTCATAAATTCATCGTACTCAAACAGTCGAACACTATCTGCAATAAGTTGGCGGCTGCCAGATTTAATGATTTATTAAATTTATTTTGACGACTTTTGTGGCAAAAAGAGTTCTATTATTAAATCCTGTTTTTTTGGTTTAGCTTTTGTTTGTCTATGGGTTTGTAATCACAACTTCCCAGTGAAAAAGGAGCTTCCAAAAAACCAGTAAGATACCTGAACTTGTAATCCGGAAGTGGTTCCAATCCGGACCATTACTAATAATTTTTACATGAGCTGACATTGCAAGAAGTTCTCGTTTTTGATACCTATTCAATGGTTTTGAAGTAATATTAACAATGTGCAGAAAAATCGAATTTTTGAACTACTACAAATATCCTTTTATTGTATAAAATTTTTATTAACATAATTTTATTCATTTTATTGAGATTTTATTGACTGGCGCAACTTGGACTGGAACCAAGGAATTTTATTTCATCCCAGTAAAAAAAACATTCCAAAGAAGTCATTAAAAAGCAGAATTTGAGATTCGAAAGTAGTGTAAACTTGGATCATCTCTAATGATTTTTACATAGGCTGTTATTGGCAGTATCAAGCCCTTAGAAAGTATGTATTTATTAGTTATACACAGAAAAAATTACCACCAAAAAATTTTCAAACAAAAGTTTGTCTAAAAATAATTTCAGTAACTGTTCTTTACATAATCAATGAATTGTTTGTTTGACTGTCATTTAGGACGACGCAAACACCAAAAACAACAAGAAAAACTGAGTCGTAAAAAACAACCCCCATCACGACATACAAATAACAACAACAATGATAACAAAAGGAATGCGATTGTACAAAGTTTGTTTTCTGAAGATTTTTGAGTGAATCAATTCGTTAATGTCGTTGCGTTAATTATCATTCATTTTTTTAGAGTCTTTAAATAAACATTCAGACCTGAACACATTTAACAAAGTGAAGTTTCATAAATGCTTAATGGATGAAGATGATGAACCCAGACAAAAATTTTGTTTGATATATTACAAAAAATCCAGTAAATATATTTGTTTGATTAAGTAAACTACATATTTTGTTTAATGTTTGTTATTATCTGAGACTAATTGTTTTATAAATTCAGACAAAAATATTGTTTGATGTTTTTCAGAAAATCCATAAACCTTTTTCTTTGATTTAGTAAATTGTTTTGTTTACAATTTGTAAATATTTTTAGACAAATTGTTTTATAGATTTAAACAATTTGTTCACTAAAAAAAACTTTTATTCAATGAAATTGTTGAGATATTTTTGCCTATATTTACAATTTGTTTGTAGGTCCGTCCTTAGACAAAATATTTACTATTTCATTGAATTCCTTTACAGAAAGAACTATAATAGCGATCCTTATGAATCTTAGCTCCCATTGAGTTTCAGTGCTACGTCCATACAAAGTACTTATTCTTTTTCAAACACTATTCGTTAGATCGTTTTTTATGAACATTTATTTTAAAATTAGTCCAGATGTCGGCGGTTTGATATCGCGATAAGCTTATCGCTTCGTGGGTTGTTATTGTTTTAATTAAACATTTTGTTTAGAATCCAAAAAAAAATTTTAAAAATATACTTGTGTAATTTTAGGTCGAAAGTAATGTGTAAAGTATTGTATACTATTATCGCCAGTGGTGCATCCCTGAGACAGTACAGATAGCGTAGATGTCTAAGCCTGCGCTCCTGCAGCGTCAGGCACTCACAGAGATGTTGGACCGCAACCATCATAGGGATAGCCTAGACGTTCCGACATACGTCCGATCGCACAGTGCCCCATGATGACTCCTACCAAGGGTGCAAGTGACCGCACAGTGGTACCAATGGAAAAAAAGGGTAATAAATCTGTAACTTTGAAAGTTGCAATCCGATTGCAAAACGATGTATGTAAAAATCATAGAGGAGGATGTGAGCTTTAAGAATGTTGAAATTTGAACCACCCTGTTGAAACATAAATTCAGCTACAGAGAGTCAAATTTGACTACCTCGGGCATGAAAAACCTTGTTGGCCTCATAACTTTTACAAATATTATACGATTTTAATAAATTCAAACTTGAAAATTGACAAAATATAGAACAAAGTCAAGGATAAAAACCAAAATTTTTAAATTCAAAGCCAAATATATTTGAAAATATTAACGATATCTCAATTAAATATACTGTAATTTCTTTATCTGGTTATTAACCAATTTTAAATTTATTGAAATCGGATATTTCTAAAAGTTATGAGGTTTTTCATGCCAGAGGTAGTCAACTTTGACACCATATAGTTCAAATTGTGTTTCAATAGGGTGGTCTAAATTTAAATATTCTTAAAGCTGAGGTCCTTCTCTATGATTTTTACATGCATCGTTTTATAATCGGATCACAAGTTTCAAAGATACCGATTTATTACACTTTTTTCCAATTGGAACCACTGTGGACAGTCTCCTAAGTGTTAGGAGCCGCTTGGTCCTACCCCTACTAAGTGAGGGCTAAAGAGTCTTAGATACTCTGCAAGTGGTAATTGTAGACCACCTGAGTACCGCCCACTCCTTAATCACATTTGACTGCTTAACAAATGGGATATCAATATCACTTGTGAGTCTGCTTCGTCCAAGGCCGAGCTTGCTCTTGCGCATTCATCAGCCATTGCGTTGAATGCATTCATCCCACGGAACCCAACCCGAGCCAAACATTGAATGCATGCCATTACACACTTAGATTTCATCACCTTTAAATTTAGGGCCCTACACAAATGTCTATAGTGCTGATCTCTGAGACGAGCCAGTCAATTCTTTTGCAGTTCCGGTTATGGCATTAGTCTCCGCCTGGAATACGGTGAAGGTCCCGGGTAACTTTCGAGAGACCGAGAGGTAAAGATCCTCAGAGAATACCCCCGATCGAGTACCAGTGTTCATTTTAGAGCTGTTCGCAAAGACCAAAACTGATTTTGGAAAGATTTTCCGTGGCACATAGCCGAAACCGGTCTGTTTACAAACCAAATTTGACGTGGGATGACGGAAAATCGTTCCAAATTCAAAAAAACCCCGTCGGAAGAAAAACACAACACTCACCAAAACTGATCATTCCGAGTTACACTGTTCCCCTTCGAGTCTTTCCTATTAGGCATCTTGACTGAGAAAGGTTTGTCAAAGTTCATAACAGGAGTCCTACATTTAGTAGAAGGGTGCCATGTCAAGTACGGTCATGCCTTAAATCGCTTGACTCACTGAGTTTAAGGGCAGACCTTGCAGGTATGTATTTGATGTAGCCATCAAGGGGAATTCAGTGAAGCATTGTTTCTAGATAGGCGTGAGGAGTTGGTCTCATTAGCAATAGCAAGATATTCTATCCTTTCCACCTTGCCTAGCGTAGAGAGATATGACTTAAATTCCCGTATACTTTTTTGAGCAAATTTTTTTGCAGGGAATATTCAAATTACTAATGATTAATTGCCCAATTCACAGCCTATTTTAGGAGTTGTAAGTTGTATAAATGTGTATTAAAACTTTAGTTTAAACATTTGTTTAGAAACATTACCAACAATATATATATACAACATACAACTCCAACAATAGGTTACGAAATTAACAAATGTTTAAAAATATTGTAAATTATTGCCAATGAACAACTTGTTCCAAAAAAAACAGAAACAATTAAAAATTGTATATTTTCACAGAGCTGGTCCAAAGTGTTACTTCACTAGTTCCCATATCCATTCCAAAACTAGTGATTTCCCAGGTAAAAACTTAAAATATTGTAAAAAATAACTTAGCATTAACGATTTTTTTGTAACGGCTTTTATATTTTTTCTGCCAAATTAGGCGATTTTATACATTTGTAGATGGCAACCATGAATCTGTTAATATAACAATCTGCTTAACAGAGCTTTTATTAATTTTAATGATTTTTTGCTGATGTTTTATTTAATTTTAAAAATTAACAGAAATAATATATTTAATGGAAAATATCAAAATCATTTTTTTCTTGCAGAGAGTCATCGGGTGCATATATAATCAACTAGAAGAAGCAAAATGTTGAACTCAATAGTTTTTATTCTCAATGAGTGTATATGAAAATTAAAGTGTTAAATAAATGAACTAAAACAAGAGCTACAATTTTACTTTAATTAAAGGATTATTTGGCTAAATATTTTCGATTTGTGTAAGTACAATATACCCAAGGACATACATAAGAGCATAGATGGAAAGCGGTATGAGAAGCTAAAAATCGATTTTCGATTTTTTATTAAACATTTTCGTTTTGAACTTCTTTTTCATATGAATGGAAGTTTAATATAATATCTCTAGTTTTTCCGTGATATTTTTGGGTAAATGTTCCCTGCTGATCTGCATTAACCCAAGTAAAATGAGCGTAGAAACTAGCTAATGCCGCCAATAATCAATTGCGTTTTTAATAAAACTTGTAATATTTTACTGAACAGTGAAATATAAATTTTGTAAAAAGCACGTTACAAAATTAAAACTAATTGTCATTTGTCAGGCATTTTACTACGAAAAATCAAGTCCCCTGGCTATCTAATGCCGTTATAAGGCAAATTAGCCCTTTTAGAATAATTAAAAAATCTGAGAAGCGGTTGACCTTTCAGGCCATCACTGGATCTTCCAGCTAAGGTTAAAATAATCTTTTCAAAATTTGCGATGACAAAATCGAGCCACTTAACTGATATGCAGCATTCAGGAGGTTCTTTATGTTCTAAAAAGCGATTGATTATTCAAGATCGATTTGTACCAAATTTTAGAGTTATTATATAATATCGCTTTTTTCGACATTTTCTACAACGATATCTGTCGAGAAAATTAATCGATTTTAATAAACTTTTCAGAAATCGCCATAGTTGTTTAAGGTTAAGAGCTGACTAGTTTTTCAATTTGATCGAAACGCAACATTATTAAAAAAACACTATCGTCGAAAATTCTCGAAATCTACAAAGTCGAATCGGTTATTATTCACGTGATGTTTAAGTTTAACCAAAATCTTAAGAATGTCATAAATTCATACATTCATCCATACGGTCATCATCGCTAAAATAGTCAGAATAGCTTCCTACACTGATATAAAAATCGTTGTAACGCTGATATAATTTGACATCAATGCTATGTCAAGTGTCTTCGTTTTTGCCACCATGACACTTTTCATCATTGTGATGTCAACCTTTGCTTCATCTGGTCATCAATGCCAATGACACAAATGTCATCAATATGATGTCGCTGATAGAAAGCCCGCCATAACGCTAATATAATTTGACATCAATGCTATGTCAACTGTCTTCGTTTTTGCCGCCATGACACTTTTCATCATTGTGATGTCAACCTTTACACCAGCTGTCAGTAATGGTATGACTGAAACAGTTATATATATTTATATTTTCTTACTTTTACTTCCCAGTGAACACATGACCTAGGTTTGACATCACTGTTAAGTCATAGCTAGGCAATCAAATCTTACGTAATTTTGATCTACCATTGATATACATTGTAACTAAAGTATGATATATGGATAAATGACTTCATTTTAAATAAATAAAAATGTTAAATTCTAAAATAATTTAATTAAAAATGAAATTTGAATTGTAAAAATGAAACTATGTAAGTATTTCCAAAAATATCAAATTAAAAAAGATGGAAGGCTACTTACTGGAAAAGGAAGAAAGGATATAAGTTATGCCCAGACAGGACTATAATGCAATTAAAGCAAATTTAAGACGGAAGAAAAATAAAATGTAGAACATCAGGATATTTCCTTACCATCAACTTAGAAACCAGTGCCTCTGTAACTTGTGAGAAGTTTTCGCATCGAGAAACATTTTTAAATTATATTAGTCATCCCGTTTTTTGCAGGATGATTTAGAAAATAATTAAACTGCATACATTAAAATAAACAAAGAAAAGAAAATTTTTTTTGATAATCACCCTGTTTTCTGCAGGATGGTAACAATTCACTCACATTGAAAAGTTCTCACATTAGTTACAGAACATTGGTACTGATGAATTGAAATGTAGCCTATTAAGACGTCATCCGAATGTAAAATTCACTAAGTGAAGAACACTATAATGCCAGGTTGACATCACATTTGTGTCATTAAATGTCAATATTTGATGTACCTAAGTGCAAAATTATGAGTCAATAATAAGCCATTTCTTATGTAAAGTATGATATTTCATGATATCATGCTGACGTCAGAATAACATCAATGTGTTCACTGGGTTTATTTATATTTTAGTTTTACGTTTTGCTATTTTTTTTCTAATGTTGGTCTTGATCCCCGGCTTCTCAATTCATCGCAGACTTATAAACTAATGCCGCTACTTCAGTTATGTCATCATCCAAAACATCGGCAACATAAAATCAACATAAACATTATTGATGCGACGTACATATGATGACTAAGTGTCATCAATATGATGAAAGGGTGTCATACTAACGTTTGCTTCAATGTTTTGTCTATGCATGTATACTGTACTGTCTTAGTTTTTAAAAAGACTTGCATATTTTATTATTAGCTCTGTTATGGTAATGATGATAAGTGTAATGTCATGCATTGTCATGTTTTTAACTTTTTAACAATGCGTTTAAACACAAAAATAAAAAATAAGACAATAACATTTGTATTGAAATAAAAATTACAAACATTATAAGATTGTTTACTTATTTCTATTATACATATTTGACACTTTAATAATATATAGAAAGCGGCATCGTATTGATGTCATTCCAGTCATAGCATTGATGACACTTAAACTATTACAAAATTCTATGATGACATTTCTCATCAGATGAATGCCTGTTTTCGTTTTATTGACGACATTTGTCATATCATTCATTTTCGAAGCCTTAGAGAATAGAAAGAGATTATAAACAGCAGTCAATTGTTGTCGAAAACGAGTAGATAAGTGAAAATTTTTGCTGTCGTATTGATGTGACGTCAACGGCGCCATTCATAATAGAGAGGATTAACTTTTTTGTCACTGTAATATAAAAAACATATGAAGTCTTCAAAATTATTTTTCAACAGCAACACTGAACAAAATTCGACTTTCATTTTGGCAAATACTACAAATGCTGGTAATTAACGAACGGCTGGTGGCACTGAAGAAGTCTAAATCTTCTTCATGCTTTGAAACTTAAAAAATTGAATTTTTTGAATTTGTTTTATTTTTGGACTTGTGCACGTATGTGGATTAAAGTAGGAAGCAGTGATTTATACTTGCTTGGCTAATAATTTGTTGTGGTTAAAAATATAAAACAATTAGAATGCTTTCAAAGTATTTTGATAATAAACAAGTTAGTTAAAAACAAACAAAACAGAAGCACAATGACAAAAACCCCAATTAAATGTTTTCAACACATTAAAATTCGTAGAAACACTCTCTACATGACAATGATGTCTTCGGAATTTAAGTACCTATAATTGTTATAAAGTAATGATGTCATTAAAAATAAAGAAGAAAATGACTTACGGCAGAATTTTTTTTCACTGTTTACAAATATACAGTTATTTGACCAAATTCGAACATTTAAAATTAAAACGTTCTAAACGGGGCACACACACATATATGTATGTACAAACATGTATTACACACATGACCAAAATAATAGGTACGCACACACTTCTTGCTGTTTCGCTTGTTGTTCTAATGGAATTTGACATCTTTATCATATTTTGAAAGTTTTATTTAAATAACACCGATATAAACAGAAAAGAAAGGTGAAAGTCCGGCTTGCTTTTCTTTCTACATTTACATAACGAGCCTTTGCTACACAGAAAAAACTAAATTTCATTTCCTGTAAAGGAATTCAATGAAATATTAAATATTTTGTCTAGGAACGAATCTACAGACAAATTTGTAAATATAGACAAAAATATCTCAAAAACTTCATTGAAAAAACGTGTTTTTTTTCAATGAACAAATTGTTTAAATCTATAAAACAATTTGTCTAAAAATATTTACAAATTGTAAACAAAACAATTTACTAAATCAAACAAAAAATTTTCTAGATTTTCTGAAAAATATCAAACAATATTTTTGTCTGAATTTATAAAACAATTAGTCTAAAAATACTAACAAATACTAAACAAATAGTTTTGTTAAATATATCAGTCAAAATTTTTGTCTGGGTCATCATCATGCATTAAGCATTTATGAAAGTTCACTAGGGAAGTGATTTTTATTTTTATTTTAATCGATTCTTTTTTTTCATTGTCGATTTTTTTTAATCGATTTTATTAAAGGTAAACATCGTTTTTTAATAAATCGATTATAAGAATTACCCATTTTTAATCAATTTTTGTAAATAGTGCCATCTGTGCGATGTATAAAAAATGGGTAAATTTACTGAACAAGCCTATAAAAAAAATCAGCGCCATCTGTACGGACTAATATATAATTAGTTGTCAAGGCGAATTCAGTACCAGGTAAACTCGTCATTAAAGCAAGTGATGTGCTTTGTATTTTAAGGTGGAGGTACATACCACGCGTTACGCGGCAACGCTTTTCTTACTTTTCAAACTTTTAACGCTTTAAGAATGGCAAGTTATACACCACGCTTTTGATGCTCTTCTGTTAATACAATTTCAAGCCTTTGCCGGCTATATTTTGTCTTGCCTTTAAGTTTTATTTTTCTTTATATATTCAATGCAGTTTTCATCCATTTTTTAATAAAACAATCAATTTCTAAAACCTGTCATTTTGTATACGACGCGTGAAAGTTGAAGAATGTTCAACTTTTTGCGAGTTACGCGCGTCGTAAAGTTCTGTTTGTATCTTGCCTTATGGAAACACATTATTTCAACTTTTTTGACAGAAGTCTGTAACGCATTAGCGTATTTAACGCATGCTATGTACCTTCACCTTTGAGACCAAAAAATTGTTACATTTTTTATTCTTATTGTTTTTGTACTATTTTTACTGTAATAAAATTTTTAGGAGTATTAAAAATTTGTATGAAAAGAATTCAAATCTGAATTAATAAAATCTGAAACTGGACCATTTGGTTATTTTTTGATACTTATTATCTTGAATAATTTTCGCTCGAATTAAATTTAAATTAAATATTCATAATATATTTTCACTAATACATCGAATAGGAATTTTTCGTAAAAAAAATCTATTATTTTTTAAATCGATTTTTCACAAATCGATTTATCTCTATCAAGTCTGAATGTTTATCTAAAGACTCTAAAAGAATGAATGAGAATTAACGCAACGACATTAACGAATCGTCAGTAAACAAACTTGGTACAATCGCATTCCTTTTGCTATCATTGTTGTTGTTGTTATTTGTGTGTATGTCGTCATCGCGGTTGTTTTTTTACAGCACAGTTTTTCTTGTTGTTTTTGGTTTTTGCGTTCTAAATAAAAGTCAAACAAACAATTCATAGATTATGGACAGAACATTTACTGAAAATTAAATTTATTTTTAGACAAACTTTTGTTTGAAAATTTTTTGGTGATAATTTTTTCTGTGTAAAATAGTTATAACTCAAAAAACCCGATATTTGAGTTAATAATGCAGAATTAGTCTCCATATCGGTCTTCATATTTTGTCAAAATTTCATATAAACATCTTGTATACTTAACTCTTGAGAGAAGAATAAAAATTTCTTTTGCCATTAAGTTGTTAGTAAATTTAAAACTTTAAACTCGTGTTCTGCGAAAAATTTTTTTAATCTTGGGTCTATTACAGCAAAGGCTCGAAATGTAAATACATTTATACATATATCTAACAAAAATAAATCAAAATGCATTGAAACCATAAGAGATAACACTGCTGTTGAGTTAAAAAAGCGAAGGAAACACTATTCGGTTTTGCCAAATCTCACTGGCTCACTGGTTTTTCTTTTTCAAAATACCCGAACACCAAATTCACAGTCACAAAAGTCTTCGAGTTCTCGGTGTCTAAACAGGTCACATGTCATAATCTCTATGGACACACAAAAAAACATCATAATTTCCATGTACGCTGTCATACTTTGAAAATATCTATGGACAATGTCGCACTACAATCTTTCATAATGAATGATCAGCCAAATTTCTGCTCTATGCGGATTCGCTGAGTAATCATGTCCTCCAAGACGGCCTTCGACCAGACTTATAGATTTTCTCCTCTGCGTATTACGAGCCGCGGCTTCCCTGAGGAAATATTTTGGCCTATCCGACTTTCGACGGGGTTTCTAGATTCCCTCTTCTGGGTTTGTCAAATAACGGCGAAGCATTATGATAATGAATGTTACGGCTCAAGTTCACAGTCTTTACTTAACTAATGATGTTGGTTTAACCAATGACATTTACATATATGAAAAATCGTTAGTTAAACCATCAACGTTAGTTAAGTACACATTGCAGTTAGCGGGAGGTGAAAACGTCAGTCCCTAAGTTAACTCCAATTAGTGACAGACGATCAAGGTCACGAGTGTGGACAAAGTATTTTTAAACTGCCTGTTCGCCGATATCGAAGGAGTTCTTTCTTTTTTCAATTCAATTTTCAAATGAGTATAACGGCCCGTTCGGCATACAAAGCTTGCCGTTAAAGTCCACGTAAACTTTAAATCGTACATTGTGAAAAGGGTCGAAACTCACTAACTGTAAAGAGCGGTAATGGCATAACCAAACATGCTTTTTCGATTTTAATAACGACTACAAGAATACAAAATTTTATAATCTTCTATATCCAAAATAATTTTTATCCCGATCGGACCGGACCATCCCTTTAGAAATGGCTGATTTATTTCCAAAATGTTTTGATTCTGCCCTACTGTGCAGGGTTGGATAGCATTAGACTGCCAATCACTGGCCGACACATTTTAGATGTACACAGTGGAATAAAATAAAAAAGTGGTAATAAATATGAAACTCCTAAGCCACTGAAGAGATTTGTCTAAAAACTAAAATAGTTATAGAGGAAGAGTCGAGCTTTCAGAATCTTGAAGCCTTCAGCTGCACCAGGGGCGGAGCTACGGGGAGCGAAAGTTGGCTATCTCGGGTATGAAAAGTTTTGTGCGGCTTGTAACTTTCTTAAATACTGACTGATTTGTAAAATTTTAAGCGCCTTTGACAAGACAAAGAAAAATATGCATACAATTGTTTTTGTATCTTTTATAGTTTAAGAGATATTTCACTTGGAAATTTAATTTTTTTCCTCGATTTTTTTATGTTTTTTGGCTTTAACTTTTTTGCTGAGCATCTGATTATAATTTTAAGCACACCACTAAATTGCTGATAAAATTCTAAGTAAATGCACAGAATAAGAGTTTGAAATATCTTAATCCGTTAAGTTGTAAAAAAAAACTCTAAGCTCAGTAGTTTAGAAGTTCCATATTAATTACCACTTTTTTCAATTCACGCCACTGTGCGTTGATGAAATTCGTATGGGAAAATATAAATTACAAAAACAAAACACATCGGCACTTCCAGGGAAAAGTCCAAGCCAACAAGCAATTAAGCTTGTCTGTCAGAACCATGTAGTCCGATTTGTCCTAAACTTTTACTAAATGAAGAGCTACTTACGGTCTACACAAATATAATAATATTGAGTTTTCTTTGAAATACAAGCTTAATTTTTTGTTGGTGACTTTCTGTGGTAATTCCCACATACAAAATTGGTCAACACTTACGTTGCTTTTTACAAAATAAGGCCCTTAGACAATGGCTAGCGATTACTAAGGAATTAGAGATGACAATAGAAGTGGATAGTTACCAATCGACTACAGGACATCACTATTCTAGAGAAAGGGGCATGTCTCAGTGATTTGATGACTGGTAGACAAGATAATAGTTAGCTGTGCTGATAACTATTGAATCATGAAGCGGGTCGAAAAATTACCCGGAACAGTAGTGATCTGCTTTGATATTCCCCCTACATAAAAAACGATTACGATCGATTTATGCAAAGCCACCGCTAAGAAATTTCGGTCCGTACCAGAGAACTGCAACAAGTATGACCGAGTCGTCTTAATCACTAGCGCGAAGTAACATATACAAACCAATCAAGCTTTTGGCAGTTTTGTTCATATTTGAGTATAATACACGAACACAAAAAAAAAATCGGCAACATGTTGCGAATTAGTTTACTTGCATTTATTGGTTTACAAACTATACGGCTTTTTTGCGAACAATCGCTCACTTGTAGCTCTTAGCTTGTAGCCTATTTGCAGGTCATACGTGGCATGCCTGGGAAATCAAATGGAGGTAGGTTTTTTTATCTGGGTATTTCTATAGCTGCTTCTATATTTTTGATTATCGTGATTTTTTACTTCGAACTCTTTCTTTTCATCCCAAGTAATTTTTTATACATTTGAGGCTAAGTTCGTGTATTTATTAGGAAGGAATTGGACATGATATACATAGTTACGGCAGGATAAGGATAACATAAACGACATAATAGTAACATGTCTCTTGTACGTAAATTTCAGTCTTATATACAAATTATTTGCGAAAAAAGAATACGAGAATGTTTGTTATTTCTAAAGTACATTTTTTATTAAACAAAACGAAATATCTAAAAATAGAGTTCTCCTTCCAAAAGAAGGGAGAACAAAAGTGTATCGGATCTTTTAGAAAAGAAGGCAGAAAAGAAGTGGTTTTAGATCTGATTTCAAGTCTTTGAAGACATTTAAAAAGGCATATTTAGTGAATGCCTCGTAAGTTTTACTGCTGGGTATGTATACTTTGAGTTCTAAATACATATCTACATATGTATGTATATAAAAAAAGTAAGAATAAAACAAGTGCATATGTATCAATGTTCAGTTTTTTAAATCATCAGAATCAAAATCTTCTCAATAATTAGTTCGTGTAATTTGTTTGTAATGTTATTTGTATTAAAAACTTTTATCGTTTTAGAGGAAAACTGAAATGTTTTTAGAATGTTTTTGTATGCAGCGATTCGGAGCTATTTTTGTGTTTTACTGATTCACTATCCCTCTTTAAAGATCTCCAGTAAGCCACACACCAGACCATAGTTGTTGGGTGACTGGTATCTCAAAATGATTTTGATGCAGAAGAAATAGATTTCAAATCCCCAAAAATCTCTAGCGGAAAGTGATTTTCTCCAAAAAATCCCCTGGGGCTTTTCAAAAAATGTTTATCTCAAAATCACAAAAAATAACTCCCATATTTGGGGACAAGTCCCCAGAACTGGGACCGCTACTCTACGAGTGTATTTTTTTTTTGCAAAATATTGTTCGGCGCAAATACGTACAAATGTGCGTATGTATGTAGGTTTTCTTATGCCACTTTGTAAAGAAAAAACAACACGTATGAGGATTGTACGCAACAATAGTACGGACATTTTATAACATGTATGTTTGTATTATGTTTGTATTAAAATATGTAGCTCACGCCGGCCATAAAGAGTTTTACAAGAATGATGCGAATGGCATGTTCGTTTCGATCCAGTGCGGTTACAATCATACTAAAGAAACTAATCACAAACATTCATGTTCATTGCGAATACAAGTAATTAAAACTGATTGTTTGCAATGACCTATTACGTTTACAATAATTACTTGTTGTTGAACAAAAACGGTAGCATCACAAAAAATCAGAGTAAGTGATGGGGTATACTCGAAAGTTTGACACTTGTTGCAGCTCACTGGTCCGTACTTAACTTCGCGTCGTCGATTTTTTATATGCTGACGCATTGATTTTTAAACATGTTATAAAATAAAATGCCTTAGTTCGCATCCTATTCGTGCTAGACCACAATAATTTCAATACAAATATTAAATTATGTTGAAATGAACATTTTACCTTTACGATACGATAATATTTTAGACAAACATAGAACTGAATTAGAATATCTCACCTGTCACAACGGAATGGCTCCTATGTAAATAAATAATAAAACAGTAATGCTTTTTATACACATTAGAGGTGTGCACAAGACATTTTAGAGTCATGTTTAAGACATTGAATTTGTTTAAAGCACTCTCGAAACAGTAATGTATCGAGCAACCCGTACTAGATAGCACAATTGGAAAATAGTTTTTTGGGCTTGCGCAATCTGTGAAGACCTTCTTCAGTAAAAATGTGTGCTCCAAAGTGTTTTGCAGTATATGATCATCCCTATATTACTCTTGTGAAAATGTTCGAACAAAACAAATGCCTCAAACTCGTTTTCAAGATTTCTTCCGCAGGCCTCTGAAAAAATAACTTCCAGGAAAGTCTAAAAGATCCTGAGCTTAAGATACGGAAAAGATGTCAATTCGAATAATTTCTAATGATTTTTACATAGACTTGCCATTGAAAGAGGTTCTGTTTTTTGATGCCACAAAACATGGAGAGTCGACATGCTATAAGTATAATGCTTTGCATATTATACGAGTGTATACAAATAAGTGAGAGTTTTTTCAATAAGCATTTTGTTGTTAAAAGGCAGTTAGCAGGATTTTTCTCAATTCAAAACAACAGCCGGAATTTTTGTAATTTCAATAATCGAATTAAAAAACGTGTTTGAAAAATGAAAATAAGAGTCGAAACGATATTGCATCTTAAAATTTTATTGCTTGCATATAAGTTAAATTTTTTTAATATCAAAGTAAAAAATTGCTTCAAATAAAGCAGGTTTTTACTATGAGAGAATAAAAGTAGTGCTGCTGATTTTTGAATGACGAGTTCCCGGTTTGGAGTATTACATTTTTGATACAAAAAGCGCTTTCTGAAGCGCAGAAAATCATCACCATTTTCAGCACTAAATCTGTATATTATATAAGACTTTCTCGCTTAAAAACCTGCATGAAAAATCTGCTCTTTTTGTATAGTTTATTTCATATACATTCACTGCTCTGCAATAAGCTCTTCTTTTAAAGCGTATTATTATGCGCTTTATTGCCTTAGTGCATCAAAAACATGAAAATTTTTTACTGGGATGTATATCAAATACGAATAATGTTTCCATATAAAATCAGAAATATTTTAAATAAAAAAAGGTTAAAATATCTTTTTCATATTGGATTTTTAGCGTTGCTGAAGTATTTAATGCAAAAACTGTAGGTAATGTGAGAGATAAAAGTAATGAAATTAACCTTCAAATATAATAACAATAATCTGATACATTTAAAATAACAATTTAAATTTCTTATTTAAAAAACTTTCAATTTCAATGTTCATAAATTTTACAGAGGAATGACATCATAACAATCATTTCATTGCTGTCTGTCATCACGCACAGAAAATGCAAAAATGATACATACATATTAATAAATATTTATTTAAGAAATATAAAAAAGTTAATTTTAAAATTTAAATCGAGGCTGAAACATAGAAATCATTTGAAACACGATAAATCACAATTAGATTGTATATAATGGGTACTAGAAATATGTTACTGCCACAATACTGGTTCTTTGCCATTTAGTAATCCGAACCGGTTCTGATTGCAATAGCTCCCTAATTGTTTTAAAAGAAGTCATACATTTTTTCTGGGAATATAACTGTATGTCAAAGTAATTAATGTTTTCCCAAACTACAATTCTACAATCTTTGATAAACAATGTACTTCCTATGAGCAAGACCTTTAATGTTAGTTACTGTAAGTTTATTTATTACAGAAATACAGCAGTATAACTAGCGATGCACAGTGGCGTGAAATAACAAAGTGGTGGTATATATATATAGAACTAGAATGAATAAAATTATTCGTCTCAGAGGACTACATAGTAGAGATGAGCGATCCCGTGATTTTTAAAGAACATTGTGAACAGTGAACGTGATATAAAAACACTGTTACTTAAAACTGTGATCAGTGTTTTCAGTTGTCTTATAGCAATGTAATTATCAAATACCCACATGCACCTCTACAACAAAAACGTTCTTGAATATACCAAGGCAAATTTAAATGAGCTTTAAAATATACTTAGAATTTTAAAAAGAAATACTAATAAGGAAGAAGAGAACACAAGAAATAGCACTACTATTCGTTTATTGTTATTGTACGCAAATAATAAACTTTATACCCACACAAACAGTGAAATATCATAATTTTCTGTATGTAACAAATAGAAAAGAACGACTTTGCAATTGGCAGTTACTTGACAAATTTTGTCACAACTGTGAATCGTGATTTTTCAGTAACAGTGATCAAATCACAGGTACTGAAATATCGCTCATCTCTACTACATAGGCTTATCAATATAGACTCTAAGATGAAACCCCGGAATTCCCAAAATGTTTTGGGACTTAAAAATATTTTGTTTATATTAAAGAAAAAACTATAACTGAAAAATTTTCATATTTCAGAAGTCTATTGGACAGTGTATGACGTATAGTATATACATACTCGCATATCAGTCTCTCAGAAAAATATATCATCAAACTGCAACTAACAATTTCAATTGTTAATATGTAATTTAAATTCAAACATATAATTTGTTAATATAACAAATTGAGTTGTTGATACGACAAACACAGAAATTTTTTTCAACAAACTGAACTAACCAAATTTTTTGTTATGTATTGTGAAAAACATTAACAATCACTATTGTTGATATAACAAATGAATGCACACGCGTAGATGAAACAAAGCAAATCACGTTTTGTGTGTATTCATTATTTGCGTATTTAATAACGAATTGCTCTGTAGCTGAGATGTAAGAACGTTAGTCTATTAGTGCAGAGGTCGCTGGTTCGATTCCGCCCAAACACTTAGTGTTTTTCGCAGACAAGCAAAAAGTCGCTTCGAGGATTGTGATTGTATAAAAAAAATATTGTTAATACAACAATTATGATAGTTAAAATTTGTTCGGAAAATCAACAATTCACATTGTTGATACAACAATAATCTTAATTGAAATAAATTTGAAATCAACAAAAAAAATTGTTAAAAATTTTTTTCTGATTTTTCTTTAACTTACAATTTCGTAATTGTATTTACAAAAATCGTTGTAGGTTCAAAATCAATTAATTATTTAATTAATATAACAAAAAATTAATTGTATTTACAAAATTTTTTTTTCTGTGCTGGTGTTTTTCACTATAGCTAGTGAAGGTCTTTGCTACTATGATCGTTAAATACAGTTGGAATAACAAATAAATATATAAAATCAAAACATAGTTTTCAAATTTATATTTCTTCTCCTCTGTTGCGAATCACAATTAGTCTTAAGGTAATTTAGCAAATCTATTTATTTTACGCCACTGTGCATTTTTATACAAATGATGTTAATTTATATTTTTAGATCAACTATGCCGTCAATATAAATAATTGATTTTCTAATTACTTTTTTAATAATTAATGAACAAGTTGTGTTAAAAAATAAAAGTAATAAATTCATATCTTAAAAAAACTATTGATACATACATCTGTAATCACAAGCAATAATAGCCTAAGTCGAAAAATATGCTTTCGACAAAAATAAGTTTTTACCACCTCGTTAATTTGAACGAAAATTGAAAAAAGTGCATTTCGTGTGCTGATTAAACATAATTTTTTTAGTAAAACAATATCATAGCATTTGAGGAAAATTGTATTAATTCGACATAATTGTTTTTGTTCAAAGTCCACAGATATAAATTCTTTCTTAAGTCGACTTAGGCGGTTATAGATTACGACCACTGACAGTAGAAGTGGAAAATAAATAAAAACTGCAACAATAAATATTATACATACAGTTAAAATCTCCAAAGTCACACAAACAGAAAATTTACATTTATCGTTTTAATCGATATTTAAAGAGATGACAGATACTATTATTAAACATTATTTAAGAGTTTTTCTTTCGGAAATTCTTAGGAAAGTCCCGGGATTCCACCAATTTTTCTACGTTTTCCCAAGCTTTAGGATGATAACTATTAATACATTTTTAATTTTAAAACGGCGGAGGAAATTTTTTGAATCCTGGCTAGGAATAATCTTAATACAATCAGAATAAAGATTCTTCCAACTCTAAGTTTATTCAAACTCTAAGTTTATTCAAAATACAATGCTTTTACTACGTTCATCGAAAGAATTTTTAGTCAGGTAAAGTTGAAAAAAAAACAACAGTTCAAAGTCGTTTGGAACCTGAATTTTAAGTAAGTTTTTTGTATATATTAAATTGTCTAAAACTTAAAAAATTTCCACTGTTTTGACAAATTGATATCTCTAGATATGCTAGAAAGAATTTATCGGATATTTATATAATAAATTAAGTGCCATTATACTTAATGAGACTAAATAATTTTCTCAACAGGCTAAGTTTACACGATGAAATATTTCATAAAATTTGTGTCATTAAAGCTCTTATTTGCAAATAGGATGGAGAAGGGGGCATGATGGGTGGAAAAATGGTCTGAAATAAAATTCCAGATAGTTTTTGTCAATTGTCTTCACTCCATTTGTTCTTCCACCCCAGGAATGAATGAACAACTAAAAAATTTTTCATGAAATATTTCATCTTGTAAATTTAGTCCATACCGATATATGTATATTTAGCCGACTCACCAAAAAAAATGTTTTTTACCCCTCTCATATTAAAGATCCGTCTTTTTAATGAGGTTTCCCAAAGCATTTGCGGGGTCTAGCGATGACCGCCCGTGAGTTGGACCGTGTCTAAAAGATGTCTATTTTTGTAGTTTTTTGCATTTTTTGGTATTTTCTCCCAAAACAACATATGAAAAAAATTACATCGTTTGAAAGATCTTTTCATTCCATTAGCAATGCGTTATTCCATAAAAACCACGATTACAGGTGCTACTTATATGTATCTTACAGCACAGAATATGGAGCAGAATACTAACTTTTGGCAGCTAAAAAAGGCTGTTATCACGTGATATGTAGTTTTACATGCAAAATGTTCTTATTAAGATAATATGAAAGAGATAGTCAAATTAGAAACCACATTAGAAAATAAGATTTGCTTTCTCTTTCATACAATCTTCGTAATGTTGTTGTAAAGTGACGGGTCTAGTTAGTAGTCTATGTATGTCTTACACGCAATTGAATTTGTTTGATTATCGATGTTTATGTACATATTTAAGTTTCTTGAATGAATTGTTACATATCGCCCACTGTGTTAAAACAGGTGACTAATTTTGTACGGACCTTAAAGCTTACATCCTGCCTATAATTCATCCATACATTTTTTGTTGTTAAGACTAATAATTTGTAAGTTATAAGCTGTCCGACGACTAAAGAATTTTATCGATAAAATTGGTCTTATATAACAAAATATAGCGTCCACAGTGTTAAAAATAGCTGTCTAATTTTTACAGAATTTATAGCCTACATCCTTGCCAATAACTCATATATAAATTTTTTTATCTCAGACTATTAGTTTGAAAGATATGGGTTTTCCGAGTTTTATTGGTAAAATTGGTCTTATCTAACAACATATAGGGCCGCTGTGTTAAAAATAACTAATTTATTTAAGTCCTTATAACCTACAGACTTTCCAGGCATACGTTTTTTGTGGGTCAGACTATTAGTTTGGAAGGTATAAGCTTTCTGACGCTTATAGAGTTTTATCGGCAAAATTGGTCTTATATAACAACATATAGCACCCACTGTATTAAAACTAACTACCTAACTTTTAAGACAGCTTGTAGCCTACATCCTTCCCTATAATTCATCCATACATTTTTTGTGGATCAGACTATTCGTTTGGAAGCTATGAATTTTCCGCCGCTAGATTGGCCTTTTTTCCCAGTGTGCGACGCGACGGTGAGATAGCGGGCTGAAATGTCATACAAAAATTCCTCATAAAATTTTATTATGTGCTGTTTATGGAACCCAAACAATCGAATTGAGTGAACAATTTGTATGCAAAGCACTCAGTTTTTCGAGTAGTTTTCTTACAAATTTTCTATTCGTCGATTGCTTGGGTTCTAGAAACAACGCATAAGTCTTTAAAAACAATAAATTTCTAAACTCAACTGGAACGCCAGAAATCATGCAAAACATCAAGGAATTTCGGGGAAAAAATAGTTTGGGTTGTCCGCTTCAAATATAATGCCCCATACTATTCATATATGAATATTAAATTTCAAGTTTCAGGTAAATATTTTAATTAAAATCAACAATAAATTAAATGAAATACTTATGGACTTACCAAACCATCACTGCCATTCACTTCAATGGCGGTTTTAAGGCGCTGCGATAATTGCTCTAAGAGTCGATCGTATTTCGTATTTAATAAATCCAAACGTTGGCTGTAATATTGTGTTGCACCGGGATCACTTTCTGGCGGACGCAGATCTCGTCGTGGTGGAGCAAATGATGGCCGCACCTCCAGCAGCCAATCGACAAAGCGCAAACATTTACCGTCGTAAATCTTTGCGTTTGATTGGCGTTAGTTTTGTTTGTTGGTTAAGTGTTAAGTTAAATTAATGTTTGTTAGGTTAGTTAGTTATTTTTATTATTATATTCATTAAGTGCAGATAAATAATTTAAAGTTTAATATTTTATTTTAATGTTTAGATATAATGTTGGGATAAGACTATTTCCATTTATATTTACTGCTTTTTATTTTTAATTAAATTAATAATTTTCATCATAAAAAAAATCAATTTTAAAAGTGTTAACGCACCAAAGACCAGAGTTTTATTATGGTTTATAAATTTTAAATAATAATTAGGTTTCTGTTTGTTGGTAATCAACAAAAAAGCATTAAATATACCTTCTATGGTACAAAAGTGTAAATGTTCTTACCCAAAACATTTCAATCTTTTGTAAAAAAAAGTAAAATCAAGACTAAAAATGGGTTTTACGATATGTCCAGAGACAGTCAAAGAGACAGTAAAATATATATAGAGAGACAGAGGAAATAGAAAAAAAATTTGAGTTTTGCAATCATTTACCTTTGCTTCTCTTATAAGTTTTCCTCCAGCCAAGTTGACATTTTCGATTTTGGGTTTTCGTTCGATAGCAGCTCCCAGCAATTTCTTTTGTTGTTAAAGTTTTTAGGTTTTTATTTTAATTGTTTAAAAACATTAGGAGGTGGAGGAGAAGTAGTAGTAGTAGAAGTTCAAGTTGTTTGTTGATGTTGGAGACCATGGAATCCATGGTTTGTTTATGTTAAGGATTTTAAATTTTGTTTTTATTTAATAAGTGTGTATTGATTTTTTGATATGTTTGTTTTTTTCGAGTTTGAGTTTGTTTTTGTGATGTGGAGAATACAAAAAAATTAGACAAAAATACAATTAGTTTTAACTTTGACTACAATTGTTTAGTGCAACTTATGAGTAAAACAAAACAAAAAATTATTATCCAAAATTATACAAAACTAAGAATTATTAAAGTTTTACAAAGAAATATGTAACTACAAAAAAATTCAACTACACAAAAATTAAATAATAATTTTTTTTTGTCGTGTGGCGAGAACAATCTGATCGAGATATTTTTCTAGGTACAAGTGATGTGTGTGTGTGTGTATATGTATAAAGGTGTAAAATAGTGTGAAAGTTTATAATTTTTTTAATATTTGGCTTTTTTAGAAAAATTTTCTGGTATAGGTGTTTTTTAAGGACCATAATTTTACTATACAGATTTTATATACATATGTATACTTTTTTTAAAATTTTGTTTGAACAAAATTTCAACACTAATATGTAATATATTTTTGCCAAACTACCACCTCTACCCAAAAGATTCAAATTTCTACATTTTACAAGTTATTTTTTAAAACAAAAATCCTTATAAACAGACAAAAAACAAATGGTTTACAGTAAAACACAAAACGAAACAAAACTACTAAATTAAATAATACAAAGGTACAAAAGAAAACACATACATATTTAAATTTTTTTTCGCTTTTTCAATAGTAATTGACCAACACCAATTTTCGAGGAAAAGACAACGAATATATATTGATTCTATACAACAAGATTGAATATATACTTTGTGTTTTTTCTTCTTTTTTTATAGGAAATCATATAGTTAATTAGTTGGGTCCCTTCAAAAAAGAAAATCAAAATTCATTCTATTTACCTACATAAACAAGAATCTGCTAAGAAACAGAAAGAGAAAAATTTTGAATCTCCTAAAACTAAACCTAAACTTTTGAGTTGAATTTACTTAAAATATATATTAAAAAATATTCAAAAATTGTAACTTGAAATGATAAATATAAATAACGTTTACTTTGCAATGTAATATTAAATTGGATTTTTTTGTTTTTATTTTACTTACGTCCAATTCAAAAGCTGATGTGGCTGTCGGCATGGCTGACACGTTTCCTGTAGTGTAATCCACCCATGATTCTTCAGCCTGTAGTGGTAATTGGAGATTCTTCATAACGCCTATGGCATGCTCGCATGAGCGCATTCTAAAAAATAAAAATTATTAGCACATATCGATACGTATAAAAACCAACATAAAACTAAAGAAGCGTAACCAATCAATTTGTTTCATAACAAGTCACTTCAAAATAAAGGTGTTTCATTAAACAAATTTTACTGTTCTTTTCATCAGGTGTCTCCGAAATCAATCAAGCATATAAGAAATACGTGAGATCTTTATTTTTATTGTAGTTATATAGTTGAAGGAAATTAGGTTTTGTTAATCAATAAAATAAACACTTTTTAATTGAAATTTTATACTTTGTTAGCTACCGAATTGATTCTAATCATTGATTTCAGTAATTGTATTTCTCAAAATTCTAACCGGAAGAGAAGAGCAGAGGAAAAATCTTTTCACCCTGAATTACATACCATGAAATAAATTTTTTCTAAAAAATAAATTGAAAATTTTGAAATGAAAATAGACGACTTTAATATAATTATGTATTTCAAACTTATTTGTTTTGAATCCAAATTGATATTTGGCTAAGGTTCGTAACATTATATTCAAAAAGAATCAGGCATGATTAATATTGCAAGAAACAAGGGAAAAATTGACATCAATTTAATTTTTCAACGTACACAGCAGAGTAAGACGAGTGGAAGTGGCCGTTCATCGATCTCAAAGTTGGGACAAAAAGAAAGAAGAATGACGAAAAAACTGCATAACTGCCTAGAGGGGTAAAATGTAGGACCAACCCTCTTAATTTTTCTTTCCAGACATTTATTCCAAACATACTTACCTCCTATCTCTATTCCCAAAGTTTAAAATTTTATGATTTTGTAAAAACCTTTCCCCTACAGCACCTAGGATGCTCCTAGCCGGGTCAAATGTACGACTGACTCCCGTTAGTTTTCTAACCCCAACATTTTTCCTGAACATAACTACGCCCTATCACCATTCCTTAAGGGGGCTCCCATACACTATTTACAATACAGACTAGAAATATCTTGAAGAAAAAGTCCCATAACTGCCTAGGAGTTCCGTCCCCCCCCCACGCTAGGGGAAAAAATATATGACCCACCTCCATTAGTTTTTTGACCCAAAAATTTTCTCAAAACATACTTGCTCTTTATCTCCACCCATACAAATATGCTGGTTTAATGAAATTCTTAAATTTGGCCCCTACAGCGCCTAGGATGACCCACTGTTAAACATAATTTTTTTTTTGGCTACAAATGGGGTTCAACTAGATTATGTATGCGAATTTTCGTAATTTCGCAAGACAAAAATTGGCATTCATCTAATATCTATCAAAACAACTACAGCTAACCCTCGATTTAAGCAGCACTTTATTTACGCGGTTTACAACACGAATTTTCGGGAATAGTTTAATAAATTTTGGGGACATATTTTCGGCTTCATGAAAAATATCCCCAATGAAAAATGGCCCCAAATGAAAAATTAAAAATTAGCCAAAATTTTTTTTGAAAACAACAACACAAATTTTGAGGATATATTTTCATTAAAATGACCACAAACTTAAAAATGAAAAATGGCCCAAAATATAGGAAAAATGGCCCCAATTCAATAAATTAAAAATGGCCCCAAAAATCTTTTGTTGTTCTTTTCGATAGAAAATTTGGGGTAATATTTCGGTGCAGTGCCATAACGGCATATGCCATATGCTTCTCAATGCTGTTGCGCAATAACGCCATACGCAAAAAGAGGGAAAATAAAGCCAAATTTTATTAGTATTGCCATTATAATCTGCCTTCAATCCGTCTTGACGAAGGATTATATCCGCTCGAAGAGTGGCTCCACTGAATAAATATCGTTGCATAGTCGGCCTTCGGCTGGGCTTAAGGGTTTTTTCTTCTAGGTATATCGAAAGGCGGCCTCGCTGAGTAAAGATTTTTGCATAGCTAGTCTTCGGCCGGTCTTAAGAGTTTTTCTCTCTTGGTATATCGAAAAGTGGCTATGCAAAAATCCTTACTCAACGAAGCCGCTTTTCGATATACCTAGAGGAATAAACCCTTAAGCCCGGCCGAAGGCCTGCTATGCACAATTCTTTACCCAGCGAAGCCGCTTTTGGATATACCTAGAGGAAAAAACTTTTAAGGCCGGCCGAAGGCTGTCTATGCAGAAATCTTTACTCAGCGAACCCGCTTTTCAAAATACCTAGAGGAAAAACCTCTTAAGCCCGGCCGAAGGCCGGCAATGCAAGAATCTTTATTCAGCAAAGCCGCTTTTCGATATACACACCTAGAGCAAAAAACCCTTAAGCCCGGCCGAAGGTCGAGTGTGCAGAAATATTTTTTCTAAGCTCGATTTACGAAAAATTGTCCAAAAAATAAGAAAAGCAGGCCTAAACTAAAAATTGCCCCAAAATAGGACAAATAGCCCCAAATAAATAAAAAAAATGAAAAATTTCCCAAAAAATTTTGTTGTTTTGAATGAAACAATTTTGGGGCCATTTTTCATTTTTTAGTTTGGGGCCATTTTTCCTCAAGTAGGAAAAATGGCCCTAAACTTAAAAATGGCCCAAATATTTTCTATTGCAAACAACAAACATTTTTGGGGCCATTTTTCCTATTTTGGGTTTGGGGCCCTTTTTTAATTTTTCAGTTTGGGGCCATTTTTCAAGGAGCCTTTTTTACATTTAAATTCACTCCTAATTTGCATTTATTTTTCATTTTATGCAAACTAGACTAAAAACGTTAGTTCGATCCCTGCTCAGGTCAAGTCATCTATATCATGTTTTTTTCTGATGTGCATTAGTGTGTCACTGTGTTGATTAGTTTTGACTTTTTAAGTGATGAAGGTATAGCACCGCTCACTAAATAGTACCAGCAGGGATTGATACTGTTCTGTGATAATGTACATGACAGCGTTCTCCTTCGGCGGTAATGTTAGCATAATCGTCGACGAAGTAAAACAATTACACCAGAGGCTCTGCAACACTGCTCTAAAATTAACAAAAAGTCCAATAGCAGAGTTGTAAAACAATTGCGTTTTCTTTCACATTTTCACCACCTGCCTTCTCTACACTATCCCTTTCCTAAAGAAAGTAACATATTAAGTAGTAGGGATTAATTGCCTGAGTATCCTTTCTAAAAAAGGTACGTACGCTTCATTAGTCATTCAAAAAAGCCCTATTCATTTAATTTTATTCTCCACACCATTTTTTTCGGAATTGTCCCCATTTTTAGGATACATTTTAATTATAGGGTCACTTTTGATTTAAAGTTTTTATAAGTGTTCTTTGTTCACAGATATATTAGTAAAAAATAAATACCTTTCAGCTAGTTGATTACAAATGGAACTCCATCGTGTATTCAATCGTTCAACATTACTATGCAAACGTTTTAAATCATTTAATACTTTTGTGGGTACACCCATACGTCCCAATTGATCGGCAGCATCTGTCATTTTATCCATTTGGGGTTGCTGTTGTGTTATCAAATCTTGCATATGTGTCAGTTGTTTGAACACCACTTCTAAGCCTTCAGGAGTTGAAGGTAGATCCTGATGTCTGGCAAGTTGATTTTCAATTTCCGATATGAAATGTTCATTATCCTCTAGACCAGCCAGGGATACTTCCAACAATTTCAAGCGATCTTTGTGCAAATTACTCAAGGTGTTTAGTTCCTTCCACAATATCAATAAATTATCCAAACTCTTTTTAAGAGCGGGCGTTTTCAAGGCAATTGTGCGGAATGTTTCTTGCAAATGTTGTAATTCTGGATCTAATAACTGTAGACGGCGTTCATAATCGGAGTGAATTTCTAAAACATGCTCCAGTGAGTCGAGATCACGGGGCAGAGGAGCGCTAATGATTTGCTCGAGTTCTCTGGCCATATCTTCTAATTTACTCTTGATATTAATACATTCTTCAGTAAAAATGCGACTGGCTTGCTTACTTTCCTCTAAAAAAGATACAAAAAAATACACAAATTAATATAAAGTTGTAATAATTTAGTTATGAGTTGTTATAATTTTGTATTTCTAAAATTATCAATGAGATTTTTAAGAATAAGAAGGATTTCCTAAAATGGACCTCTTGTTTTACGACTAGCAAAAATATGTTTCATATTTTTATTTTATAAATTTTCCTTTACAATCTTAAAAAATTGTCTTGTTTTTTCTTCAAGAAATTGAATAGAACTGATAATACATTTACTTAAGAAGATAATTGAAACTATGGGTGTTTGTGAACAGATGTACTTCCAGCTTTTTTTTATTTCTTTAATTGAGCTATTAATTGAATTGTCATTCTCGCTAAATAAACCCACGTTGGCGAATTACCTTGTATGACTTTTACAATGGAAATTGTACATTATGTACATACTCTATACACTAACTGCGTACAAAAGAGACATCAAAATGTTGAAAAAAACGCCCACATCAGTACTTTAAGGTTAATTAAAATTCACATATGTATTTTCACTATCCTTCACAGTCGGACTTTTCAGCAAACAAATGGCAATAAATTTGTAATATGAATAGAGAAGGAGTTAGTAGTGAAAGATAATTAAATAAAATTGGCTATACCAATTTTGTAAAATTAAAATTGTTGTCAAAAGTTATTTATCATTTTTTAAAGTGCCTCCATATTTTTTTTAGACATTTAAAAATCATTAAAATCTGTTAATTTATAGGATTTTAACCTCAAATTCAGGTCTTTTTCAAACCAAATTCAATACATACTTTAAAAATCAAAATCAGATTATTTCAAAATAATTTCAGGACTTATGTTAGACAAATAGTGATAGAGCGCAAAAAGTGGAGAGGGCTTCGCCATATTTACACTGGCCTAGAACTATCGTCCTGTTAAAAATGAAAGCAAATTTTCGGTTGTATCGTTTCCATATGTTCCGTAATATAAAGACTAAGGGTGATTTTTTGCCAGTATTTTTACAAGAAATATTAATCTAAGCAATTTGGTGTATATAACATTTTTGTAGAAAATTACAATTGCAACATATCTTCACATATTCACTTTCTTGGTACAGTAGATTATTTCGGAGATAACAGCAAAAAAAAAACGAGAATTTACGTAAAATCAAAATTACTGGCCCGTATCAACTCACCACTACAAGTTACACTATCGTCGCTATGGGCACTTTTGAAGATTTTTTTAATTCAAAATAAATCGAGACCAAGTACAATGTAATAGCATAAAATGCGGCTGAGTATTAGAATTTTTAAGAAAAACACATTATTTTTACGTGTATTTTGTATGGAAAATCTTTGACCTTTGGCATGGCATAACTAGTGACAAATTTTTAAGTTTCTGAAGTTCTTTAATATCATCTTTATCTGTAAATCTTTTTAAGAATTATATAACCAGCTAATATCAGTGTGATGTGCCGTTTTATGCATATATTAAGTTATGTTTTTAAAAGCCTCTTCAATATTTCAAAGTTCTATTATATTGTTTGTTTATTATCATTTGCTTTGATTGTTAAAAGTCAATACTATGAGATTGGCTCAAAAATTAATTTTCAAAATCGGTCAAAGTTCATCACGCCTTTTAGGTATGTAATGGAAAACGATAAACGATGTGTATGCTACACAGAAAAAATCATCCCAAAAAAATTTTCAAACATAAGTTTATCTAAAATAAAATAAAATTTTCAGTAAATATTCTTTACTGAATTAGTGAATTTTTTGCTTGACTTTTATTTAGGTTGCAAACACCAACACCTAAACCAACAATAAAAACCAGTATTCTGTGTTGTAAAAAACAACCCCGATGACGACATACACATAAATAACAATAACAACAATGATAGCAAAAAGATGCGATTTTAACAAGTTTTTTACTGAAGATTTCTAAGTACCGTTGTTACGTTAATTCTCATTGTTTTTTTTAGTCTTTAGATAAACATACAGAGTTAAACACATTTAACAAAGAGAAATTTCATAAATGCTTAATGCTAGGAACACAACTGGGATGAACGACAAATTTTTGGCCGCGTATATTCGTCGACAAAAATAAAACTACCCAGTTGGCCACGTCTTTAAGACATCATCAATGACGGGTGCAGGACAATGTTAAATCCTCGACGGCAAATGTCGGACAGCCGCAACAAATCATCGATGAACTTTTCGAACAAGTGTCGCACGATTTAATGAGCGACAATGTCGCTCAGATTGTCGTTCACATAACACAAGATGATTCCGCGGGCGACATTGTCGCCTATGTTGTCGTCAATGATTATATAAACAAAAAAGTTGCCTATTATCTCCTCAATGATTACATAGGCTACAATGTCGTTTACCTTGTCGTTAACGACAATGTAACGATAGCGACTTCATTTTTGAATATTTTTGCTTATCTGTTTTTCCGTTTCATTTAAATTATTGACTGAACTAGCTGAGATTCGAACTGAGGCTGCATGTTTATAAGTTTTCGGGCTTACCACCCTGCTGCTGCACCACTTAAAACATAGGCAATAAAAGGCCAACATATTTGTTTGCTTGATTGAAGACAAAATGTAAGACATTGTCGCTCATACTGTCCTCAACAAAGTTGGATTGAGGACAACTTGCAGGAATTTGTCGCTCAGATTGTCGTGAACGACGATTTCCTTTACAATGTCGAGTAGAAAACCAAACGACAGAGGACAGTTCGTGCAAGGATCGCAGACGACGATGTCGTGCAAGGCAATCTGGCCAACTAGGTATTTGTGTATATGAAAACACACACAATCATGGCGTCGGACGATATTCGCTATACGCGGCGAACTCTGAATATATTTGTTTCTATTTCTTACGCCAGCGAACGACGAAAAAATCAGTACCAAGTGACCATGTTTGGTTTTAGTTTTCACGTGTTTTAGTACATAAATTTACTTTTTACTTTAATAGTTATTTTATTTATATTTTATAGCATTTGAAATAAATAAAGAAAATAATTAACTAAAAAATTGTTTTTAGTTGTCTTTTTGTTAATTAGGTCTGTTCTGTATTCCATGCGGAATGAACATTTTCGGAACTATTAAAACATTGTTGTTAATTTTATAAATATAACAATGCTATGACAATTCCGAACAATTTCATTCCGTATGGAATACAGAATAAGCCTGAATGTTTAACTTTTTAAGTATGTATTATTTTTTATATCGTCACTTTGCACAAACAGTAAACAACTTTATCAATTACAACACCTGTTATTTTTTCGTCGCTTGTGCTTTATACGACGAATTTTCACAGCGACTTTTTATCGTGTTGGGCGAAATTCCTCGTTCGTCCCAGTGGTGTTCCTAACATAATGGATGTTATTAGTTTAAACTAAAAATTAAAAAAAAAAGTTTTTACTGACGCGGACAAAAAGTTTGTTTGATTCAGTAAACTATTTTGTTTAGAGTTTGTAAGTATTTTTGGACCAATTGTTTTATAAATTCAGACAAAAATATCAACAATATTTTTCAGTAAATAAATTTCAGTAAATATTTTTGTTTGATTCAGTAAATTATTTTATTTGGAATTCGTAAATATTTTTAGCCCCCGACAAAAAGAGGGGTGTTATAAGTTTGTAGTGTGTGTCTGTGTATCTGTGTGGATGTACGAACCCTCGTACAGACCAAACGGATGGACCGATTTTGATTTAGTTTTTTCTGTTTGAAGAAAATTGGTCCAGACATTTGGAAGAATCTGTGTGTCTTTGACATCGTAGCTCCCAAACGGCTTGCTCGATTTTAATTTAGTAAATTTTGTTTGAAAGGTGACTTGATACAAAATCTTCCAACTTATGTTTAAAGAAAATTGGTCCAGCCGTTTTGCAGTTATCATCTATTTTCTTCGGGGGTTTTTAAAATTTTTAATTTAATGTTATTAAACCAATTGTTTTCTAGATTTGACCAATTTGTTTACTAAAAAACACCGGTTTTTTAATGAAATTATTGAGAAATTTTTGTCTATATTTAAAAATTTTTTTGTGGGTCCGTTTCTAGACAAAATATTTGGTAATTCATTGAATTTATTTACTGAATATGAATTTTTTTTTTCTGTGTATAGCCGTTTTGTAAATAATTTAAAAATTTGTTTCAAGACGAATTGATCTGCGTTGATTTGTTTTTTATAGATTTTTATTTTATTATTATTTTTTTTGATAAATTTCTGTTCACAGTTCTATTATATTGGGATCGTTTTCCATCACATACCTGAATTATCTAAGTTTTATAAAACAAATTTCCATACAAAATTTGTATTAAACCTTCGATAAGTATTATGAATTATGCAATATGAATGTAAGATAAATATTTCGATTCTTCTCAAAATATAAATGTTTAATTTTTGTAATCGTAATAAAACTTTAAAACTAAAAGAATGCTCGGTTTAATGCAGAGACAAATCTTTATCAATTATTTACCTTCTGCTCTTGCGCGTTTTTCAAATTCGTCGAACAATCGGTTCACTTCATCCATTTCACGTTTCAAACGTCTCAATTGGGGATCATTTGGGTCACCTTCGCTAAGCAATTTATCCGCATCATCATTTAAAGCCCGACGAATAGCTGTTCTTTGTTCAGGACCCATGGCTAAAAATTGGTCAAAGTCCCAACCTTTGACAACACGAATTGTGGCAAAGATCATATTCTGTCTAAGACGCAAATGTTTCTTTTGCCACAGACTAACAGAGCGATCAAACAATCGTTTGAGTCTTTCGGCTGCATCAATGGCTTCTTTATCCGGTGGGGGCATTAACAGGCAAGCACTTGGCACCAAACCCTCTTGACCTTTGGACGTGCGTATACGCCACTTAACACGACCCGAATTATCCATTAACGTACAAGTTTCACCTTTATCCACCTGTAGTTGACCCTGCTGATTGTAAGCACATATAGCTTGGACGGGACACTGACGATTGACTGGTTGACGGCGCTTATTTAAAGGCACTATTGTTTGGGATCTATGCTGTAAGTTAGCAACGGTCTCACCAAAAGCATTCAGCTCTTCGCGTAAATCTTGCATACCTCTTAGCAAAGCTTCGCCCTGATCCAAACCAAAATCAGATTTTGAATATTCACTGTTCAATATCTCATCACGTTTGCTTAACCATTGCTCGGCATCTTTAATTTCTGCAAAGAATTGATGATATTCGGTGGCGTGTTTTAAATGGACTTCCAGACATAGGGTCAATTGCAAAAGCCAGGCCCATTGTTGCTGCAAAACGGTTAAATGTCCATCTATACATTTCGAGGCAGGATGTTGTTGATTTAATAAAGTTTCACCACGATCCAATATAGTTCCAAAATGTAATTCGCGTTTTTCTAATTCAGACATTAGATTCTGAAATATAATAATTTGAATTAATATTGATTTTATAAAATAGCAAGTGTTAAAAATGCAGGACATTCTCAAGGTATTATATTCATTGTTATCTTAATAATTAAACACATTAAATACTGCTTAAGACCGAAATGTTACACAAATAAAAAACTAAAAATGAAATAAAAAAACATAACTGTATGCATAAGTATAAATATCTAAGCTCATGCGATTTCATTGAATTATATTATACGAACAAGGCAAATAAGTGAAAATGACAATTAAATACTTCTACATAATTGAAGGAACATTTTTATTTGGGGTTCGAGTTCGAATCTATTTAGACTTTATGCTGAAAACACTAAAACGATTGATCGATCTACTTCTAAGGAACACAATTGATACGTGCGTCATCAGTGGTGCTCAGCATGCCTGTCTCAAGGACAGGTCTGTGGATAGCGGGCGTTGGTTTTATAGAGCGTGGGCTGCAGCATAAATATTGAACTTTAGGTGCGTTCGCAAACATTGAGGAAGCCTTTAATAACATTAGTATAGAGACCATTAGGGAGTCGCTAGAAGTACTTAGTGCCCGAAACTTTCAGGTGGAGTGGATTTTTCTTATGCCAAGCAGAAATATCCACTCGAGAATGGGAAACTATAGACTGAGGAAAATAGTGACAGGGGTATGCCAAAGAGAGGGGTGTTATCAACTCTACTGTGGTTGCTAAATATTTGACCAAATAAGCGTAACCACTACTTTTGCTTAGGGCTAGTGTCATTTAACTTGGTTTTAATATTACAAAATAAAAATAAAAAATTAAAAAAATTAATTGTGCCGCATGCAAGACGCAATTTTTGTATAACTTTTAATAAATGCGAATCGATATTTAAAAAATCATTGGAACCAAAGGAAATAAAAGTTTGGTTTGTCAATTGTGACCGTAGCTTTACCCGTTTTGTAGGAACGGTCAAAAGATAGTCGTTTACGTGGATGACGTTGTGATACTGGTATCGAACTGTTCTCCTGGGCTAGCAGTAAGGGACTGTTGGTCAACCTAGAGAAAACGGAGCTATTTCTAATTAACTGAATGACAAAATAGATAGCTTTGAGCTTAGAATTGGAGCGTTAGATTTGAGGCTAGCAGAGGAGGAGGCTAAATACCTGGGATTTTTCCTAGATAGTTAACTTTCATTGAAGATAGAACACGCGTTCAGGAACCCCATAGGTAGGGGCTGGGGTATGGAAGCGAGGTAGTAAACTGGATTTACAGATCGATTGTCAGACCGGTTCTTTCATATGGAAGCGTGGTATGGTGGGAGGAGTTGGAGAAGGAGTCATAGGAAATTACATGCTAAAGTCCAGAGGTGGTGCCCTAAGGAGCACACCTCAGGGTGTATTACTTACTACTTCCCATAGAGGATTTTAAGAACGGAGTGAAGGAGTTTGCTTAAGCTTCTGGCAGTTAGGTCATACAAGAATTTTTAATGAGATTAATTTTAATGGGCTGGTCTCCATAGCCCATGCATTGACGGATTCTAAGGCAATCGAAATTGATTTTAGCAGGACACCCTCTTTAGTTATTACACTTAGGGACTTTTGGCTTTAATCAGATATACTCTGCGACGGTTGTGAAGTCTTTACAGACCGGTCAAAAATGGAAATAGGCACGGGAACTGGTGTCTTTATTTATGGGATGGGCGGTCTTAAGTCTTTTAGACTTCTGAATGATTGTAGCGTTTTCGAGGCAGAGATCTTAGCGATCCTAAAGGCCATGGAATTGGTGACCAAAAATGTGACTGAAGACGGACAAGTAACCTTCTATGTTGACGGTCAGGTGGCGCTGAAGGCTTTCAAAGGACGCAGTGTTAAATCGAAACTAGTTAGCGACTGTGGGAGACCCTCCAGCATGCGTGTCAGACTATGTTGGGTTTCAGGTCACTGCAATGTCGAGGGCATTGAAACTGCCGACCAACTGGCAAAAATAGTTTCCTCGTTAGATAAGAAAGTTAGTGATGGATCGGTTTAATTGTAGATTGGTTACTACTATAGGGGATTTAGTAATAGGGTGATGGATAGGACCAATCGTTCTCGAGGGAGTAAAGAGGATTGTAGTCTCAAGAGCTATGTGGCCAAAATCGATTCTAACTACTACTAGTTATGAGTCTTGGCGGGCGTTGTTGCTCGATTAGGACGAGGACCAGCATTTGGGAAATTGCGACTCCCGATATCTGTAAACAATAGAGCATTTTAATTGCCATTGCCTGAGGCTGCAACGTTGGGTAGACGTTTCCAGGGCAGAATTGCAAATATCACGAAGTGCTAACTTGAGGATATCTGTAGTTTCATCGTGGGAAATAACTGACTTAATAACAGTTACTAAGGATTCTGGGCACATGCATGGGCATTCTACATAAGGGAATCACATTGAATCCAATTGGTTCTCCCTTCCCAACCTAACCTTATCGGAGAATGATTTTTTTATGTTATTGTGATTAAAGATAACGGGAAAAGTAAATTAGACTACCAGCTGCAACATGTGCGCGTTTTCGGTGCCACCACAAACTTCCACGAATTTTGATTTTATTAAGAATTAAATTAGGGAACTTAATTGAGAAATATTTCTATTTCAATGGAATACAACACATAGCCAGACACAAATTAAAATTTTGCTGTTGTATGAAAATCATAATTTTTATCAACTGTGGTTTTTAACATATCGTCCCATAACCGTCAGAAAAGCTTAAGCGACAAGCTTTTCGAAAATCGTTTTTTGACGAAGATCGATTATTTTCGACAATTTGGACTATCTGTCGAAGTGTCAAAATCATATCAAGTACCGTTACGGAAATGCAGCAAAAGAAATTTTAGCTTAAGTGAAATTTACCTTTAAATTTTTAATTTGTTTAAATGTTTTTGTAACTGCAGTGTCGCTTAAGCTAAAATTCTCTTATTCATGTAGAGCAAAACTAGTATCCAAAACTGCAAGGATATCTACGAAACAGTTAAAGAACAGCTTGCTAAGGATAATAATTACTAGTTTTGAAATAATTTGATTAAATTAACAAATTTTCCATGACATCAAAAATATCTTAAAATATGTTAGCCCCCAAAAACATGCGTTCTTTTAGAAAATTTATTAAAACTATTAAACATTATACATAACAGTCCACTACAATTCTATGTAGCCAATATTAAGACTCTACTTCGATTTAAGCCAAGGATAATTAAAAAATACGTCTCCTGTAAAATTTACTTTTTGGCGCTTGAGCTTTTTTGCGGTTATGGCACGATATGTATGTAGGTAAACAAATTCAAGAATAAAGTTTAAAATTTTATTAATATTAGATTTTTTATGAATTTTTTACGAAAAAATATATTAAAATTTTCTTGGAGATATGTGTTTACCAAAACTTTCCCAATATCTCCAAAACTAGAAGGCTAGCCAAGAATGAAGAAAGAAGGGCTAGTTCCCGACTTATAGCAAATTATGTGGTGCAGCCTCCTTTATTTTCTATATAACGGTAAATCTCGAGAGAAAGAGTAAATTCAAAAAAAATTATTTATAGGCATTGAAGCTCAGTACTATGTGTATCCTTATTGACTGAGTAACACCAGGCTACACAAAAAATTCTATACTTATAATAAAACTGTAAAATGGGCGTATCTGTACATAAAATATTTTTGGAAAATTTTTATGGTGGTGTAAAAAAGAGTAATCGATGTAGATCACAAAATACAAAATTTTGTAATTTTTGTCTGCTAATGAATTTTTATGAAATTTGGTACGGAGGTACCTTAGGATCCCGGTTAACGTTTAGGATACTTTTTACCGCGATAAAACATCTCAATTCCAAGTTAAAATAAAAAATAGCCGAAATCCGTAATTTTACTGAAAATTAGGAAGAATTTGTTGTTGCTTCTAACGTTGGAAGCACTGTTTATTTTGTATAATGGGAACTTTAAACAATGATGGCTATTTTCGAATACGTGTCGACTAAGTAAAAGTTACATGTAAAACAAAATTGCATAGATTTCAAAAATTTTTTTAGTTTATCGTACAAAATTTACCGTGTGTGGACAACAAAAATAGTTTTTGACATTTTGTTTTTGAGTTTATTTTGCCTTGAGTTCGGTTTTAATTAAATTTTTCAATTGAATTATATTTTTTATTTAGAGATAATTGTGAAGAAAAATTTTGACTGCACGGAGGGTTGAACTGACATGTTTCGATAGCTCCTGCTAATCTCTTTTTTGTTTTCATGTCTACTACTTCCACGCGTTTTCCAGAATAGCCATCAATACCCTGCGGTAAATGGAACTGACACAAAACAAGTCACTTGACCGGTCCTCAGGTGGTAGGGACGAGTCCGAGTTCTAACACTTTCTATGGGGATGGCCTAGGATGGGGTTAATTGATACTTTGTATGCACCTTGTAACTTGTCTCTGAACTATCTTATGGAGTCCTAATCGGTGTAGAATAATATAGATTATATATAAATATTATTTCAAAATTTAGCTGTAATTATCGATGAATTTATTTTGTTATTGTTACAAATCCAAGTAGAAATTGTATTTTAATTTTAAGCGATGTCTTTGATAGGATTCGAACCGACAACCTCCGGCATGACAGGCTAGTACACTACCCACTCTACCACAGGGGAACTTATATTTCAATGTTATAAGTACCAGTTAAGCTGGAGTTAATATCTGAATATAGTTACGGCACAGGTTCCTGAGTGACATGGCAGTCTTATTGAAGGGAGACAATTAATATTATATAGATACTATGTGATAGGCCTTAGATCCAGGTGCATCGAATTTATTCAGTGACGTTTACTATAATACTAGCCGGAGTACTAGCTAAATTGACTGAAAATGGTTAATCTGTGACCATTTACACAATATGTCTTTTTTCACTATTCACTACTCCTTATTTTTTGTACCAGTCTCATTTTCTCAAGTCATAGGAAAAGTACTTTTGGATAATTTGTCACCAAATTTTCTGCAGGGTATCTAAAGAGCTTTATATTATTCTCTTCTACGGCCACCTTATAGTCATAAACTGAGATTTAAGCTGAAAGTCCATAACACGCGTTACACGCTTTTTTGCGTCATATGCGGCTGTCAAAAAAGTTGAATCAGTGCAGTTGTACGTATCAAGTTACAGAGCACGACGCCTTGACGCGTCCAACGCAAAAAGTTGGTCTACTTTCTACTTTTGTAAGCGTTATCAGCGGCGTGCTAACAGGTTAGTTGTTGTTGATTGCCATTGATATTTTATTTTCAATGCTATCCGATGATTATATTTGTATAAAGTACTATTTTGCTTTTGTAATAAAGTTTAAAAATATTTGAGATCATAAAATAATAAAAAAAACTTCTACGTAAAAAGCGTCGAATGTAACTTGAAACGCTGAAAAGCGTAAAACGTGTGAAAGCGTTGACGTGAAAACGCGTGTTATGGACTTTCAGCTTTAAGCACGCGAAGCAGCAGACACCTCTATTAGTTTAATGTTCTTCTCTTAAGAGGTGAGTATCTTGTATACGGTACGACGACTAATTCCGTATTATATGTTGTATACTTTAATCATACTGCTACTAAGTGCATATGTATAAATAAATACTCTCTGCTGTTATAAATCTTTTCCCTAAAATACTTTAAGGATAAAAAAATAAGACAAAAATGAAATAAAAATTTTTTTACATTGCATTATTGCACTTGGTAATAGTTCGGTCCTTCAAAAAAAAAAAAATCAAAAGAATAAAACCAATTTTAAGAAAAAACTCATTAAAGCAAAAATAAGTTTAAGAAGCAACTGAAAGGGATGCAGGAATTTTATTGTTTTACATATGTATATTCTCACCTCATCTCCATTACCAAATGCACGCTTGTTGTTTTAAACATGAACATAGCAAATACATAATAAATACAATCAATTTAAATCAGATAATTCAATAGAAATAAATAGATATGTATATTAGCAATTGCTTGATAGTTTCAAACTAACTAAACACACTTATATACAAGCATACAATATATTTGTACACACATACATATTGAGAAATTGTAAAAACATGAGCAACAAGAACTTACCTCATAATATCTGTGCACAGAAGGCAAATCAAGATGTTTGTCAGCCCAATCGCGAGTTATTTCTATCTGTTCCTTTTCGTTTAGCCACTGCAATTCTGCGGAAGCTTGAGCCAAGAAATGTTGCAAAGAATCTAAGTCGGATAAACGTTTAGTAGAGGTACTTAATAGCTCAGCATAGATTTTTTGCAATTGATTGAGACGTTGCTGATACAGATTCAATTCATCACCAGAGAATTTCGTTTGCTGCCGTTCGTCGTTGAGTATTTCACTATGGAATTGATCGATGATTTTATGTTCACGTTGTTGACGATCGAGTTCCTCTTTGACCGATGGCAAATCAGAACCGTAGTCGGCGGCAAGAAGTTGTTTTAATTTGTTTTGGCACCATTCGATGTGTTTTTGTAGATCTTTAAAATAAGGATTAGTTTCAATTTGTCTTGATTCAATGACAACGCGTTTTTGACGTGTCACAGTTGTTTCTTGGACGGGGTATTTGAGGTCGGTTAATTTTTGTACAAGATTTGTATGGAATGTAGTTCGAAGTTGAGCCCATCTTTGATGTAGTTTGTTGACTTTTTTGTGTAGCTCGGCTACATGAGGATAACGGCCTTCGTTAAGGACATGACAATCTTGATTCATGTCCTGTATGGGCTCCTCCAAATGTCGAATTTCCGTTTCCAACGATTCGACAATATTCTTGGCATTAACTGGATGCAAGCGTTCAATGCTTTTTGCCTCTTCATTAATGCGACTTTCCAGGTCGGTCAATTTGGCATCAACATGCTTGATTTCACGTTCAACTTTATCGGCAAGACGCTGCAAACGTTCCAGGCGTTCAATTTCTTGTTGCAATATCATTTCGCGATCTTGCAAGGCAGTCTGCATACGATACCAGGCATTTTCAATAGCCTCGGGTCGTAATTCCGTTTCCACATCAATTTCACCTATACTTTCAAAGTATCGCTCTAGCTCTTTATAGATTTGTACTAATTTGGACTTTTCACGCTTGCGCACGGAAACTTCTTCGTTGCGGAAGTGATTGAGATCGCTGAGCAAACGTTTCAATTCTATCAATGTAGGCGGGAATGAACGTTCCTGCAAATATGCGGTCTTTTCGCGGCACCAGTATATGAACTGTTGAGCCAAGTCACGGTATTCGTGGACACGGCGTTGTGACTCCATGTCGAAGAGTGGATGAATGGCAGGTGGATCACGGAACACATCATACAAGGATGAGATGTAAGTAATTAATGATCTCTCATCGGGTTCATTGGTGTCAACATCTAAGAAGAAAATTTGTATTACAATTTATTTGATTGCTATCATATACATACAATAAGGCGGTATTATTTATAATACTTAGCAAAGTTTTATGAAAGGTTTATGAAAAAATTTTGTACAGAAATTTGTTTCATAGACCTTTTATAAACATTTGATAATTTATTATGAATAAGGCCCATAATATGTACATACATAAGTATGTATGTATATAATGGATCTTACCTTCTGGATCTAACAGACGCGTAACACCATATTCCTTTTCAACAATGTGGAAAGCATTCTCCAAACGTTCTCTTGGTCGATCGTTTCTTGCCTTTCGCCAGTCAAGCAAGTCCGGTCGATTACGATGCACAAGTGCTGAGAATGCCAAACCATCGCGCCATGATGATGTAAAATCATTGACACGAACTCCCGGATACCGAGCAGTAGAGCGACGGGCCCAACGTAAAAGCGCCTGACCTGCTGTTACATTGTCTTCTTTGCCAACAACAATATCGGAGATCTGTTGATTAAATAAACAATAATTACAAAAACTGTCCTCATTCTTGAATTAATCTTTTTTAAGATTGTGTGCATGTGTGAGAGAGAAATTATGTGATAAATTTTTTATTACAATTGAATTTTCGCTCTTTAAACTATTTCTAAAATAAAGCGATCTATAGTATATTTAACAATTCGTTAGGCCACCTAACAAGTTTAATCTTAAAACAAAATACGCAACTTGTTGTGTTACACGAGCAGTTTACCATTTTCTTTATATATTTTTTGAGAATTTTTGAATACCTTAGTTCGTTGAGTTCTTGATGTTGAAGAATATGCAGGTTCGATTGCTGGCACTATAGAGCTTTTAGGTAACGTCTGATGATATTCTAAATCAGAGCTACGCAACATTTTCGTAGCTGGCAACAATTCCTCGGGCGGTAATTGTTGTTCTTCTGCACGACTTAGAGTTGTGACCTTGCGAACTACATGGGTTGTGATACGACGATGACCACTTGGTCCTCGTTGCGATGTTTTAGTACTTTCAAGACTTGAGCCAAGTACCTCAGTGGAAATACGTTTGTTGCGTGTCACTTGTTGATACGATTCGTGCAACTCATGATGTTGTCCACCTACTGCGCCCGAGGTTAAAGCAACGTCTACAGTACGATTGTTATCATTACGAAAGCTGTTTCGCAAAACTAACGAACGATCGTAAGATAAGCTTTGCTGCGGAGTTGCAGAGGCTGGTGCAACACCCGGATATTCGGTAATAACTGCTTCAATGGTCTTTTCATGTTTGAATTGGTGCTGATATAGAGCATTATTGTCGTCAATATTTGTGGTTATGGGTGGTCCACGGGAAGGTACTAAAGTTGTACTTGTACCTTGAGCCTGACCACGTTTCTTCATCAGTGATGATGAAGTCGTGGAGGTTCTAGAATGCATTTCTTTGTAATTTAAATTAATATTTAGATGCTCAGCTGCCTTATCTTTTTACAAAGTTTTTTTTTTAATTCGATTTCGTTTAAATTTTTGAGTTCGTTTCGTTAAGTTTACACTTAATTGATGTTTGAAATTATACTTATTATGAGCCTTTTTCTGTATAAACACGAAAATAATATTTGGAGTTTTATATTTGCTTTTACGTTGGTGATTTTGATTTTCATTTACACTTTTAATATATAATTCATAAAAATGCCAAACCGGATATAGGACAGACAGAGCTGGACAGAGACTACTAATTTCAAAGTATTGCTTTCGCCACAATTAGGCAAATGATGTACGAAGAAGTAAATACGGTGTATTTATTTGTTGGAGAATAGTTTTGAAAATTTGCTACCTTTATTTAGCTTCTTTTAGAGCTGATTCTCTTTGAGCATTGACTATGACAATGACGATGGCAACAAAACCAACGGATAACGAAAAAAATATATATAATTTATGTTTAATTTAATTACACGCAACTGCAAGAACCAAGCATTTAAAAAATGGTTGAAAAAATCCGAAACAGATCTTTTTAAGTTCATTAAAATTATTTGTTAAAAGAATATTAAAACAAGTTAGAAGCTCAGCTATTGTTACATCAATGTGTGGCTAAAAGTTAAAGTGAAGAGAGCGTAACAAAAAATACTCTCAGAACAAATAAAATCGGTTCACTACTTTCTTTGCCAGTGTCTTAGCAGTTTCATTCTTTTATTTGGTTGGCCAATTAAAGTGTTAGCATAATATTTAATAGAAATAATTTATAAAAGAATAAATTTTAGCATTTTCTTTGTTTTTTTTTGTCAAAAAACAAAGCCAATGCGTGTTTGGCCAAAAGTAGCCAAACAAATATTAGCAGAGCATTAGTCACTTTTCACTAACACATGCATACAACTGCAACAATAGTAACATCTCAGCAAACACACTTTAAAATGGCTTTAGTTAAAGTTAGGATTTTATCCGACGGATTAACAGCTTTTCATTACTATAACTTTATAGGCAAGTTCGTTCTACGTATAACTTTTATCGGCAAGTTTAGTAATTTGAAGTTGCCACATTCTCATAGGTTGCCATACTTTCTACACTCATATAAAAATGTATCATCGTCTTATAATCAGAATTCTGACATCAATGCTATGACAAATGTCATCAATAAAACGAAAACAGGCATCAATCTGATGACAAACGTAATCATAGGATTTTAACATAGTTTAAGTATCATCAATGATATTACTGTAATGACATCAATACAATGTCACTTATTATATATTATTAAAGTGTAAAATGTGTATAAAAGAAATACGTATTTTAATACAAATGTCATTGTTTTATTTTTGTGTTTAAACGCATTTTTAAAAAGTCAAAAAACATGACATTGCATTGATGTACAGTTAACATCATTACTATGACAGCTAATAATAAAATAAGCAAATCTTTTTAAAAACTAAGCCAGTACAGCATAGGTACATCAGCAGACAAAACATTGAAGCAAACGATGACAACTTTTCATCATATTGATGACACTTAGACATCATATGTATGCCGCATCAGTAATGTTTATGTTGACTTTGTGCTGCCGATGTTTTGGATGGTGAACTAGCTGCAGTGGTAAAGGCGTTATATTATAAATGTGCGATGAATTATGAAGCCTGGAATCCAGACGAAGATTTGAAGAAAAAAATCAAATAACATAAAAAAACTTAAATAGAAACAAGTAAAAGTAAGAAAATATATGTACATTTAAAATTGTTTCAATCATTCGATTGATGACAGCTGATGTAAAGGTCGACATCGCAAAGATGAAAAGTGTCAAAAATGAGACAGTGGGTCAAAAACGAAGCACTTGTCATAGCATTGATGTCAAATTACATCAGCGTTATGACGGTTTTTCTATTAGCGGCATCATATTGATGACATTTTGTCATTAAATTTACAATTAGTAATTTCCCTGATGTAGATGTGTCATTGCATTGACGATATTTTGGTCATTATTGGCATTGATGACCAGCTGATGTAAAGGTTGACATCACAATGATTAAAAGTGACATTGGGTCAAAAACGAAACACTTGTCATAGCATTGATTTCAAATTACATCAGCGTTATGACGGTTTTTCTATCAATGTACTTTATCAAGTAAATACAGTTGTATGACGTTGCCACAGAGCTCTTTAAGAATTCACAGTAGTCGGTAAACGCTCTGTTATAGCCATACTTTGAAAAATATAATTTTTATTTTACAGGCAAGTTGTAATAATGAAATAATTGTTAAAAGTCAGTTTATCGCTCACTTTTGTTTAAGGTGCCTGTAGCTACCTTCCACTTTACAACCGAGTTGGCCCTTAGGATCATAATCGAACAAGCAGTAGAAATGCAGTCTCCTTTAGTCCACGTCCATAGGAGTAAATTTTTGCTTCTGCAACTTTCTTAAATTTTCTTCTGATGTTGCATTCGTGTCCATATAATGAAATTCTTGTTGCGCAGCTTTTGTTTTCTTACATAGATTTTGTTGTTGCTTAATATTACGAAAAAGAAAACAAAATAGAGTTGCATGTACATGAAGCAGTGTACCCCTTCTTCCCAGGGTTGTCAGATTTTTTCCGGCCTATTTCGCCATATTGATTTTAAAAATCGCCAAAATCAATTTTATGTAGTTTTTCTTACAGAGTAACAAGCCGATCGGCTCAAAATCGGCGGCTAGCCGCCGCCGGTCCTTTTTCTCCAAGCCGCGCCGCCGCCGATTGACTTTGGTTATACAAAACAACTATTTTTCGTGAAATATTACAATTTTTAAGCTAGAAAAAAATATTTTTTAAAATTTTTTTATTTTAAAAAATGTTTTCAGTATATTTTTATTCAAGCCTACATTTAAGCCGCCGCCGAGTCATCGTTGTAAACGCCGCCGCCGCCGACCAATATTGTCCGCGCTGCCGCCGCCGATGAAAAGGCCTCGGCTTGGAACTCTCTTTTCTTAATATATATTTGATAATAAATTTGTTTTTATAAATATAACCCTTTTTTTAATATAAATATTTTGTTTAAATAATCGTATAAAAATTTAGCAGAAAATCGCCAAAAATTATTTCTTGTAAATTTATCTCATCCAAATTCAAAACGCAAGTTGAATTTTGTTAAAAAATAACCATAAAAATCGCCAACAAATTTATTTATCGCCAGAAAAATCGCCATGTCGCCAAATCAAAAATTTAGGCGCCAAACAAGTTGAAAAATCGCACGTTTGGCGAGAAATCGCCATATCTGACAACCCTGCCCCTTCCCAATCTTCTCACCTCTCTCTCCCATAAACTCAAAAGTTGTGCAGCAAAAGTTGACTCGTATGGACATAGACTTATATATCCTATTTATACACTATAAGAAAACATTCGATCATGTTTATTGAGAGTGTATCTGAGACGAACTGATGAGCATGTGAGTACGCAGCAGTTATGACAGTTTTCAATGCTCTGTACTACATGAAGGAAAAATGCCGGATCCATTTAAAACGTTTTCTGGCGCAAGACAATATTTTATAATCGAATACACCTATATAATGTTAGAAACTTAACTTTAGAATCAGTAGATTCAAAATTAAATTTTTCGGTGTTAGCTGAAATAAAATTGTACATTCGTATTAACTATATACACACATACTTATAAATTATACGTAAATAATAAAAAATTAATTACTTCTATATATAGACATAGCGAGAATTTTTGATCCGATATTGAATAGTTTTAGATGATAATGCGACAAACAATTAAACAACACCCACTTCAAAATAAAACGCCTCTTCTTTTAATAAATTTCAATGTATAACAATATATTTCAGATTACAAAAATATCTAGAGTGAAATAATACTAAAATTTATAGAATTGTTGTTGTACGTTTAAAATATTTAATGACATACAAATTTTAATACAAGTTCGCAATGAAGCTTCCACAGCACACTTTCGTTTTACTATGAACTTGCTCCCACTTGTATTCCTCCTTAACACAAAAGTAGAAAAAAAATCAATTATAATGCGCTCATCGAACATCAATTATTTTAATAAATAGTTTAACTATTTGTATGGAACTGTAAATCAATCAAGTCATCTGTTTGTAAGTACAAGATAAAGAAATCAAATCACAAATTGCAGCATTATTTAATGTGATTATATTTCAGCCAGTTTAATTTACATTGGATGTTTGATATTTTATTTTAATTAATGTGAGCAAAATGCAATTGTTTGGATGATTAAATAGATTTCATAATACTATTGAAATCTCTTAATCTCTTCCTTTTCTTCTTCTTGTCATCAAAATTGTCAAACTTTAAAATGTGTGAGGGTGGCGTGAAATTCGATACTTCTTTAACCTTCACAGATGATTAAAATAAAAAAACTAATCTTTTTTTTGGTTTTGTTATTTTCATCTCCCCTTTTACAGTTTTGTTCAGTGTGCACTGTACACCTTATAATTGGTTACATTATGTATAAAAATAATAATAGCAATTGTTATTTTTTTATCCATTTACCCTTGAATTTTGGTTGGAGTCTCAACAGATTAAATAAATCCACTGTGCACAGGAATGCAAATGAATTCATTTTAATTTATAAACGCAGGCGCGACGACTGTAATTGTTTGATAGACGCAGAAGATCTAGTCTAAAGATAGTTTAATGAATTTCAATAATTGAAAGCAATTGTATTGAATGATTAACATACGTGTATGTGGCGATTTGAATTTATAAATAAATAAAAATCTGCCAGCCAGTTAGTCACATCAGCATACACATGTAGTATGTATTATAAGGAGATCTGTTCATTGGAAATTTGGAAGCATTAAGCGTTTGAAAACTTTTAATTTAAATGGTAGAATTAATACTTATTATATGGTTATAGTCAAATCATATTATGTTTTATCAAAATAAACATGTTCGAAGGAACATATTGTTCTCTAGATTAAAAATATGGTACCATACAACCATACTATATATAAATTATTTGAAGTATAGTCAAGTTCAATCGTATTATAACATAATATTGTCAAAAGTAATCATGAATTATGTTTCAAAGTTATCTTATAATGATCAAATATAATCAATATATACCATAAGGTATCTACCATGATATATTTTTTAAAATTTTTTTTGAGAATGCGTAAGTCAACAGCTAGCTCATTGGGTTAATTTCTATTTTTAGCCGACTTCAAAAAAGGAGGAGGTTATCCATTTGTGTAAATTTTTTTTAAACTTTTTTTGAAAGGGTTTGCCCACTGATTTTCGAAGATCAGTGGGTGCATTTACTCCTCCAACGCATTAATCTGTCATTTTTCAACCGATTTTCAATTTATTTTTTTTAAGAGTTTGCTTGCAGTTTGTCACCATCATTTTTTGTTTCGAAAAACAGTGGGGAAATTTGCTCTTCCCACTCATAACTCTTTCATTTGTGGATCGATTTTCAATTTTTGTTTTTTTTTTCTGAAGGCGTTTGCCTGCAATTTCGTTCCATAATTTTTTTCGAAAATCGGCATTCCCCCTCCCACCGAAATATTGATTATCGCATAACTCCTCGATTTATGTACCGATTTTAAAAATTATTATTTTTCGTTTGAAAGGGCTTGATTGCAGTCCTATAATATTATATTGATTCTATAATATTTTTTTAAATCGGTAGTGAAATTTGCTCCTCCGAAATATTTATTAACGTAAACTCATCAATTTATGGACCGATTTTCAAAATTCTTTATATGAAAGCGCATGAAAGTTTTGGCTCTTTGTATTGAAGTCGGAGTTTTTTGCCAGAATTATTTTCAGCAAAGCTTGACAGATTTTATCCAAATATTCTGGAAGTTATTGAAGCCCTACGCAAGGTAAGATTTCGGAAGTTCCTCAAAATTGGTTTCTTTCTGTTACAAAATATAGTATATTTTTCAACGAAAACATTTCTTTAAATTTAGAAACAAGAGGTCACTAAGAAGAAAAATATGAAGAATAAGATCACTCTAAAATATTGCTTGAAATTTAGTATCATATATTGTCTAAATTTGTGTTGAAAAATTCTGGTTGTTTAAAATTGCATCAAGTCTGTAGTTATTTGTTACAAAAAAACATAATTTGTCTAATTTTTCCCAAAAACACAAATCTGTTGTTAAAAGTATTTATTTTTGAACAAAGTATGTCTAAATAACATAAAAAATTTTAATATTCAGCAATCTGGCTAAAAAACAGCAGAAAAATGCTTAAAAGATATAAGCACGCCATATTTTTCTTCGGTCATCAACGTTTAATTTCCGGCATTTAAAGGTTTTTAAATATGAGTTTTGTAAGTATTAATGAATTAAGAAAATGTACTTCATATATTTTTATTAAAGAAACAACTTTTCAAATTAAAAAAAAATTTTTAAAATTTAACATAAAGTATAATACGCCTATTGCTGAATGGTAGCTACGATAGACTATCAGCCACGATGCACACAGTCAATCGCTTCGCAGGCGTTTTTATTTTATTTTATTTTATTTTTTCTTGTCTAATTTTAGGTCGATAATAATCAGTAAAGTGTTGCTGACTATTATCGACCTAATTTTCAACAAAAGTGTTAGAGTGATGAATGCTGCAACAATTAACTCGTGTATTTTTTTACGGAAGCTGCACAACTGTGAACCCGATAATTATCTTGATGGAAGCTCATTTTCTTTGATAAATGGGGAGCATGTTAACCCTCTAACTTTTCGTTGTATGTGTCTTTTTTTACCTTTCTTAAAAAAGGGGATAAAAACTAGTTTTCAATAAAAATCTACCATAGATAGGTCTTCAAGGACATTTAAGCTACAAAGTCAACTTGAGCGCAAGATATTATTCAAAATTTAAAATGTTTTTGAGGGTTAATTTCTTACATACATATTACAATTAATATTCTTGCATACCTTACGTTTAAGGTATAAGATGTGTTCAGAACTTTTTTGAAAAATACCACGAAGAACATGTTTATACAATATTCCAGTGCACTATATCACCGCTATGGACAAAAAGACCCTTGCAATGAATAATTAGAGAGTTAAAATGTTCAACAAAAATGTTTCTCGTCATTTTTTACATAAAAGTGTTGAACACACCTTTTTATTTATCGTAAGGATTAGAAGATTTTCTATGTCGATAACTATGTGCAAAAGGGGGAGAAATTTAATTCCCCTAAAATTAATTCAAGATGTAAACTTTTAAAACGCCGCGGCGATACACATATATATATTTTTTGGTGCCATCTACCAGAATCAGTCGTTAGAACCTTGTTATTAAACAAAATTTGATTTTGATTGAAAGAAAATCTGGTTAGTTTACATTAAAATTTGAGAATAACAAAAATCGAATGTGTTAAGTCCCAAAAGAGTCTGCAAGTCTGTAAAAGCTTTATTTATGAATTCTACGATTATTAATATTTAAACAAGATGAACTAAAGAAGAAAACTTTTTTTTTTACAGATTTAGAAAAGGCTAACCCAACAAAACGTTACACAGTTTTTAGTCCCTCCTAAACAATTTCACAAAAAGGACTTAGCAAGTTTGCTGACTAAGCTAACTACAGGCACGTTTTGTTTATTTAAATATGTATTAATTGGAATTTCAGACGCTTATAGCTCCTAATATGCTGAACCGATTTCAATAATATACAGATTGTGCACATCTGCAAATATTAATCTTTAAAATGGGGTATTAGTGGTAGTAAAAAATAAAATTTGGATTTCTTCAAGTCTCATACCCAAAATCAATAGGTATTTATAAAAACTATCCTAACAAAAATTTTTTCAAGTCAATCAGTTAAGACTAAGGCGTGGCGTGGCGCACGCCCACCGAAGTTTGACCAAATACTCTTTTCTGTTTTTATACCTCATAACTTAATAAATATAGTATTTGCAACAACATTTTCTTCTACAAAGGTGTTGTCTATGAAGTTTCCAACAGCTTTTCCCTTACCGACTTTTATCTAAATCGCATATTTAACAAAATAAGCAGCAATATCGAAAACAGCTAATAACTATTAAAATCTCAAAAACAGTCCATAATTTTAAAGATTTCGGTAAACTTTTTCGTTTCTTAGATATTTTTTTGAACTTATTTTTATATATTGTATCTTCAATAAAATTGATCCTTAGATATGATAGTTGTATCTTTAGTTATTTGGGCCACTGAACGCAAATCGGCACACATTTTTTTTATCAGCTCTAGTTTTCGAGATATACCGTTAAGTCAAAAATTAAGACACTTGCACGAAATGCAGGCACATAGATAGACATTCTTAGCCCGCAACAAATAAAAACTTTTTTAAAATAAAATTGAGAGAATATCTTAAGTAATAAATTCATTAAATGCATTAAGTAACATTTTTGCCGTTACGGTTCGATATGTATTTTTTTTAGGGGGAAGGATTAACCTGACAGATGCTCTAACAATAAAGTTCAACAGTTGATATGTTAAATCTTATATCTCCTACGTTAAGGATGTCCTGTCTAGTTTGATCTATTTGTTAAAAGATCGGCGCTCAACCCCTTTTTCAGCTATTATTGGGAGGGAAAACCAATCGAAAATATTATATGGATATTTCGTAATATGGGATAAGTGTTCGAAAGAACACATTTTTGAATTGCAATGCAAATATGTAAATAATATACAAATTCGAACAAAATATTTCTAAAACATTTTATTTGATACACTAGAGGAGCTGAAAATCAAATTACAATTCAACCAAATTTTAAACGAACCGCTCTTTATGAACAAATTGCAACAAATGCCTGTTGGTATGAAAATTTTCTTTTTCATTTCATTTCATTACACTGATGAAATGACAGACAACAAACAATAAAATTGCACTTCAACAAACAAAGCTAGAGATTTCGAAACAAAATTCAATGCATCAGCACAGACAAAATTGTTGTATCAAGGAAAGCCCAAAGGTATGGACGAATGAATGGTTATGTGGTTGGTTGGAGGAGACACGCCAGTGGTTGCGTTGATCAAGCGGATTTGACAATAATGGCGAGCACATGACGATCTGACATCATGAACAAAGCAATGATTTTGAAATTGCTGCTACTGCGGGCGGATAGGGAAAACAAAATTTTCATAACTATATATACAACAAGTAGAATTAAAAATGAATACATTTAATTGCAGTTTGATTAAACAACGAGATATATACTGAATAATGTTAAAGTCTACATGTGTGTACATGTAATTAAGTATATGCACGCCTTAATGAAAATCAAAATCACTCTCTTTTTAACTCTTTCGTTATAATAATATTTTTTGCACTATTTTTTTTTTTGCTGTTTAATATCTTATTCAAAATTATACAAGAACTTTTAAAACTAGAATAGGACTTAATACATTTTGACACTTTAATTACAAGCAAACGTTAAGTATTTGTAAATATGTCTATTTGTTTCTTTTTTTAAGTCAAAACAAAACAAAAACTCGCGAGCGAAATATTTTTCATAAAATTCTACTAAAATAGACGGCTTCTCGATAACGACTAACAACGATCGCCTCTACTAGCAACGCTTAAACTCTGTTGGCCAGGTGTTGGTTGGTAGCAGTCGGCAGTACACTGAACGACAATAAAAATCAAACAAATAATTAAGAATTATGAAAAAAGCGTCAGAAAAGCACGAAACCGAAACATTCAGCCAAGCAAACAACATACCAACGTAATACAAAGGCAGCAAAATCTCTGCTACTACGTTAAATAGGCAGTGTACTACGACTACGTATATTAATACGTAATAAATAAGCTGCTACGCTCACGTTATTATGTTAATTTCAATATTTGGCGTACAGCGAACGAACGAAGGCGTTAACAGTTGCTAGTTCTTTCTGGCTTGAAACAAACGTCTAAAATAAGAGAATTTGTTTAATTATTTACAAAAACCTTGCTGAGTTTATTTTTATTTATTTAATTTTGATATGTGTTTGTGCACATTTGAGTATGTATATTTGTATGTATGTATCTGTGTTATGATTGTTGTTTTTGTAAATTTGATGGTTGGCTGATTTAGTGAGACCGGCGTTGGCGGTAGGTAGTATGTATGTTGTAGTTATTATTTTTGGAGTTTTCGTCAAAACAACATTTACCACGGCCAACCTCAAACATACGCCACCACCAAAACAACTGAGAAATTGATAACAAAATCAACAACTATACAAGAAAAACGGTAGCAACAGCAATGGAAGCAGCAACACCAATAAACGCAAGCAGCAGCTCACGTATGCTCTGAATGCAGTGGAGTTCAAAAATAATTTAGTTTTTCTCATTAATTTATTTATTGCATATGCAAGATGACATGAACTGACAATAATTAGAGCCAGAGTTGAAAGAGTAGTTCCTTCCCCTAAATAATACATCACGTAAAAAATAAACTTGGTTCATATTAGAGTTCCTTAATTACCGTTCTTTTAAGCTTCTGGAAATCCGAGAGAAGTCACACTCCTGGAAGCTGTGTTGAACTAAACCCAAGTAAATGTATAAAGTTAACACTTCGGGCTTACTAATAACCAGACTAAACAAAATTACATGAGCACAGATCTCTCGAAAGGGATGGATAGGTTAATCTTTCAGTTAGAACTAGTTACTAAACGTATAGGAGTTGATGCAAATCACGCTGATATGTGGCTTGACAAAATTACCGTATTTGACTGGAAGGAGCCAGAATAGCCCAGCAAAAACTTTTGTCATTTTTGTAATCGGTGTTACTTATTTATCCTATTAGTATGCTTAAAATTAGAAATACTACTTAGTTTTTAATAAAATTAGTAGGTATTTTTCTCATTATCTGAAAATAGTTGTCATTCCTTGTTTTGTATTAATAAAATAAGTAGACAACCACTTTTTAAGTCAACATGTGTTTGAATATGAAAACAATTTTTGTCGCTTAAACTTATAAGTCAACAATAGCTGAGTGGGTAAAGTACTTGCCTTAAAATCTGAACGAGCACATGTTCGTATCCCAGCTGTGTGAAATTTGTTTTATTTTTATATATGAATAAAATATTATGCTGCATGTTCTGTAAATCGAGTCGATTTAAAAACGCTCGATTCAGAGAAATTAAATCCAGTAATAGCTACATTTTTTTTTAAACTTTTTTGTTTCACATATTTTAGAGCTTAAAAAATCACATCTGAAATTAATTTACTATATACGATTTAAAATACATCAATGGGGGCAATATTTATTTTTAGAAAATGAGAATTTTACTCGGATTCGGTTTACAGAACAGGGCCGTATGTGTATAATTTTTTTTATATTGTAGTTTGTTTATTTGACTACTTATTTTTAGCTTCAAGTAAGCCAAATAATAACTAGTCAATTGCTGTGGCAATGTAAATAGATTTGTAGGGGAACCTCTTACTTTACTTTTTTGGATTTCTCAAACAAAAATAAGTAGTTATCAAATCAAATTGTAAGTAGTTACGACTTAAATCCTCATATACTTTGTTGCCTACCAGTAAGTGCCCTTTCTCACTAGCAAAGCTTACTTTGCAAAGTCTTGAGTATGTAGGAGAGAAGGGAAAGAAGAATGTGGGTGAGTACAGACTTTGATGTTCTCGCAAAGTTGCTTTGTTCTTTGGTCGTCGTCTATACATAGTCGTATAAACAACAACAAAACAACACAAACTTTGAAAAGCAAACTTTGCGTATGCTGAAGTGAAAGAAAGTTTAAAGGAAAATTGAAAAAAAACTTTGTCAAAGTAAACTTTGATAGTCCGAGAGCGGACTAAGCAAAGGTTTTGCTGGGAAATGCATAGTGATGCCTTACAATGGGGCGGAGCAGTTAGTCTTAATCACCTGCGACGCACAGTGGTTCCAATTGTAAAAAGAGGGTAATAAATCTGTATCTTTGAAACTTCCGACCTGAGCTTTAAGAATGTTGAAATTTGGACCACCCTATTGAAATACACGTTGATTTATTATCCGCTTATGATAAATTTAAACTTGGTGTAAAGAAGGATTTCATCTTTTTATCTGCATGAAAACTGTACCAAAGTTAATTTTTTTATTTTTATTTCTTTACTAAAAATGTGAATTTCCAATATTTTAGGGCAAAAGGATACGTATGAGTAATATGATGGTACCATCATCATATTACTCATTCGCGCTACATTTAAGAATAATTTGTTTTATGCTAGCTGATTTTTGTATATGGAATTTGACATTTATCATGATAAAAATATGTATATCAGGTTAGACGTAGGGTAAGGGACTTTATAATAAAACAACAATAAAAAAACTCAAATTTGCTTTTGTTTTCAATTCAAGGTTCCTAAAGAAAATGTTTATTTTATGTACAAAAACAGGCAGTTAGTCCCTGTCTCCTGCGACGACAGGGATCTGAGATGAAAGAGGAACAAATGTATGGATATGTCATAAGGCTGTAGGGAAGATGTCAAATCAGTTCCATAGATTGATGAGCGGGGCAAGATCACGAAAGTGGAAGATACAATAAAGATGTTTAATGGCGGCAGCTTCTAAGCTTCTGAACCGGCTCAATCGCGAAAGGTGAAGAGAAGTGCGGTCGCGTGGACAACGTTTAAGAGTAGTTAGACCAAGCGTAAAGATAATGGGAAACTTAATGGTCACGGAAACGAGCGAAGCTCATAGAGGAACCGGCGCAAGGATCTATTTTGACTGGAGAAACACAAAGAGATAAACGTCGCAGTTAGGCTTCATGTGAGCTTTAACCTTACGTTAGGAATGGGACCTGCGGCGCCGGACCACGCGGAAACGTGAAAAGCTGGCACGAAAAGGGAACGGCAGGAATAGTACTGCTGCTTCTAATTGTTCAATCCTTTTCATTTGAGTACTCAATTACTATTCGATACCTTGAACGGATACTTTAACAGATGTTAAACAGTGAAAGCAAACGAAGAAGGAAATGGAACTCACAACTGAGGAATATAGTACGATGTTTTGTGTATCAGCACTCGGAAGGTAGTTCTTACAGTGGTAAGACCTGACCATGTACTTGAAAAGATGGCATGAGACATCTACATACTTGTATAAAGCCTCGAATGCTGGTCGAGTATCATGTAGGCGGGACAGCGAAAAAGGTACTTCGGATATAATAGAAGTACTCTAAGATGGGTAACTGCCTTATGACTGAGCTCAGAAATGCCAACATATATGAAAAGAGATAAAGATGATAATTGCAGACAGTGACTGAGGAACGCCGAGCCCTCAGGAGCATAAAACTGAAATACACTTGCCGCCACATTTTAAATGTACGGCTTCAGCCTAAAGAAAATCGATAGAAGTTCTTGTCGATGGCTATCAGTCGAGACCCAAACACCACTAAAGTCGAGATCAAATATTTTAGATTGATCGGTGCTGAATGATCGTAGGGTAGGCTAAAGGGATGAAAGAGTTGAAAATGCTTCGTAACTAGTCTATTTTATGCCGAATGCCGGGTTATTATGAAAATCACAATATGATCTCTTAAACTAAAGAGGAAGTGTGATAATTCTAGGTACTTTAACAAAAAGAAATAGGTTATCAGGCCCTAAGATCGTTTGTATAAAATTTCACTAAAATGTCTTGCAGGGTTTATGAGATAGAAAATTACATATACATATATTTAAAATATATAAACTTTTTTGTTACCGTAGCGTCTCAACTACTTAGGCGACTTCGATGAATGGGATGTCAACCGATTCGTAATTATGGTCCTAGATTTTTTTGTTAATTCAAATCCTATCGTGATGTGTATCAACCACACAGTCTGTAGTTAACTAACGTCGTTGGTTTAACTAACGCTGTTTCATATTAATATCAATGGTTAAACCACCATCATTAGTTAACTAACGACTGCGAATCGGAGCCTAATAAACACCATAAAAATAAAAATATATAACAAATTCAAAATGGCGGCCATGGCCCATCATAAACTTAAACTAAAAGTAATCAAATCCTTTCGTGATGCGTATTTCATTAAGGATCTAAATCACAGTCTTTAGGTAACTAATGATCGTAGTTTAACCAGTTTTATTTCATACAAATATCATTGGTTAAACCATCGTTATTACTTTACTAAATACTGTATATGTGAGCCTAAGTCTATTAGTAAACTAATATGTTAACGATTGCTTAACTAATACTTCATATTCATAGTGTATTGTTTAACTAAAAATTTTAAAATGGGTAAAGAATGGTAACCATATCAAAATATCAAGTTTAAATGTAAGCAAACATAAATAAAGAGTCTTTCACATCTTAGAGCGACACTAAACATTTTTTAGCTATATTATTTTCGCTCCTAAAAGTATTCCATAAAATTTCTTTATTATTAAGCAATTACAAATAATAATTTCCAAAGCATCTAAGTAATTCTGTGGCAATAAGGAAAAAGTATTTGTCTTATTTTATAGTTTTGCACTTTTGAGCATTTAGGCCCAAATTTATAGTAATTAATTTACTAATGACAATAGTTTAGCCAATGATATTTTATTCACAGTTCTTAGTTTACCATTAGTTAAGCCGTCAAATGCCAGTGGTTAACAATTAGTTATATGCTTTGGAAATTATTATTTATATTTGTTAAATAATAATAGCATTTTTAGGCATACTTTTAGGAGCGAAGAAAATAATGGCCCTTACCGTGTTTGGCGATATTCGCCTTCGACTACGACATTTGTGTAATAGATTAAAGAAAAATGTAGCGTGCTGTCTTTAATCTATTACAAAAATGTCGTACTCGAAGGCGAAAATCGCCAAACACGATAAGGGACAATACTTGCTCCATTAGCTTTGTGTGCTTAAACATTTTTAAAATGCAGCCTTAAGATGCGAAAGATTTTTTTTTCCTTATTTTTGTTTGTTTACATTTAAACTTGATCAGCCCAATTATGAATTTTCCCGGGGAGTTTTTTCTCTTCCCATTCATTTGTTACGGGGGAAAAACCTTCCTACTCTAAAAAGCCGGGGAATAAACAAATAAGGGAGAGGGAGAAATCTGGATTAGCTGTTTAGTGCTTACATTTTATTCTGCACTAACGCAAGAGTTCAGTAATAGAAATTAATAAAAATTTTATGTTTTCATTGATAATAAGATTGTGTGTTAATAAAAATATTTGTTTTTGCTTAAATAGAAAGTAAGATGTACAGAAGAACTTTATGCTGAGGAAGTGAACCGAAAAATGGGCCAGGGCCAGATGCATTAATTAAATCCTCAATGATTGTGTGTAAAAAGAAAATTGTAAATTTGTTAAGCCGCAACAAATCTCCCATTTACCCATTATGTGAACTTGAAGAGGGCGTACAAAATTGAGTGTGTTTTAAAACTTTCTTCCGAAGGTAGAAGTAGTTAATGTTTTTGAAGCGCATTTTTGCACGGCGTGGATAAAAATTTCTAAAACCAGAGAGAAATATAACATTTTGGTGTTTATTTAAACTTGTTGTCCTAAATACATGCTTGTACCCTTGTTTCACAACATTTTTTAATTTGAATGTTAAATTTTACCATTAGTTACCATTAGTTCCATTCAAAATGCTTGGGGAAAAAACTCGCAAGAATTTTTCCCTCTCCCTCATATTTAGAATACTAACTTTTTTCCCTGGGAGTTTTTTCCCCAGGGAAATTGTAATTTAAAATAGGAGGAATGGGAAAAGAGAAAATTTTCCCGGGGAGATTTTATTTAGAATAGGGGAACAGGGAATAGGGAAAAAACTCCCGGGGAATTGTTATTCGTAATTTTGCTGAATATATTGATAGGGTTGCCAGTTTTTACACATATTAAAATTTATAGTTAAAAAATACATTGTGAATATCAAGTACTAGTTAAACAATAGTTATCACTTCAGTTTACTAACAGTTAACTAATGACTGTAGATTTGAGCCTAAGTGGATTTTTAGAAATTTATTCCTATTATGTTGACTTTTCGATATTCGATTCTTTTAAGTTAGGAATATATGGTTCTACTTACTATAATAAAGATATTCAATTTGAAATTTAATATATTATAAGTTGAATTAAGCAATTACTCCGTATGAGATTATGAGTTGAAAAAAGATAAGCAGCAAGTCATTACGCTATAACTTCCTGAAAAATCGTACGAAATTAATGAAAATTTGGCCAAAGTTACTTTTGAATGTGGAGAATACAATAGTTATATTAACTCAAAATTGGCTTATCTCGACTTAAGCACTTATTTCTTATTGTCACAGAATTTTTAACCAATAGCATTTGACGGTTTAACTAATGGTAAACAATGAACTGTGCATAAAATGTCATTAGCTAAACTATTGTCATTAGTTAACTAATGTCTGCCAATTTGAGCCTAAATAGCATAAAAATATCATTCTAACCATATATTAATAGTGAAATTTTTGTCTTAGTCGGATTTTAGTTTTGAGCTTTTAATTTCATGTTAAACCACTGTGTCACACAGCGGTTAAGTGCTGATTTTAAATACAAATTTTTAAAAAATTACAAATTATAATTTGAATTTTTTATTTAGTTTTACTACTTTTGGTACATTTTTTCAATATATTCCTAAACTTGTTACATACTTATTATTTGCGAAAACACTAGAATTACGTTTTTGAAATTATATCTAGAATTAATTAGACATTCTTTAATAAATTTTTTTCCTTTGTAAGGCTATCGAGACTGTATGCCTACTTTATGTATCTGTCATCAAATATTTAAATTCAAGTTTTACGCACCCTTTTCATTCTAATTGTTGGTAGTTGAATTACAACTTTTAACATGTTAAACACAAAGAAAATTTTAATGTAAATAGAACAAGTGCAATGAATATTGATACAAATTGTTGTACAACAAATACAGTTTGATTTCAATTAATTGCATTTAACGTAAAATTAGATAAGAATACACAATATGATTATAAAAAAAGTTTAGTCAGCCTAATTCTGAAAAGAAATTCTACTATCAGATCTATATAAAAATGTTTGTCATTTATCTAGTTTACGGCTTTTATGCACTTAGAGATAAAACGACGTTTGTAGAAATCATCGTAAAATTGACGTAGTAATTTACGCTGTTAGATGTGAAAAAATTCATACTATTTATAAGGAAATAGTAATTTTACATGTCCAATAAGACTGATGACATAAACAACACTTTCATAATTAAATAATGTTTATTTGTTAAGTCGTCATTGAATTAACATAAATATTTAAACAATAACTAACAAACAAAACATTTTTTGGTAAATTTTTCAATACGCAAATAATTAATAAAGTTATTAATTCGTAAATAATAAACAGCTTATAAAGATTATTTTGCCACTTTTAGAAACATGTCAAACTAGTATTTTTCATTCATAAAAATATCATCCTACACAAATATTTTAATGATCACAAATGAAAATGCATTGAATAAGGCATAGAAATCAACTTAATTTTATTCAATTACTATTGTTATGTTAAAGCGATCCACTGTGGTCGGAATCCCAAATCTAGCTACACAAAATTACAGAAATGTAAGTAAATTTTCTATATTTGGTGAAATTGCGATTTTTTAAAGTAAACTTTTTTTTGTGGATTTTGTAAACCAATTTTTTTAAATTAAAAAATTTTTTTGTGAATTTTTGTTTGCTGAAATTTAGATTTTTGGGTTTCTTCTGTCAAATTCTAGTACTTTTTTTTCGAAATTTCGAAAGTTTCATTTTAATTATGAAAATTTTATAACTAGTGAAGCAATTTTCATACCAGGAATGAAACGTTACGTCGGTTGAAAAACAATGACAAAATCATTGCTGTAACGTAAAAAATCATTATATATATGAAGATTTTCCCTTCAGTGTAGAAGATACATATGTCGTTAAAATAAAAATTTTTACACAACAAAGGCATGCATTCGGAGGGACGCATAAATTCACTGTTTTGGCATCACAGGCGTTTTTAACTATAATAAAACTGTGGGCACAATGTACAAAATTTGCATAACACCAGAATGACATTTAAGAGTATTATTTATTATATTAATTGACATCGTACTCATTTTATTGATTTAACAATGAGTAATAATGACATGCCGTGTTATAATAATAAAAATAAATTAAAAAAAAATCCACTACTTTTTTCCAAGTAGAGCTCAAATTATTAAATTATTTATTCAAAATGTCAATTATACAAAATTCTGATTAAGCATGATTTTGGATAATCAAAATCAGAATTAATTGATTAATTACAATGTGAATAAAAAATTTGTTTATTAGTCAAGTTATCAATTAATCATAATTTTGATTAATAAAAATGTCTCAATAACTGACTAATCGCGAATCCCAAATATACATTACATAAACGGAAACATATTATATTGGAAAATTTGTGGGGGGGGAGGGTAAATCCCATTTTCCACCACCCTGTATCCGCGCCTGATTTATTGTTTCGCATAAAATTATAATGGTTTAGGGACACATTGACTTGGGCAATTACATCAACTACGTCATCTAACGGGAAGTAATGCGCATGTCGTAATCTTATATTCTATAGAACGAACCGGTTAGGTGTATCAATGATAATAAAATTAACTAGTAGTTAGTTGCAGCAACCGATAAAAAGTAAAGTTAATTTAGAAAGAAAATTTTTTTAATTGCAAATATCAATAAATTGGTACTAAAATTCAATTCATAATATTTTATTCGGTTGTGCTCATCATATTTGTTATTTAGTCATGACAAAAGCATACGATTGGTTGATCTTATCAATTTAAAAATTGTCAGAATCATATCTTTATTACAAATAAGCTCTTGTGGTAATGAACATGGATTGCTTTTTTTGATTCACAGAAAATTTATCGCATGAGTTGAAATATAGTCTATTCAACTAATATTTTATCGGTCTAACCATTTTCCAACCAATCTTTTTTCTGGGTGTATCATTCTTAAGCTAGATTTGAGTTTGAAATCACAGTGCGGCAGCTAGTTTTTCCCTTTAATATTTTATTTTTTAAGTTTTTTCTTTAACATAGACAATAAAAATTCATTCACAAAACTTCAAACAAATATTTGAATACAAATTCAAATTGTTTTTGAAAATGCAAAAGCTCGTTCTTGTTTTAAACGTTTTTGTTTTAATTAGCTGTCATTTAATTTATAAAAAAAAAAATTCACATGCGGAATGGTACGCCATACACAAACTAAAGTTGACATTAAACATTTTATTTATATAAATTAAGCTTGTAATTTTGATACACCAAACTTAACGTGTGTACATTTATTTAAATTGCTTGTTAATTGATTGATCGTTAGGTCGGTCAGCTTTTGACAAATTATTTAAATACTTTTGTGTTAGTTATAAAATCCGACAAATATACAATCCTACATATTTTTCCATTTAATTTTAAGTGATTTGTTTTTTATTTTAATTCAATGTTTTTTTAATCCATAACATTGAATTAAAAATTTTAAAAACTCTCGAAGAAAATCCATGATAACTTCAAAACAGCTGGACCAATTTTCTTCAAACATAGGTTAGAAGATTTTGGACCAAGTTACCTTTCAAACAAAATTTACTAAATTAAAATCGTTCTAGCCGTTTAGGAGCTAACGGTGTCAAAGACACACATATTCAAAAGGATACATATAGAAAAGATGTGATATCTTCAAAATGGCTGGACCGATTTTCTTCAAACATAGCTAAGAACACTCTCGATCAAGTCACCTTTGTTGTTTTATCAAAAATCCACAGATATGGACTTCGATATTTATGTCTAGTAAAATGCCCTAACTATTTTTTGCATATTTCGATGTATCAGCGACTCATCTATCGAAATATGCAAAAATTAATCGATTAAAAAAATATGTGTTAGAAAATTTCTATATTAATCTTATATACTTCCTCAGAGTTTTAAATATCTGGATTTTACTTGAATCAATTTTAATTAATTATTATTTTTTTAGTGGGAAATTTAAAGGTACAACTATTTTTCAGGCATAATATTTTCTTTCAACCGCGCAGAATAGATAACATTTTTTTATCTTAAGTCTTTAGAAAATGTTAGATATTCTTATTACAAACTACAGAATATAAAAACCTCACATCTGCAAAGACTGTTAAGATCAAAAGATATGAGTACTTCTTTATTCTATGAATGGCATACATACATTAGAGTGGTCGTACTAAAATTTGGATTATTTCAAGATTCATACACCAAATCGATAGGTATTTATAAAAAAAAAACTACCATAAAAAAGTTCAGGTCAATCAGATAAGATTAAGGAGTGTCACACACGCCCACCAAAGTTTTAGCAAATGCTCTTTTTCTATCTTTTATGTCTCATAACCAATCAAAATTTCAGTTCAAAAAGTCAGACATAAATAATTTGTCTATACGATATTTGATGGTCGTGAGCTAAGGAATACAAATCTAAAAATACTTTTATTTTGTTACTTTTTTAAAAAAATTCAAAATATAACTGTTAATTTTTTACTCATACTTTTTCGGCCAATAACAGAAGTTAAAATTTTACCGGTATTTTTTGTCAAAAATAAAAGTAGAAATTTGACTGATATTTTTTTGGTCAAAAATAAAAGTTAAAATGTGACTGATATTTTTTTAGTCAAAATTAAAAGTTAAAATTTGACCGATATTTTTTGGTCAAATATAAAAGTTAAAATTTGACTGATATTTTTTTGGTCAAAAATAAAAGTTATATTTTGACCGATATTTTTTTGGTCAAAAATAAAAGTTAAAATTTAAACGGATCTAGAAATCGCTACCCCAGCATTCGTTGTTTATTTTAACCTCTTGTCAAGCTTGATATTAGTGAGCAGAGCATCAACTATTGAACCAATTTATTTAACGAAATTGTATATAAGAGCTATTGATGCTCCTTATATTAACTTACAAGCTAAATCGATGTTGATTAGCAGGATATTCACCATGTGAGATTATTAGCTCCAAATATTATTTGATCTTTTTTGAAATTTTAACTTTTACTTTTGACCAAAAAAAAAAAATATCGGTCAAATTTTAACTTTTATTTTTGACCGAAAATATATCGGTAAAATTTTAACCTTTATTTTTGACCAAAAAAATATCGGTCAAATTTTAACTTTTATTTTTGACTTAAAAATATATCAGTCACATTTTAACTTTTATTTTTGACCAAAGAAATATCGTTCAAATTTTAACTTTTATGTTTGACCAAAAAATATCAGTAAAATTTTAACTTTTATTTTTGACCTAAAATATAATAGTCCAAAAATAACCATTATTTTTTGACCGAAAACATATTGGTCAAAAAATAACTATTATTATTTGACTTTTTCGATGTATCAGCGACTCATCTATCGAAATATGCAAAAATTAATCGATTAAAAAAATGTGTTAGAACATTTCTATATTAATCTTACATACTCCCTCAGAGTTTTAAATATCTGGATTTTACTTGAATCAATTTTAATTAATTATTATTTTTTTACTGGGAAATTTAAAGGTACAACTATTTTTCAGGCATAATATTTTCCTTCAACCGCGCAGAATAGATAACATTTTTTTATCTCATATTTAACAAAATAAATGGCAATATTGAAAAAATGATCACCAAAAAATGTTGAAACAAAAGTTTGTCTAAAAATATATTTCATTTTCAGTAAATGTTCTTTACATAATCGATGAATTGTTTGTTTGACTCTTATTTAGGACGTAAACACAAAAAACAACAAGAAAAACTGTGTCGTAAATAACAACCCCGATGACGACCTACACACAAATAACAACAGCAACAATGATAGCAAAAGAAATGCGATTGTACAAAAGTTTGTTTACTGAAGATTTTTGAGTCAATCAATGCTCATTCATTTTTGTAGAGTCTTTAGATAAACATTCAGACTTGAACACAATTAACAAAGTGAAATTAATGGATGATGATGATGACCCAGACAAAAATTTTGTTGGATATATTACAAAAAATCCAGTAAATAATTTTGTTTGATTAAGTAAAAAATTTTGTTTATTATTTGTTAGTATTTTTAGACTAATTGTTTTATAAATTCTGACAAAAATATTGTTTGATACTTTTCAGAAAATCCAGTAAATCTTTTTATTAGATTTAGTAAATTGTTTTGTTTACAATTTGTAAATATTTTAGACAAATTATTTTATAGATTTAAACAATTAGTTGACTGAAAAAACAGTTTTTTTTCAATGAAATTGTTGACATGTTTTTGTCTGTATTTACAAATTTGTTTGTAGGTTCGTTCCTAGACAAAATATTTGCTATTTCATTGAATTCCTTTACAGAAAATGCAATTTAGTTTTTTCTGTTCATAACAATTAAACTTCAAAATGATTACACTACTTTACATATATCGGTAAACTTTTTCTTTCCCTAGAACTAAAAGCTGTTTCTTTAGTTATTTGGGCCGCTGAACGCGAATCTGCGCTCCAATTTCTTTTATCAGCACTAGTTTTCGAGATATACCGTTATGTCAAAATTTAAGGCTCTTGCACGACATATATTAGCATAACTGGGGAAGTGTTCGCTCTATTCAGTAAAAAAGAAAAACCGAAATTCGACAATCAATTTATCTTTAAGCCGATCGAACATTGTTTCTAAATTTGCCCATTAGTTTAAGAGATATAGTAAAAGTTTGAACTTAAAAATAAAAATAAATAATAAAAAATTTTGAAAAGTTATCACTCTAAACTGTGAATAAAATCAAAAGTTGTGCCCTAATTTCAATGAAAAAGCGCTAACTTCTTATGGAATATATTAAACTACATCAGGTTGGACATTTTTATTTTTATGGTGTATTTTTATTTTTATGAATTTTTAGAAACAAAAATTTTTTAAGTTTTTATGAAATTTTAATTTTTAGGCTTGAACTTTCACAGAAAAAATTATAAGGGGGATTTTTTTTAAACAAAACATGTTTTTGAAACTGATTTAAAATTCATATTATTGTCTTTATTTGGTTTGATATACAATTTTGTTTGACTTATTATTTCATTTCATTTCCATTTTTTTTTTATAAATACTTTTGAAGAAATAGAAATTAAAATTTTTTACGACCGCTCTAATGTAGATACATATGTACATACATATATGTGTCCTTTTATCATAATATCCTAAGTCGAGTTAAGTCAAAATCGAGTTAAGGTCATATTCTGGTTCGTCTTCGTACAATAAACATTTGGATCCAATCCATTTTCAAATACTCGAATTTTAGAAAAAGTTATCACAGTATATTTTTTAACTTTCTAGAACATCAACACATGAGATTTTAAATTAAAACGTTAATATCTCCAAACACGATTTTTAGAATTAGTATGTTATGACAAAACGACACTGATACATATGTACGTCTGTTAGAATTTATGTTGCTTTTTATGAAAAACAATTTTAACGCAGTTAATAGTTTTAAAGTTTTTTGTTTCTACCAGATTTGTGTGTCTTTTTCTCTCAATTGTCTTTAATAAGACAAGAAAAAGGTGATGTCATACCAACAGTGATTTTTTTCAAGTTTTCGTCATTTTTATTTGGTTTTTGTTTTAAATTGTTGAAATAAAAACAAAACAAAGGAAAAAACTGTTTAATGAAAAAATAACCTTTAAAGAAAACAAGTCTTAATAATGTTTCAATTAGAGATATAAGCGTGTTGGGATTTTTTCGTGTCACACGGAATATATTCCATATCCAGTCCACATTTTCAAATAGAAGGCATTCTATAAATAATCAAGCCATAGATTTCATCCGTAGATCATGGTTTCACTAACCAGTTCTTTTACCAAATTAAAAGAAAATAATTCCTGCCAAAAAACGATAATTAAATTTGTGTGCAGAGTTTCATAAGAATCGGTTTAGTAGAAGTTGTTGAAAGAGAATACGGGAAGCACTGGAACTTACCTCATTTGTAATCATGAGGCAAAATTGAAACGGAATTTTTATGTGTGTACAACTTACTTTGTATGGGCATGACCCTGCCTGATTTTCAACGGGAAGAATATGAAAGTACCTTTGAGGGAACATTTCACCTTTTTTTAAGTTGGTTAAAAATAATATCGGCTTGATATATCGTTTGAATTGAAATTTGAATATGTAATTAAATACACTGTTTGTATATTGGCTGTTAATCCGTTTTGCCACATTAGAAAAGGATAGAAAATGTCAGGATATAACGATAACGATAAAAATCCCAAAACCATAAAAACCGAAAAAATGTCAAAACCAGGCAAAGTAAAAATATAAGCCAGTCTATTTCTTTGGTTTTATGGCCGACAAATTTTCAAACAAAATTTTCAAACAGTGTTGCCAATTTAAAGTCTTGTGCATCAAAAAAAAAAAAAAAACTCCCGAAAATGGGTGGCATGTAAATATTCGTGTTTAAAACATGTGTTTCTGATTAATCGTGAATCCAAATATTACTCACGCTCACATCTATAGTATTAATTCACTTGAAATTGAAGGTAAAATTTTTTTAATTCTTCTTGTTTTTTAAAATTCATGTTAAAAACACTAAACCCTTATTATTTTGATTTAATAAGTATTGTAAAAAAAGTGCAAAGGAAACAGTAAAAATTGTTATAAAAGCCAAGATCTGATACATAGCAGGGATGGACAAAAAATATCGATATATCGATATTTTCTTAAAAATATATCGATATATATCGTCGATATTTTTTACGTTTTTTGATACAAAAAGAAGTTTTTAAATTTGAAAACCCGAATTTGATTATTATCAGTAAATCTTTGTAAAAATAATAAACTACAAACAAACTTGAGCGCCTGTCATAACGAATTTTATCCAGAATCTCATGTATCTCTCAATATTATTTAAGTTTTGAATACCAAGGTTGAGTCTTTTACATAGATATTAGCGATTAATTTAAAAGTAATCTTTGAATGTTGTTTTTCACTAGCCGATTATGTAATTTTGTTTGCTAATTTCAACTACCAAAATTGGTGGTTTACTTCTACTAACATTTTTTCTTAGATTCTTATGAAATTTTCTACAAAAAATTGTCTTAGATTCTGATGTATATTTCTTTATCCATTTTAATTTTATAAATTTCTTTTGATAAATTTAATTTAAAATAGCATATAAATATTTTTTCTTGATTATAATTTCGCACACACAATAAAAAACGCACCTTTTTCTTCTTATTGTTCATGATAAAATTTACTATGTGTGAAATTTAAAATTTTTTTTGACAGACCCTTTTGTATCGGTAACATTAGTAAAAGCTTTGACAATTTGGTATTTATCTTAATATAGCTGAACTCTTTGCACCTGGTAAAATTTGCTATTATATTATATTTGCACCCTTATCTAAAACTTAAGAACTGAAGAAAAATGATGTGTCTAAGGGCTTTACATAAAGCAAATATAATAAACTTTAGCGTAATGACCGGCTTTGGTAGCTTTTGAGGACTATTTTGGTAGGACGAGTATTTTCCTTGTGCCAGCCCTGACTTTTGCATCTATAACCATTTACAGTTTTATTAACCGACGAAGATTTTATGTTCATTTTGACACATAAGTAATTGATTTGATTACGACATTAATTGAAACTAATTGCCGATTTTGACAAGGATTTTAATTGAACAATTTTGAGGAATAATATTTCTGTGAACGAAATAAATTGAAAATGCAGTTTTCGTAATTAAAATCTCATTTTATTTATTTTTTCTGTGTATGATTGGGAACCGTTCATTGAGCCGATCCACAGTGGTTCCAATTGGAAAAAATGTACTAATCTGTATCGTTGGAACTTGCGATCCGATTACAAAACAATACATGCAAAAATTATAGAGAAGGACCTAAGCTTTAAGAATATTAAAATTTGGACCACCCTCCTGAAACAATTGTTGAGCTACAGGGTGTCAAAGTTGATTATCTCGGGCATAAAAAACTTGTCGGCCTCATAACTTTTACAAATATTATCCGATTTTGATGAATTTGAGCTTTTTGTAAAGCATATAAATAGAAAAACAGTTCATTTAAATAATATATCATTGATATTTGCAAAGATATTACAAAACAATGCATGCAAAAATGATAGAGGACGACCTAAGCTTTAAGAATGTTGAACGTTGAACAGGGTGGTCCCCTGTTGAAACACATGTTGGGCTACAGGCCTGAAAAACTTTGTCGGGCTCATAACATTTTCATACATTATCCGATTTTAGTGAATTCAAACTTGTTATAAAGCTTATAAATAGATAAAGAAAACACAGTTCATTTGAGTACGATATCTTTAATAATTTCAAGTATATTAGGCTTTGATTTCAAAACTTTGGTTTTTGGCCTCGAATTTATCCAAAATTTTCCAAAGTTTTGGGAATATACAGAAAAAAGTTTTTAGTTATGCCAGTTGATGTAGTCTTGAAAACGAATGAAAGTCAAGAGTTTGAAATGAGAGAAAGAAAAGAATGGCTAAATTTTTACGAAAATAAAGATTAATTGTTCTACGTTTTTCTCAAAAAATTTTCAAAACTAAAATTTTTATTTTCGATATTTTAAAAGAATAGACTTCAAAAATGTGTACAGTTGAAATTTTAAATCGATTAAAGCAAGTACGCTACGCATGCTTTAATCAATCGATGGTAAATAAAATGCTTCTGAAAATTTGACTATTTTTTGAAAATCTACTCTGCTGGCCTCATTTTTTTTTTAATTTTATTTTTTTATTTTTACAAAGAACAAATACAACCCGCGAAGCGATCAGCGTGTCTGCGGAAAAACACCCAAGGTCGATGGCGGGAATCGAACCCACAATTTCCACAGGGGCACCCTGCGGGGCGGGTATTAATTAAAGGCCAAATTAATTATATTAAATATATCTAACATAATTTGTAGAGAACTTTGAAAAATTCGATGGGAGTTTTTTTCTTAAGCGATTAATTTAAAATTTTGTAAAAAAAATTCACCATTTTCGTCCAATGCTGGATCTAACGTGCATGCTTTAATCGATTTTAAATTTCAACTGCAGTCATTTTTTAAGTCTATTCTTTTGAAACAATGAAAATAAAAAATTTTAGTTTTGAAAATTTTTTGAGAAAAACTTCAAACAATTAAACTTTAATTTTGTAAAAATCTTGCCATTTTTCACTCTCATTTCAAAGCCTGCGATTCCTTTTCACGACTACATGAATTGAGTTAACTAGAAAAGCCTTTCTGCATATTATCAAGGGATTGTGTTCAGCCATAAAATCACCCTTATTGTGTTTGGCGACTTTTGCCTTCGACTTCGACATTTTTGTAATAGATTAAAGACAGCACGCTACATTTTTCTTTAATCTATTACAAAAATGTCGAAGTCGAAAGCGAAAAACGCCAAACACAATAAGGGACAATATTTTTTTGAAAAATTTTGGGTATGCTATTACCAGATATAGGCCCTTATTACGGTTGTCGTAGTCGTAGTCGAAAGTAAGCGACTCCAATGTAAAACATATAGCGAGCGTTGCCACTTTTTATAGATTTCGTTACGACTACGACAACCGTAATAAGGCTGATATTGACGAAATAGAGAACAAAGTCGAGGCCAAAATTTTTAAATCAAAGCCAAATATATTTCAAAATATTACAGATATTTTAATGGAATAAACTGATTTTTCTCTATCTATTTATAAACTTAACAACAAGTTAAGATTCATTAAAATCGGATAATATTTGAGGGGTGAAAAGTAAAGGGGTACAAGTGCCAAAACTAAAAAAAATCGAGTTATACGCAGGAATCAACACTTAATACCAATATCTATTATTTAAAAAAAAATCAGACCTGTACGATGAACTCAAGAGGCGGTGTGTATTAGAAACCAAAAATATTATGTATGAAAATGCATGGGAACAAAAGAACTTAGAAGCTTAATTACTCAGAATTTTCTTTTTTGCATTTGTACCCCTTTGCTTTTAAGCCCTCCATTTGTAAAAGTTAACGACGAAACAGAACTTCCGCCGAAGTTTTTTCAAATACAGATTGAGATTTTAAATACCTCGACTATAGCAGTTTTTAAATAGAATTTGAGAACGTATTTTCATTTGTTAATATTATTATTTCGAACGTATTTGCTTTGTGAATCTAAATTGATTATTAGGCTAAGGTTCGTAACGTTTTATTCAGAAAGAATTGGGCATGATTAATATTCCAAGGAACAAGGGAAAAATTAACTTCAACTTAATTTTTCAACGTACACAGCAGAACAGAGTAGCGCCACTTTCGGAAGCCGCTACACTTCCATCGTCAGTGCTCACGTGTATTTGCTTATCACCACTTGCCAGGTGGCTCTGTTGAATGTGATTTTAATTCTTATATATACAATTTTTTCGTGAAAATTGAATACGAGAATTAAATCACTCTCAAGCTGATATTAAAGTGTACTTTCCCAGCGTTGCCGTTGGTTTATTTTTCTTCATTCCCATTTTTCTGATTTTTGTTCTACTCAAGACAAACTTTTTTGGTTTGATTTTATACTTAAGTATATATGAACATGTAAACATGTAAAAAGCTCAAGCCAGTAGCTAATTGTTTATTAATATTAGGGATGTAACGATACGCCGTTTTGCCGATCCGATACCGATACCGATATTTAAAAATAAATATCGCCGATACCGATTCCGATACCGATACGAATATTGCAATTGAGTTCAAGTTTAGATTAACAAAACTCAAGTGCAATTTTATTTTCTTATACAAAATTACAGTGTAAGAGATTATTAATATTTAAAATTGATATTAACCCAGTATAAAAAATTGGAAGTAAGTTTTAAGGAGCTACATTTTCTTTGCTTCCAAAAAATCTGTATTAAAAATATGCAGATAATTAGCAAAAAAGCAAGAAAAAATGTTTAATTCCTTTATAATTTTAAAAAATAATCTCCATGCTTTTTAAAAAATCGATTTTTAAAGGACATTTATCAACTAATAGTCTTCTAAATAACTTAATAGCTTAATTATTAAAAGTGTTCTAAAAGTTTATATTTATTCACTTAAATTTACATGAAAATACAGTTCTCAATTTGAATTCGCATTAAAAAAAATTGTGAAAATGGGTAATTTTTTATCCTTTTTCCTTGAGGAAAAATCATTATAGAACACGGAAAAAGAAATTTGTCCTAGCATCGCTTCCAATTGGGTGATTGGTAATCGAAAAATAGAACTTGCAATGGCAAGGATATGTAAAACTAATTAGAAATTTTCCAAATTCGCAAAACTTTCGGATCGCGAATTCTACATTTTCATGACTTGTATGGAGTGTCTTTTTTTTGCTGGAATAAGATTTAGAAAACAACGAATTGAATTTGAATTCATGGTCAAATTAACGAAAAATAAATAATTTCCGGATCGCGAATTCTAGATTTTCATGACTTCTTTGGAGTGTCTTTTTTTGCTGGAATAAGATTTAAAAAGCAACGAATTGAATTTGAATTCATGGTAAAATTAACAAAAATAAATATTTTTTTTACAAAATAACAGCATAAAATATTATTAATTTTTAAAATTGATATTAATAAGATTTAAAAAATAACGAAATGAATTTAGTTTATGGTAAAATTAACAAATGATAAATAATTTGTCAGAAAAAAACTCTGAAATTTTTTTTAAAGTATCGTCGTATCGACAGTAAAATATCGCCGATACCGATATATCGGAAAATCTGAAGTATCGCCGATATATCGGTATCGGTATCGGTATTCGTTACATCCCTAATTAATATTATTATTTCGAACGTATTTGCTTTGTGAATCTAAATTGATTATTAGGCTAAGGTTCGTAACGTTTTATTCAGAAAGAATTGGGCATGATTAATATTCCAATTTTCATTTGCTTTTGTTTTAAAAGTCTCAATCAAGGTCGATATATAAAATTTGTGCATCAGCCCATATGTTCGGTAATTTTGCAGTCAAATTGTAGTATATTTTACCAATACACTCACATTTTAATATATAGCGTTGCTTTGTTGTATCAATTCGCCGATAAGTATACCTGATAGATCTACCTTGGTCTCAATCTCATAAAAAAATTACCATATTTTCATTATTTTTTTAAACAAAACATTTGATTTGAATAAAGAAAAGTAAAAATAAGACGAAAAGGAAAAAAAATTTAATAAATTGAATGAGAAATTTGTCGCTTCGGTTGTCGTTTTTATTATGAGCTTTGCAACTCTATGGCTGATTTGCGGCCGTCGTTACAGTCTTGCTCTGTTTCATCACTTATGAGGCCAGCGAAGTTTTCATGCCCGAGGTAGTAAACTTTGACACCCTGTAATTCAACAGGGTGGTCCAAATTTCAACACTCTTAAAGACTAGGTTCCCCTCTATGATTTTTACACACATCGTTATGTAATCGGATCGCGAGTTTCAAAGATACAGTTTTATACAGTGATGCCAACTTTTGGAACCCAAAACGCGCAAACATTTTTCAAAAAGGGGCTAAAAAGGGCTAAATTGAAAAAAGACAAGTATAAAGCAATATCCAGTAAAATATTTTGAAAAAGCGCAAAAAGGGCTAACTTTAAAGCACGTTTAAATTTTTGACCCAACTTAAAATCACATCCAATTTTTAAAAATATAGAGCATTGTTCTAGACTCTTCTTCTTATTATTACTGGTACAGCGAACTAAAAAAAGAAAATGAGTAAAAACGATGTTAGCATCTTAATTCACAAGTCGATATGCTAGAATAAAAGAAGAAAAAGTTGGCAAGAACGAAAAATGTACCCATACTGACCAATAAGTAAAAAGGGGCTAAAAGGGCCAAAAGATAATTCTAAAAAGTGTTAAATTTGCGCGTTGTTTTGTTTGGGGCTAGACATTTTTTTCGCGTTTTGAGTAACTAAAAACGGGCTAAATCTAGCCCGAAAAAGGCTAAGTTGGCATCCCTGGTTTTATATCTCTTTTCTTGCCAATTGGTACCACTGTGCCACCTTATGGAAGCTATGTAAGTTGTTTTATCAGCAGGCGGAAAACATTTGTTATTTAGAGGATGCACAACATAGTTGAAGGAACTAATGTCCGAGGATTTTATTGCTAATATGAATATTTCATCACACAAAATTGATTTGCAGCAATAGAAGTTTTATTCATTGACTCGGCAGAATAATATAAAATCAATATTTATTTATGGCCCAATTATTTGTAAAAAAGTTTTTAAAATACTTTTGCTACTAATTGATTGTTATCTATTTTCTTATCTTTTGCATACATATATCAATTGATTACTATCCATTATGACTACATTGCTGCAAAGGTGTGGAATAAAATAATTGCTTCATAAAATCCTTAACGAATCGGCTTTGATTTAAAGAAACAATGAACAATAAAAAGTGTATGTAAAAATAACAATCGAATATTTTGTCTTTCTGACGGACGGCTGGCTGCCCTGTCCTCAATATATTTTAAATTGCAGCAATTTAAATAATATAACAACAAGAAATAAATATCATAAATCTACTTGATTTGTTATTTAATTTAGTACAACAGCAACAAAACAATATTGATGCTATGACATCATCATCGTCATCATATAAACAATAAATTATACATTAAAATACAAGAACAACACCAATAACAAACAGTCGTATTGCAACTAACAATATACACGAGATAAATATGCGGTCGTCGTAACCAACATGATACAAAAATTTGTATGATCAAAATGTAATTGTTTTTCACCCGCAATTTAAATGATGTAGATTTGAAGGAGACACACACACACACACACACACACACACACACACACACACACACAGAGTGTGATCATTGCAACATATGATGTGATCAAGTGGAAAAAACAACATCCTTGAGACATTAAAATTTTTAAAAGTGCAACTTGTTTTCGTACTTCAAAAAAGTTTTTATAACATTGAGGAGTTTTTGTGTTGTTAATTGAGGGTTTTATGTCATTTTTTTGCTTCCTCTGATGACTATTATATTTGTATTTTTTAAAACAACATATGGTGGTGGTTATGAAGCAGAACATAATAAATCCATTGACTACACACATTCATATACAGATAAAAAAAAAATCGTTTGTTTTAAAATATGTAAAATAAATCGTACATAAGTGATGCAATTTCTAAGATTTTAATCATGAGATGAAAGAAATAAATAAATAAATAAAAAGCTAACTGATTTAATGTATGCACATATAAATAAATAATTGAAATTCGTATGTACTTGTAGCATTGTGTAGGTGTCTATTGCGCATGCGCGTAGACAAAGTGTGTCAGCAGAACAAAATATTTCGTGCTTAGTTGTTAAGTTGGTTTGTTGTTCATGCATTCGTCCATTTATTCAATATCTTTGAGAGATAGATGTTGGTTGGTTGATTGTCAGCGTTGTCAACTGAGTGCTTTTCGCACCGTTTGTAGTGCTTTTTCAACTTTTCGACACGACAAGTTTTCAAGTCAGTGCTCGGTGCTTTTTTTTTTGTTTGTTTGTTTAATTTTTGGTGCTTTTTATTTGTAACGGTGACAGGCACTGAACACAAAATTCAAAAATAAGTTTATTTATCTAGAAAAAATATGTTTTCAAGAGTAAAATTCTTTGATAATACATGCCATCCTTTGTTAAACATACTTTTTTGCAGCCTTGTGAAAGAATAAAAAATGTTTATGTATTTGGTTTTGTCCAATTAAAATATACATAAATATTCAGTCGATGAGTGATTCCACGTAAAACGGCCTTATACAACAAGGAAAAAATAATTTTCTCATTTTTAATAAAAATCTCTAATTGATGTTTTTTTTAGAGAATGACAATTATAGAAAATAAAAATTTACACTATTTAATATTTTTTAATCAATTTGAGGCACTTTTAAATGATCATGCAAGAAATATTTTGCTGATTTTCTTTTATTATCTTTCCCATTATTAATAAAAACCGTTATCTTATAATTTTTTTGTGCTTTTTATTGAATTTAAAAAAATATTCAGCTAGAGTATTCTGCTGTCTATAATAGAACGGATAGCAGATCATTTAATGTCTTATTCTCCCTTATTCCGCAATTATTGTCGACGTCACGTCAAGACAATACCAAGAAATTGGCACATTTCTACTCGTCATCGACAACAATTTACTATTACTGATAGTGCTGATAGCCACTTACTATTCTTTAAAGCATAGAAAATGGAAAGAGGCTGTTAACAGTGGCCAATTTTTGTCGACAGCGAATATACCAGTGCCAATTTTTTGGTATTGTCTTGACGTGACGTCTACAAATAGCTACGGAATAAGGGGGATTATTTTCTTATGAGTTTATCTTTATATTATTTATATTAATTAAATCAATAAAAAAATTCATTTTTTCGAATTTGTTAAATATTCGTGCTAGGTCACCCCCGTCACATTTTAAAAATAGTTTTTTTTATAAGAAAAATAATTTTTTGTCAAACAGTAAATACAGAATACAATTAAAAACGCTTTGAACAGATATCTATACCAAAATTATTCTTATTATACCTTATAGTAAAAATTTTACAGAATTTATACTGAAAGTCATAATTCTTTAAAACTAAAGTTTGTAAGGTCACACCCGTCGCAGCTTTCTGACGACCATTCTGAGCAGAAATCGTGTTCTATCAGTGTCTGCCCGTTATTCAACAACTTTAAGCTTAATGTCCTTGCGAGCCTCAAAGTTTTTTTAAGTAAAAAATTTTATATTCTTGATTTATAACAAAAAATGTGTGTAAAATGGTCACACCCGGCTAAATGGATTTACTCCGATATAGCCCCGTTTATGTCATTAGCAAATATTGTTATCAAACTTTTGTGACTTCCTTATTCAAACGAAGAAGTTGCTAGCGTTCTTAGCTCGATGGATCTATTTAAGTCTAAAATACGTAACAGAATGTCCTACCAGTATGCTTCACATAAAAAAGGGCTGAAGCGAGAAAATTCATGTTGTAATACCTATGAGATACTGATGTACCTCGATTTAATTACACTACGCAACAATGAAAATGTCTCGAGATCAAAATAGCAGATCCTTATAGGTATATTTCGAACTGTTGAATTAAGAAATTACCATAAAAATTTCCAATTGGCTATAATTTTAAAGATGCAGTGACTTTTATATTTTCATAAATTACAGCAATTGTATTCTTTTTTTAATTGTGTTACTATTCCATTATATCTCGCATGCACAACTCAAGGAACTGCTTTTCATACTAATACTTACTTTTCATACAAATATCTTGTATACTAAACTCTTGAGGAGAGAATACATTCCTTTTTTTCTCGTTTTCTGGAAAATCTGTATTTTTGAGTTGTGTCACTTTCGCAGTGCATGTGCGATATGTCCTTTAATACATCACTAATTATGTATTTTACTTTATAAAATGATCAAAACATAATATTTTTTTATATAAAATGAAAAATTTTTAATTTAGTGGGTTTTTTAAAAAATAACGCGTTTTTTCCTTGTTTCATTCAGTGCTTTTCGAAATTTAAAAGTTGACAACGCTGTTGATTGTTTCTTTGGATTGTCGTTGTGTCATTGAGAACAGTTGTAGCTGCTGCCTCCTACCTGCCAAATTCGGCACTACAGCTATGACATCAATCGATATTGAAACACTGCTCTTAATCGCAAAACTTATCAGCCACAACAAATACGAGTATTACAGCAAAAATAAATTTTGAAGAATAGAATTAAGGTTGTTTGTGTTTATGTACTACAATCACAAATTGAGCTAATTTTGGGCTCATTTTTAAGCGTGTGGGCTGTAATGATGTTGAAATAGCTCCTACTCTTAAAAATTCTATGAAAACACTCACACAACAAACTGACATACATGGTCGCGTTGTCATTTTTAAAAAGACATGTCAAGTAAAAAAAAAAATAAATTAATAAGTACACCAAATTAAAGACTATTAAAAAATTTTTAAAATTGAAAGCAAATTGGCAAGTAGCGTAGGAAAACAAGTATGTATTAATATGTAATACGTATTAACATGAGCCCATTTCCTATAAACAACACTTGTAAATCAAAATCAAACTAAATATGTAGTCGAATTTAATTTGAGTTTAAACTTTTGGCCTGAAAAATTAACTCACACACACACACACCCACTTCTTTGGGGCTTAAAATAAAAACAAATAAACATACCTGGAAGTGTAAAATAATTGTCCAGATCAAACCGAGTGTTAATTTTGGATTACCGTCAACAATCTCCTCTGCTCTTATATTCACTAATTTGATTTTTTTATAGCGTAGAAAATCTAAAGCCATTTGTGCATTTTGTATCATGTGGAAACGCATCTTTCCCTTTTCTCTTGGCTGAAAAGTTCAAAAACAAATAACAATTAATTAATATTTAGTTTTTTCTTTAAATTAATTTCAATAGCAACAAATTAGCCACTTACCAAGTGTTCGCCAGATAGCACTTCCAAAAGAGAGAGCAAATTGTGTCCATCTCGCAAATCTTCAAATAAATCTTCTACTCGTCTATTTGCCTATTTGACATTTGTATGGATTAACATTTTTCACCCAAAGTTCATAATTATGTTATGGGAATGAGAAAGAATAAAAATAAGAATATTAAAATGGATGGAAACGGAAATGAAAAAACTCAAAATTAAAAAAATTTTAAAAATTAAGTTCATGCGAAAATGCCAAAAAACAATACAATTTAATTTGCGATAGCATTTTTACACACAGCGGTAGTTTTATATTACAAAATAATAACTGAAAATAAATGATTAAAAACGTATTAGGGATACTCACGATGGGTTTTACATACTGAGAAAACGATGTATATTTCTATAAAACTACATCGTATTTATTAATTCAGCAACAAAATATGCATATTCGAAATTTTATTCATTCTACTTCATTAAAAAATAAATAAAAAAAACGTAATAAAATGGCTCTGGAAACAACTGTTTTTTACATATCGTCAGCTTATTATTAGTATGGCCCACCGACCATTTTTTAAAAAAAGAGTTAGGGGTGGATTTATATATTTTAGATATCCGGTTTCCAAATCCCGTTTCACGAAATGGCTTCTATAATATAGACCTCCGACTATGGTTCATATACACAACAATGAGTCTTGTTTTGCCTGATACGTCACTGTTTGGTGTAAGCAGATTTTTTTTTTGCAAAATTTTCCATAAAAAAGCAAACCGAATGAAAACTTATTTTGTGCAAGCAGAGGACCAAGCAATAATAAAAATTCTATAGCGGCGGTAAAGCAATAGTGTACGTATTCCAAAAGCAGGAATATTAAAATGCATTTCAAATGAAAGCTTGAAATGACCTCCTCTATAAAATTGTATACATACAAAAGTACCGTTATATCGATCAGTTTGTGAGAAAAAGCCATTTTTACGCAACAGGCAGATCAAAAATTATAAAAAATGCATTTGGTTCGCAATGGGTTAAAACTTATCTGCTAGCTATTGTACAAGATATGATAAATTAAAAATAAAAATGTTAAACCCTGTAATTCTGAAACAAAGGAATAAGCGTGACGAAAAAAAAATTGCACAATATCATCCAGTCATATATGGCTATTACGCCATGATATTCTTTTTGTATTCTAGATGTGTTCCATTAACAATTCATATCTGTTTGTATGGATATGCAGCAAAAAGGGAACATTTGAAACAATTTTGATTTGCAGCACAAAATATGGTTTTTCGTTTTCAATAAAAGCTTATTAACTTTTAATTATATTTATGCAAGTTAATAAAGATTTGCCGGTTTAAATGGTAAAAATTACAAAAAAAATCTATCGTGTAGATTTTCAGAAAACTTTATAGTTTCTTTTTCCATTCCAAGTTTGTGGCATATGCGCCATACAGTGATAAATTAAAATTAAAGTAATAATAACATTTTTGGAGCAAACAATCAACAAAGATAACAAAGATTTTAAAATTATGCTCACAAACTGCCCCAATATGCATAAAAAAATTTGCAAACAGCAAAATTTGGTCGTGAGTACCCATAATAATGAAAAAGCAATACTGTAAATAAAGCAATTTAATTTCTTGACTACTGCATTTTTATCAAAGCTTTTTAAAACAAACATTCTATCAAAAACTGTTAGCAGTATGTATAACAAAAACCTGGCGTGAAACTAACATAAAAATGAAATTGAACTGGATCTATAGTCGAGTAGTTTAGCTGTGACTAATGACTATATTTTACACTGATATTTGAACAATTCTTTATGATCCAGTTCAATTACATCACTTGTGCAAACTTCATGTCAAATTTTATATTATGCATACGGCTGTATAAGTATGATTTATACATAAATATAGTCAGTATCCGCCGGGTATCGCTAGACCCATCATTTCATGGAAATGTTCGCCAAGAAGTCGAGACTAATCAACGACAAAAGCATAAAAAGATCTGCTCAAAGCCTAAAATTCCTCATGTCGGCTGCAATGTAAGCTAAGCAAATCATGGACTTTTTGACGATGACAGCTAAAGACTTGTTTGGCCCCATAAATTTTTCAGTTGGTTGGACTATAAAAATACAACCGCGGAAGTATCGAGTAACTAATTTGGTATTGAGAACCCTAAAATGGAGCAAATGCTCGGTACCCACTACTCAATACTTTGTCAGCACTAGTTAGGACTGTTTTGTACATCTGTTTTCTAGTCAGCTAGTCTCACCATGACTACCTCCTGGAGTCCATATCTCATTTCGATAATACTTGAAATCAAGTCTTTATAAAAATAATGCAACAACATTATGGTATTCAAATGAAAAAGTTGTGATAGAGGAAAATCAACGCCACTGGAAAACAAATATCTCTGAATCTCCGACCAAAGGGAGTTTCTTAAAACCGGAATGAAGTTCCTTATGGCACGTTGTGCATATGATATGCAGCATATAAATGTTTTCTATGGTGGGGGTATAATTTTTTTTTAATAACAAAAAATAGGTAAGTGTAACAAATACGTGTAACGAATACAGGTAAAATATACATACATACATAAGAAATAATGGTAATTCAAAACGAAGGCAACAGGCCGGCACAAAGATTAAATTACTTAAAAAGTTTCCGAAGTTTTCAGTGTTTCCGTTGTTTTCCGGAAAAGTTCTAGGATTTTGGAGAGATTTTTGTCGTAGTTTTTGGGAGTCCGGCGAACTTCGGGGGATTTTTGTCCAAGTTTTTGGGAATCCTTGGAACAGGTTTGTGTCTTGGCTAACTGTTGGTTCCCTTGCTAAATGAAGGTGTCTCGGCTATATTGTTAAGAAGTACCGCCTTTGTATCTTCTAAGCGATAGTAGTTTTTTGTTGACGAATTATCTTCTTTTCTCCGTCTAGAGGTTGAAATTACTATCTTCGCTTACTTGATGTCATCAAGGCAGGTGAAATTTTTGTTTTGAAACTATAACTTTTATTTTTGGTGGGGGTCATGGTGACGGGTCCGGTGACTATGCGGAGTATGTCGAAGGGCGAAAAAGATGGTGGGGGAATGTGGACGGCCGATCGAAGGTAGCCTGGCCGTTATTTTTTCTTAAGCGATTAATTTAGAATTTCGTAGAAAAATTAAGCATTTTCGTCCAATGCATCTGGCAGTGTGCATGATTTAATAGAATTAAAATTTCAACCGCAGTCATTTTTGAATTATATTCTTTTGAAATATTGAAAATAAAAAATTTTAGTTTTAAAATTTTTTTTAGAAAAACGTCGAACAGTTAAGCTCTAATTTTGTCAAAATTTGACTTTGATTCCTTTTCACGAGTACATGAATTAAGATAACTAAAAAATTGTTTCTGCATGCTATCAAGAATTGTGTTGAAAATCATAAAATATTTTTTTGGGAAATTTTGGCATTGCTATTTATTACCGGAGATCGAGGCTAAAGCTCAAAATGTTGAAATTCAAAGCCAAATATCTTTGAAGAATAAGCTATATTTTCTTTATCTGTTTATAAACTGTACACCAAGTTTAAACTTATTAAAATCGGATAATATTTGTAAAAGTTATGAGGCCGACAAGGTTTTTCATGCCCGAAGTAGTCAACTTTAACACCCTGTAACTTAACAGGCTTAGGCCCTTCTCTATGATTTTTACACACATAGCTTTGTAATCGGATTGCAAGTTTCAAAGATGCAGATTTATTGCCGCAAAATGTTTTTTCTCTTTTTAATTACTCAAACATGTTCGTTCAAATTTGCAAATTTCTTTCTAATTCATTGAATTTTTTTTGAAATGTAGTTTTTTTCTGTATGGTGAGTTTAATTATGTTGCATGCCACACTTAAAAAAACTGGATGACTAATATAATTAATTATTAAATTCCGCTCGATGCGAAAGCTTCTCACAAGTTACGAAACATGGGTATTTTTTTCCCACCAAAAATAAAATCAGGTTTTTTGTTGATTCTTTGACACACTTCGAGGCCCCTTTCTCAGTTCTTAGTCACATACTTTTCTTCTTATATATTAAAATATTAGAGACAAATAAAAATTTTTTTTTCAATTGTAAAAAAAGTTGTGTTAATTAAAAAAAAATATATATATATAAAAAAATTAACTTTGTTAAAAAATAAACTAAAAATTAAAGAAAACTGAAAAATATTTGCTTGTGAAAAGGAAAGCGGCCTTTTTAACTTACAGCAGACTGTGGACAACAGGGAACCCCATTTGTGTAAACACAAACATGTAACATTGTGTACGTCTGGAATTTAATTTAATCTTATTTATTTTACAAACAACTTAAACAATCGAAATAATATAAAAGATTTTCTTTAACAAAACTATAAAAACTAAGGAAATTTCTTTTCAACAAAACATTTCTTTTGAATAAATTTTCTTAAAGAAATAAATATGTAACATGATTTCAATACCTTGGCATATTTCCAATGCTGCATAAAATATAAAGGAGTTTTAAGAAAGCAATTAGAGGCGATTAATGAATTGAGCCGGTCGTTTCAAAAGTGGCATGTCATTTCATCAAATAAAATAAATAAAATTAAGCCAATCATTTAAATTTTACATTTTTAAGTTAATTTACATAAATAGAAACTTTTGGAATAAAATATATAATTTGTATCAAAATATTATATGTATCAAGGACTCGTAGCACAAATATGCTAAGTCGACTTAACACGTTTTAGATTATTGATCCATCGATACACTAAAAATTTGTAAATACGTTTCTCCTCAGCAACTTACTTTTCGAGCTGAGCTGAGCTGAGCTAACGCTACAGCTGGGAGGCGTTATAATTTAGTTCAAAATGAAAGGATAACTTGCCTTTTTGATAAATGGTCTTAACACACTTTCAAAACAATCGGCTCTATTATATAAGCAAAGGCGGAACAGTAGTTTCTTACTAAAACAGTGCTTAATACTGGATAACTAACATACATAAGTTTAATGAAATTAATTTTTAGTTTTTGCACTTTTCCTTGCAATTTTATAATTATTTATTTCAGTACTAAATCTCATATACATACATAGCACACACCAAATCCAAAACAGTCACAACTTAAAAAATTCCAACTGTTAAACTCCAAATATTTAAATTTTTAAATATTGTTCTTAAGAAGACACCTGTCTTACGAACAAAATAAGCCATACATCTTGAAAATAGATGGTTAAACTCTTATTTTATTCACAATTAAGTGAACGAACTCAATTGATAAAAATCGCAATTTCCATACAACAGTAAAATTGTAGTTTGTGCGTGTGAATGTATGCTGTATGAAAATTGTGATTTTTATGAATTGAGTTCTTCACTTAATTGTGAATAAAATCAACATTTGTCCATCGATTTTCATGATCAGGTAAACCGCAAATATGCAATTGCATGTTTTTTTCCTGTGCGAGGTATGTAGGCACAAATGAGATATTGATACGATTCAGAACTTTCTAAGAATTTTGGAATCGATTTGTTAGTGCATATTTTTGCATATTTTACCCTTTACAGCATGTTTTTGCATATTTTAAGCTTAATCGCATATTTAAGGAATTTTTTCTATTTTTTTTGTGCCATATTTGGCTGTTTTCCTGCATATTTTGGTTTTTTTAAATTATAATATGCATATTTACAAAAAAAAAGGAAAAAGTCTGTTTGCCATCGAAAATTTTGATATTTTTCTACATTAGAAAATTTTCTCTTTTACGATTTTAATTTACTCTAATGTATTTTTTCCCAATTTGTTACAAAACTTCCTCATTCCACTGATTTATTCCCAGTTTATTCACTGCTTAAAACAAATTTTCAATTATGTAGTTTTGAGGATTCTTTGTCGAGATTGTTGGCTTATTTGCACTTCATAGAAAAATACCAGGACGACAATAGTCGCGTTTGCGAATATTTAAGCTATGAATACGATTTTGCTGACAAAATATCTCTTGGTGCGCAACAATTTATATTGGGAGAGAGATTGTTAAATCGAGTCCCGCACCCATAAGAAATCGGAATATATAAGTGACATGCAATATCGTCCAATGAAATAGTGTCCATGGACGTTATTTCCACTTTGAAAATAAACTATTGACCATAAAAAAATGCAAATAAAGTGTATGCAAATAGTACTGCAAAGTGAAGATTGGCTGCGTTTCCGGGCTTTGGACGGGATTAATTGTTTTCTTCTCTTTATACATATGTCGAATAGTGGCTTCGCAGAGATCAGAGTTTTAGCTAGGCAGAAAGCTTTTACTCTGCGAAGCCACTATTCGACATTCCCATGGACACTATTTCTTTTTTAAAGTGGAAATATTGTCCGCGAACGTTATCTTCTTGGATATTAATGCATGCCACATATATATATATATATATATATATATATATATATATATATATATATATATATATATATATATATATATATATATATATATATATATATATATATATATATATATATATATATATATATATATATATATATATATATATATATATATATATATATATATATATATATATATATATATATATATATATATATATATATATATATATATATATATATATATATATATATATATATATATATATATATATATATATATATATATATATATATATATATATATATATATATATATATATATATATATATATATATATATATATATATATATATATATATATATATATATATATATATATATATATATATATATATATATATATATATATATATATATATATATATATATATATATATATATATATATATATATATATATATATATATATATATATATATATATATATATATATATATATATATATATATATATATATATATATATATATGTACATAATTCGTGGTATCAGAAATGAATATCAAAATAAACGAAACAACAACAACAAAGTTTTAAGAGCGTATTTTTTACATTTTGGGAGGATATTTTAAAGTTTTTAGTGCATATTTAATGCGCATAAAACACATTTTTTATGGCATATTTCCGGTTTCCCTGTTCATGATATATTGCTTATATTATTCGTAAGACATCTGGTTTAAGAGCAATATTTAACAATTTTAGTTTTGGTTATTTGAAATTTATGAGTTATTAGAATTTTTTTAATTTTTTATAAAAAACTACCATTTTAAGTCTGTGTTATTAAAAAGTTAATATTTTTTGTTTCATTTTTTAAGGCTTGTTTAGACTTCATGTAGTTTTTGGGACGTTGATATTCGCTTGAATTTGGCAAATACGAACATCGTGAAATAGTCGAATATTCGCCGATGCGAATACGAATATTCGTAACATCACTAATACGTGCAATCTTTATTAATTGGTTTCAAAGCATAGCGCTACAGATGTCTAGCCAATTTTAGCCAAACACGCTTCATAAAGCCAAAATATGCAACACATTTTCTATGTTATATTCATAATTCTACCTAGCATTAAAGGTCCTATGCAAGCCTCGGAGTTTTATGCACATGTGTAAATTTTTAGTCAAATGACATATATTTGTAGCTTCATATTTTGCATATTTGGGTAATAAATACATATTTTTGCATAGTTTACTAATAAGTACCAATAAAAACTACGAAAATATATGTTTTTATTAGTGCATATTTAATAATTTTAAAATGCTTATGTATTAATAAAAAATAATTTGATCGAAAGATTAAATTAAACATGAACTTAAGCCAAACTAATTAAATAACTTTGGATAAAAACCATACAGTTCGACTAAAAATTCATAACTCAATTATTAAAACTCTAAAGGCACTTAGCTAAAACATGAATGTGTACTGTTCTAAAGAACTTGGGCAAAATAAACATTCAAAAAATCCCAGCATTGAGAATATCGATGATATTCCACGCTGGTAAGACTGAAATGAAAAAGCTGAGAATAGTTGAACATTCTAAGAAAAGACAGTTAGTGAACATTTAGAAAATGTTAATTAATAGGTGCCACTCGCCACAAGATAGCGACAGTCTGTTAATTGAGCTTGCTAAAATTAGTAGGATTTTCGCTACAGTGTTGTTGCCACTGTCAGTGGTAGTGTAGGTAAAGGACTCTGACGAGTAGACTTGGTGGTCACGGAACAGCTGACAGTTCAACCCTCCGTACATCCAAATTTTTCTTTGAATGTTTAATATTCACATGCTTAAGAATTTCTTTCCTAAATAAAAAATAGTCTGATCGAAAGATTAAATTAAAAATGAACTTAAGCCAAACTAATTAAATAACTTTGGATAAAAACCATACAGTTCGACTAAAAATTTATAACTCAATGCTTATTTTTTTAACTTTTCTAACAAATATTTCAATCAATACCAACTCTGTGGAAATCAGTCAGATTTTTTTTATCTATAACTTCCAATTTTGAGGCTGTATTAAAATGAAAAATCCATATACTTAACTAGGCCTACAACATGTACTACGTTATTTTTAAAGCATCTCCAAAATTTTCCATTTTATTACATAGTGAACTTATTTGATCGAAATTTATTAACGTTCTATCCATGCTAAGCAAATATCTGATACCTTCTTCTTCTTCTTGCAAGTGCATTGTAAGAAGCACAACTAAGGGAACATCAATATCTCTTTGAGAGTCTGCTACTACGTCTGAGACCGAGCTCGATATCGTTCATTCATCAGCTATTTCGTTCCCCTGAATGCCTTCATGGCCAAACTATCTTGACATTATTTCGTTCAATCAGAGTCAGAGATTGAATGCATGATAGTACAAACTTTTATTCCGCCACCTATGGCCATAATTGTGGCCAGACTATCAACAAAAAAAATATATGGTACTCAGTGATGTTATATATTTTTTTGAAGTCAAAACATTTTTTTCAAAAATCTCTACAGCTTATTAAATAATACATCAATGCAAATAAAACCCTTGTGTTTAATGTATGTATATACAATTTATTTAAAATTGTTATACATACATACTAGTATATGTGATGATCCCGATGAAAAGGGACCTTATCTTCCGGAGCCCGAAATTGAGTTAGCTACATTTCCTAAAGCTAGATAAAATTCTGAATATACTGCTGTTTTCCTATCGCGCAATTCAATATATTTACCGATATACGAATTTTTGGATATTATAAATGTAAAAACATAATTTTGAGTGAATGAACTTTTAAGTTTTTATATAAAGTTAGATGTTGGGACAAATTTCGTTTGAAGTAATTTTGGAGGTGAATATAGGGATAATTTTACTTTAAGAGTGGAAGGAAATGCTGAGAACTGGCACCAACTATAATCTCAAAATCTACAAAATTTACACAAGGAGCTATTTTTGGCTTTACTGAAAATTCTTGCTTGGAAGATAAGGTACTTTTCATCAGTCACATAAAAAGATATTAAGCTTTTTGTATTTTTGGAAAATTTAAAGTTTTCTAATTTATTTTTTAGGGTAATTAGGATGTGCTAAGCACGAAAATAAATTTTTCATTTCGCCTATTGTTTAGATAACGGCACATTTGTGTTTATCGACTTATACTTTTCTTTAAAGCGCCATCCAGTAGTGATGGAAATTTCTGCTACTTTCAACTACTCAATACCTTTCATTTGGGTACTCAATGCTTACTCGGTTTTTTATAGCTTAGAAAATTTTCTACTTTTAAGCAGAGCTGTATTTTGGCTAGGCTTCTTGAATGAGCTTGATTGTCAAGAAATGTTAGGTTCTGTCAAGTTACACGCTCAAATATAATTTGTCAAGCTGAAATGATTTTTTAAATTTAATAATGCTTATACACAACAAAAAAAAAAATTTCGAAAATTTGATGAAAAAATATCTCAGTGTATAAGTAAAACTTAATTTTTAGCCCATTGCACATTTTTTATACTTATCTAAAAAGTAGGACTAAAGATTAATCTATAGGTCAAACAAAAAACTATATAAAAATGTTATTCTATTAAAGGTTATAAACTTTTGACCGCCTTCTCGCGTAATGGATCACTGCGTGGCGTTCATGATGCCATAAAATTATGTATTAAATAAAACAAATTTCACGCATATTAAACACATTTTTCTGTGTTTTATTTAAATTACAAGTTCACCCAATATATGCTGAATACAAAACTAAGAGCATATTTAAATTTTTAAGAGCATATTTTATGCGCATAAATAGTTCTTTTTATTTTTATTGCACAAAATTCCGAGACTTGGCAATAAGCGATAAGCTCAATTCAAAAAGTACCTTTAGCAGTAATAAAGTTTCAGACCAAGCTTTATAAATTACGCAATATTAAAAAAAAATTAAAAAAATTTTTCATTTTAATGTAAACGTTTTTTTTTTGTTTATAAAACAACATACAACCAAATTAATACATTTCATATTATTAGAGAAAGTATAATTTGATATGTATCTTGTATGCTGTTTGTCCTAAGTATTTTCAGATTACTTTTGTATTGAATTAAAACAAAGCACACAATTTAAATTTAAATTGTGCCTTTTATTCAGAATATTGTACTTTACCTTTTTAAGATGTTTGTTGACCCATTTTGTGAACGTTTTCTTCTGTATGGCATCGCGTTCATCTAGATGAAAGAGAAATATATAAAAAAGAAACTAGTTAATTATGGCTAATTTGAATTGATTTTAATAAATAATAAAAAAACACATTTGTTAAAAAGTAAATAACAAAACATTCCAAGTTAAATTACCATGCAATATTCTCAATTGAAGTTCCTACACACACTTTATTATTGACCATCTGGCTTAGAATCACGAATTAATTTAAATTTATAAGTCAGCCAATTTTGACAATTACTTCAGCAGCTAATTTATTACTTGTTTTTTTGAACATTTAAAATATTCAAATTTATTTAAAAAGTGAAACAAAAAAACAAAACGGCAAAGTAATGAAATCATTGAACGTGACATTTGTACTTGATTTAGTTATTTATTACGGCTTCAATTGCCTAAAATTTAAAATGATTACAATATTTTTATTTGGTTAAAATTATTCAGGCAATATGCATTATAAATATTACTCGTACATTCAGATGTTTGTAATACAATCAGAAATACCATTCTTCAATTAAATTCCAATAAGTGTCTTAAATTCATTTGCTTGTTACAGAATTCAATAATCAGTATTAATTTAAAAAAGTTTTTGAAAAAGGATCTTAAGAGCAGTAGTTGATAAAAATATACATACATATTTACTTTATATGGGGTCGTTAGTTACTGCCCTATGAAGTAATAGTCCGTCGTAGCCAATATTTTCGTTCATATTTTTCTTTTTTGGCATGTGTTAGCATTTGTGCCTTATCACAAACAAACGTTTTTGGAACGAAGTTTTTTATGGCACATTGTGCATATGATATGCAGCATATATATGTTCTCTATGCTGGAGGAAAAAAATGATTTTTGAAAGAAAAAAATGCATGTAATGAGTACTAGAAGAAATACGTGTAATGACAATTGCGGCGGTAAAAAGTAAAGTAAGGGTATAAGTGCCAAAACTAAAAAAAATTTTGTTATATGCAGGAATCAACACTTAATAACAATATCTATTACTCTACAAAAATTCAGACCTGTACGATGACCTCAAGAGGCGGTATGTATTAGAAACCAAAAATATTCACCCTTATCGTGAATAGGTATTGAAATATATCCCATGAACAAAAAATTGCGAAAAAAGAACAAAATAGCACACTAGCACAACAACAACATGAAATTATCACAATTCTAGGGAAAGGGAACACAATTCGCGTGAACTTTTTTTTCTGATAAAGATGATTATGTATGAAAATGCATGGGAACAAAAGACTTTGAAGCTTAATTACTCAGAATTTTCTTTTTTGCACTTGTACCCCTGTGCTTTTAAGCCCCTCAATTCAAAACAAAGGCAACTGGCCGGCGCGAATGATAAATTCCTTAAAAACCCAGTGTTCCTTAAAAACACAGTGTTCCTTAAAAACCCCGGTTGGTATTTTAGCGGTTTTCGGTGTTTCAGTTGTTTTCCCGGGAAGTTCTGAGATTTTGGGAATATTTTTGTCTTAGCTTTTTGGGAATATGGGGAACTTCTGAAGTTTTGGGGAGATTTTGGTGCAAGTTTTTGCGAATCCTTGAACCAAGATTTTGTCTTGGCTACTGGTTGGTGCCTTTGCTAAACGTCGGAAAAACACCAGGTATCTCGGCTAAATTCTTGGGAAGTATCGCTTAAGTATCTTCCAGGCCATAGTTGTGTTTTTTTGACGAATTATTTTCTTTTTCCATATACAGGTTGAAATTACTATCTTCGTTTACTTGGTGTTATCAAGGTAGGTGAAATTCATGTTTTTAAATTATAACTATTATTTTTCGTGGCGTCATGGCGGCGGGTCTGGTGACTAGAGTGTGACCGAGTGTGTCGAAGGGCGATGACATAGCGACGGAGCGTGGATAGCTGAAGGTTGCCGGTCGAAGGTGGCCTGCCAATGGCATAAAACCGAAATTGGCCGCCCCATTGCATAAAGTAGCAGGCCGAAGACGCACAGTGGTTCCAATTGGAAAAAATGGTAATAAATGTCTATCTTTAAAACATGCGATCCGAATACAAAACGAGGAGAACCTGAACTTTAAGCATGTTGAAATATGGGCCACCCTGTTGAATCACAAGTTGAGCTACAGGGTGTCAGAGTGAATATTGTTTTTCCACAAATTCAATAGATTATTCAGACCGCAATGATGATATATATATTTCTTTACGCAAAATTGCAATTTAAATTTTTGAAAAATACATGAAAATCGATGGATAAATATTGATTTTATTCATATTTTAGTGAAATCATCTAGTTTTTTTTTTGTCGAAAATTGCATATACAATTTACAAAAATCGTAGGTGCAAAATCAATTAATTTTTTTATTTGATATAACAAAAGCATTATTTGTATCTTTTTTTTTTTCTTAGTATTTGAAATTCTTAAGTTTAAAATACAAAATTTAAAATTTTTTATTTTATTTGAAATAAAGGAACAAAAAACCTTTTGTATTTTATAGCCAGATTTTATAAAAAATTTCGTTTCTAAGCGTTTCAAATTTGTATGAAAAGTAACTAAAATGCGTTTCAAAACAACATTTTTCTACACAAATTTCAAAACGAAAAATATTTTTTTATTTAAAAAATCTGGCGTTGCACTCAAAAATCTCCAATAGCTATTTTCCACTACTCTGGTAAATACATATAACTGTAAATTAATATTGTGTCCATTTTAAAGACTCCAATTTCACTATTATTTTATATTTCATTACAAATATTTTCCCGCATTTTTGAGGAACTGTGAGCAAATTAAAAGAAACATTTTAGTTAATTTGGTTGAACTAAATTATCGTTCGATTTGAAATCGGCGCCGATTTCAAAAAACTAATTCCACTGAAAGATGACTTATTTACCCCTTTTAATGTTTTCAGGGCTTAGAATATTTTATTCGAATATTTTTTTTCGATACAAAACAATAAAAAACGTAAATATATCATCTTTCAGTAGAATTTGTCTTTGAAAACGGAATAATTCAATTTAATTACTTTATAATTTAATTACTTTATAAGTATACTCGAGTTTAGAAAATGCAAATTATACTCAAAATATGAATGTTTAAAAAAAAACATAAAATTAAGAATTTTACCCTTATTTGTGGTGAAGCGACCATGACATATCGAAAAGTGTAGCTGTTAGCGAATCAATCTTTGTTGCATTTAGTTTTTAAAATTTCTAATTGTCTAAATGGTTTGCATAATTTTGACTACCTCGGGCGTGAATACCCTACTCGGCGTCGTAACTTTTGCAAATATTATCCGTTTTTAATAAATTTAAAGTTGGTGTAAAGTTTTTAAACGGATAAAGAAAATACAGTTTATTTCAGTAAGATATCTTTAATATTTTCAAAGATATTTGATATTGAAATTGAAAAATTTTGGTTTTTGGTCTCGACTTAGATCTCTATTTCGCCAATATCACAGGTAATAATAGCATAACCAAAATTTCGAAGAAAAAAAATTTCATTTTTTATTTTTAACACAATCTTTTTTAGTTATCTCAATTTATGAAGTCGTGAAAAGGAATCAAAGTCAAGACTTTGAAATGAGAGTGAAAAATGGCAAAATTTTGACAAAAAATAGAGCTTATCGAGTTATTGCACCAAGCCTCTCATATAATTTATTTTTAAATTAAAAGTTCATAAAAATCGGATAATATTTGTAAAAGTTATGAGGCCAACAAGGTTTTTCAAAGTTGCCCGGGGTAGTCAGCTTTGGCACCGTGCAGCTTACCGTGCTTTTCAACAGGGTGGTCCAAATTTCAACAATCTTAAAGCTTAGGTCCTCCTCTAAGATTTTTACATACACCGTTTGGTAATTGGAATGCAAGTTTCAAATATACAGATTTACTACCCTTTTTTCCAATAGGAACCACTGTGCGGCAATATAATATTTCTATTTATTTACAAATTCGTCACAATTATAGGAATTAATAGATTAAAAGTACTGCTTAAGCTTAAAATGTTTATTTGATTGTGAAGTGCAATTTTAATTCTCTGGGGTTTTCCGTTTAGTTCTCGGCCAAAGCTTTGAACGTGTCGATCATGAACAATTATAAGAAAAAATGTATTTGATTTTGTCTCGTAAAACGTTTTCCGAATCTTATGAGTGAATCATTGTCATAAAAAAGATTTTAGTAAAAATGTTATTACATATGAGTATATTAACTCTTAAATATATGCAGGCTGTCCCGTAAATAGTGGTCCAAGCGAATTGTGTCGATAAACGAGATCATACCCTATCGCAATAACCCAACATAGCTCTGTAAGTGTTACGGTTCTCGAGATATTCGCAATTTAGGAGTATTGAGATTTGGTTGTTTCCTCGAAAAATTGAGAACGTTTTTGTAAAATTGAAGCATACGACTCATTGGACATCTAATCAGGTGCAAGAATACAAAAAGAAATTTTATTTACGACAATTCCCCTTGCAACGGCTTAAAGAAATCTGAGCAAGGGGCACTCGTAAAATTGAGAATATCTCGAAAACCGTAACACTTTTACAGACCTATGTTGGGTTATTCTGATAGGGTATGATCTCGTTTATCGACACAATCCGTTTGGACCACTATTTATGGGACACCCTGCATATAAAGTTAGATAAAAAGTAAACATTTCTTAAATTTGTTATATTTATTTGAGATAGTCTGGGAAGTAAATTATTTGAAAAATTTGCATTTGTTGTTGCCTAGCAAAAACTTTGCTTACTGATAGGCAAAAAAGTGTATGAGGATTTAAGTCGTAACTACTTACAATTTGACTCGATAACTACTTATTTTTGTTTGAGAAGTCCAAAAAATAGTGGGTACCCCTTAAAAATGTATTTACATTGTCACAGCAATTAACTAGTTATTATTTCGCTTACTTGAAGCTAAAAGATAAGTAGTCAAATAAATAAAATAGTATTAATAAAAAAAAATTATACACATTATGTTTTATTTATATTTTTCAATTTTATTTTATTTTCTTATTTTTATTTTTTTGACCCAGCTGGGAAACGAACATGTGCTCGTTCAGATATGAAGACAAGAACTTTACCCACGCAGCTATTGTTGGAATAAGTTTAAGCGACAAAAATTCATTTTCATATACAAACACATGCTGACTAAAAAAGTGGTTGTCTACTTATTTAAATAATACATATCAACAAATTTTAGCTACTTTCAGATAAGGATAAAAATTCCTACTAATTTTATTAAAAACTATGTAGGAGTTCCAATTTCAAGCATAGTAATAGGACAAATAAGTACCACTGATTACTTTGTAACACATTAATAAAGTACTACCGATTACAAAAATTACAAAAGTTTTTGCTGGGTGGTTTTCAGATTCGCTAAAAAACTGCAACAAATAAACATTTTTGAAATAATAATCATTTGCCATACAAATTTTCCATTAAATAAACAAATATTTATTATGCAATAATTGTAAGTAGTGATTACTCATTTAGTCAATTATAAACATACAATAGTATTTAAGAATAGTATGTACAATACTATAGTCGAACTAAACTGTTTGAAGCGATAAAGATGTAATATAAATAAAAGCTAAATGATTAAATCCCTAATAACTACTACCTTAAATGGTAGAAATAAATAGAAGTTACAAGTCATTAACTTGAAAAGAATAAACGTAATGTGATGTAAATAATATAATTAATAAAATACAATATTATTTAAAAAAAAGTTAATCTGGCAGTCTATGCAAAATGCACATCATATACTCAAACTGTATGACGATATACGAAGGCAATTACTGTCAGCGCTGTTCTGTAAAACAAGTCGTTATAAGCCGGCTAATTTTTCTGATAAATTCTGATTCTGATATAAGCAGATCGTATAAACAATTTAAGGAATATTAATTTTACCAACATTCTCTATCAAAAATCTTTTGATTTAAAAGGACTAAATTTACAGGACAGATGTGTATTTCGCTAAAAATGAGCTAGTAAATCATTCAGGTTTATGAGTTGTTTGGTAGTAACTTGTAACAATAAACGCTTTAACTTTATATACAGGCCGATATCAGAAACAAATCACTTTAGGTCTAAATTCTTAAAAAATGTAATTAAAAAAAAAAGCTAAAACTGTTGATCAAAGTTGGAACTCGAAAAAGTCACTTAACGGCAAAAATTACGGAAATTTTAAATTCATGACTAAAATCGATAGAACTTTAACCAAAATTCATTTAAAAAAAACCCGAAAATAAGGGCCAAATCTCAATATATAACTCTAAGAAAAAGTGACGAAAAATCGTTAAAGCAGTAAATCATTGCTAAAACTTGCAAAATAAAAATGTTCTAGAACAAAAATGACAAAAACCTCAAATAAAAAATTACTAAAATCGGAAAGAAAAACCCAACATTGATTTAAAAATATGTTAAGTCTACCCAGCAAAACTTTGTCTACCGGTAGGAAACATTTTAATTTACTTATAATTTTACTCGATAACTACTTATTTTTGTTTGAGAAGTTCAAAATGTAAGGGGTACCCCTTACAAATGTACTTACACTGTCACTGCTATTAACTAGTTATTATTTGACTTACTAGAAGCTAAAAAATAAGTAGTCAAATAAACAAAATAAAATAAAAAAATGGTTTATCTATATTTTTCACACCTGGTTTTTTTTTATTTACCTGCATGAAAACTGTATTAAACTTAATTTTTAAATTTTTATTTCTTTACTTTTTATTAAAAAAAACATAGCAATCCTTTTATGTTTAAAACATTTTAACGATATAGTAAACGGTAATTTTGTTATGAATTTTTAGAAAAAAAAAAATACATGTGAAGAAAATGCGGATATCCAATAATTTTAATGTATAGCGTATGAGTAATATGATGGTACCATTATATTACTCATACGTAACATTTTGCTATATTTTCAGTTTTCATGCATGTAAAAAAAATGTTTCTGAAAACTTGAATATTTTTCGAAAATCTGTCTAATTTCTGGCGGGCGTGTAACAATTATAAGCCAGATTAATTATATTAAATTTATCTAATATAATTTGTAGAGAAATTTGAAAAATTCTATGGTAATTTTTTTCAAGTGATTAATTTAGAATTTCGTAGAAAATTTCACCATTTTCGTCCATTTCTGGATGTAGCGTACATTCTTTAATCGACTTAAAATTTCAAATGCAGTAATTTTAAAAGCCTATTCTCTTGAAAATAACAAATTTTAGTTTTAAAAAGTTTTTGAGAAAAACGTTGAAAAATTAAACTCAATTTTTTTTTGTCAAACTGTAGCAATTTTTCACTTTCATTTCAAATTCTTGAATTTGATTCCTTTTCACGACTACATGAAATGAGACAGTTAAAAAAATTTTTCTACATGTTATCATAAAATATTTTTTGGTTATACTATTACCGGAGATATGAGCGAAATTGAGAATTTTAAAATTCAAAACCAAATATCTTTGAAAATAATTAAGATATTTTAATAAAATAAAATGTACATATTTACTTTATATGTGTATAAGCTTTATTTAGTATCCAATAGAACACTGAAGATGGCACATAGCCGAAACCGGTCTGTTTACAAACCAAATTTGACGTGGGATGACGGAAAATCGTTCCAAATTCAAAAAAACCCCGTCGGAAGAAAAACACAACACTCAACTTTATACCACGTTTAAGTTTATTAAAATCGGATAATAGTTGTAAAAGTTATGAGGCCGACAAGGTCTTCCATGTCCAAGGTAGTCAACTTTGACACCCTGAGCTCAACGTGTTTCAAACATTCTTAAAGCCGAGTTCCTCCTTTATGAATTACAGATTTATTTTTTTCTTTCCAATTGGAACCACTGTGCTGTATACAAAATTTACATGAAAACTTTTAGCTTTAGCTTAAAAAACTGAAAAATAAATTTTAAAAGGACTTTTATTTTTACGAAATCGTGAATACTCGAAATGTTTTCCCTTTCCCTTCTTCTGAGATCGTGAGCAAAAATTCGAAAAATTTCCCTTATCATGAATGATATTTTCAAGTGCAATTTTTCCCTTTTCCCCTGCTTTTGTTCACTTTATTTTAGCAGGCGAACTGGATAAATACATCATGTAATTGCTATATTATCCTTCCAATTAATTATTAAAACTTATATTTATTTTTAGGACAAAATCAGTAGGACAAAATCAGTAAATAAATTTTAACACATTTATTTTAATGCTAACTCCTTGCAACACCTTTCTATCACACATGAACTAAGTTTTGAGGTGATGGAATAGCAAGTGCTTTTCCGCTTCTGTAGAGAATTACTCATCGCGTCCAATATATATAAAAACCCAGTTTTACTCACTCTTCAGAAAATTTAATTTAATACCAAAAGCCTATTTGATTGAAATAGGCTGCCTGCAATGACCCAGGCACTCCAAGGCATTGGATGCATCTAGAAATCCCGGACGAACAATTCGATTTTGTTTAGATCCCTGATGGAATGCAAAAATAATTCCGATTCTTAGCACTGCATTTTTTAATTTTTTGTAAACAAAAATTTCTTTAATTTTTAATTGATTTTATTAAGCTTCTTGCTTATTTACATTCACTGAGAACTGATAGCGGGAAAACGTGTTCACGGAAACTTCACGATAGCAATTTTCCCTCGTAGGGAAATGAAAAATTTCATGGGAACAGAAATTTCACTTGTTATTCGCGATAGGGGTGATTATTCTATACAATAGTGTAGGGTATAGAAGATTCGTCATAGTTGAATATGGCGCTAGCAAAAGCTTATGTCAACAGAACTGTGCAAAGCTTTAAACCATTAAGACAGTTGTAAACTTTTTCATTCCAAACAATGAAATCAAATTAGCACTAATAATACACAAACTGACAAGCGTGTAAGTAAATTTTAATTTCATTTAATTGTTTGTTAAAACAGCAGAAAATAAAGAAAATAGCATACTTGTACATTGTACAATCGTTAAGAAACAATCTTAAAACACAAAAATTTTTAAATGTACGCCAACTACAAAGCACCTACAACTTTTCGAAAGACTTTGAACATTTTTAATCTAAACTCTCTATATATTTCAAACTTTATTTCCTTTAACAAACTTTAATTTAGTTCAAGGTCATTTAATGGAACAAAGTTTGGGGATTCCCAATAAAAAAAAAACTATCAAACAAACAAGCAAACAAACAAATAGAGGGTTTCCGAAAGTTTTACTTGAATTGTTAGATTTTGTTTTGATTGAAAGAGAAAGTTGCATTCATTTTTATCTACCGCGATTGTGAAAGAATAATTGAAGGGCTTAATGCAATAATAAGGTAAATCTATTAAAATAAATTTGTCGACTTGCGTTATTTATTTTGTATCATCTTGTTTTTCAACTTAAATTATTGCCTGACTTAATTTCTATTAACTTTCAATAAACGTGTATGAAATTATATAACTTTTTTTATTAAGCCATTTTTCAATTTGGCATTTCCTTATATGCCGCGGAAAAAAAAGCAAAAAGAGCAATTAAATAATATACGAAATATTTTATTTAAATGTTTAACATTCAAAAACCGTTATTGACATTGACCATGAATATGATTTAAAAAAATATTAAGTGCCAGAACAGAAAATTTTGCCTAACATACAACAGCTCATAGTGGGGTCGATTCCAAAAATAATGGCAATAAATATATATCTTTTAAACCAGTAATCTATGCAAAAGCCATAGAATAGGATGTAAGATTTCAAAAAAAAAACCAATTCATAAACAATGATCGACAGGGTGTCAAGTCGAGCATCACGGACATCACCTTGTGTACTCCAACAAGGTGTTCAATGAATTAGTTTTCCAAAAGTTTAGGTCCTCCTCTCGAACTTTTGCATACATAATTTTCTAATCGTATCACTAGTTTACCACATACAAATTTATTGACATTGTTTTTACTATAGGATCCACTGTGCACCATCTAGTATGAGTAATACAATCCGTAATTTAATAATTACTATTACCAACCGTTATGGACTTGAATACAATAGAGGAAAAAGAAAAAAAAACTTATTATCAAAGTTCAATAAATATGCCAATGACATCGGTTTGGATAATTAATAATATTTTAACGTAGAAGATAAGAATTTTTTAATAATATATTTAAATAAAAAAACAGCATAATAAAGAAATTAGTAATGAATACAAATTGAAAAAAGAATGACCAGCTGTTACAACAAAACAGAAAAGCACACTTTTTGAATTTTTTATTAATAATTAAAAATTACACGATTCAAAAAATACTGGTAATAATTGTTGTTATTCCTATAAATTTAATTTATAGTTTCATAATGATCCATCTAATTATAACACGTTTCATTTAGGTTTTTTTTTTGATTACTAGTCTTTGCATTTTTATTTCAAATACATCGTTATATAGTTACTTAAACACAAGGACCAATAGAGTTAGAACAAAATAGAGAAACGATTACAGAAACTTGCGACTACGTGAGGTGACATTTCTTATTACCAGATCAAGCTAAACATTTGTTTAAGAAAACAGATTTTTTCCCATTTTGAATTCATAAACAGATTTTTTTTAATATTTTGACAAGGGTTGATAACTTGTCAGAAAATTAAGGAACAAAAAACAAACACTCGATTGTAAAGTTAAATTAGAAACGTTTGATTTAAAAAAAATATTTTATAAGCATTAATACACGAGGGCAAGTTAACAAGTCTTTGGGAAATTATATAATTAGTAGTGAGATTCTGCAACTTTTAACAATAACAACAGTTGTTATATTGTCAACATTTTATGTTGTTTGCACTAACTTTTGTATGATTCTGTGACTTCCTGTTAACAATAATGTTAAAATTTGACATCATGTGGCATCTCTGTAAAAATAAACGAAAAGCGCAAAGAGGAATATAGCAAAAACAAATTAATTTGTGATTTCCAAACAGTGTACAGAAAAAATTTTTCCCCAATGTCTTTCTTTTTGTGTATTAAATGTTAAATTAAATGTTTAAATAATAAATAGAAAAATTGTTATTTAAACGTAAAAGTTTTATATTTTTGTTGGTAAGTATATTGTTGTAGAACAATAAATTTAATTGCTGGCATAAAGTACTATGGCTGAATAGCTGACTCGTTGTCTATACATTAACAACAGAATATGTATTGTGGTTTAGTTAATCAACAGCAAGTATTGTTAAAAATGTTACAGAGTAACAAACTCGACAATTTGCTTGTTAAATTTTTTAACAATTACAACTGTTGTTGAAATTGAATAGAGAATCGCACTACAGATCTAAGAATTTGAAACAAAGTAGATTTCGTCAGATAACATTTTTTAAGACAGATTCGTCATTTAATATTTTTACATTCGCTTAGTTGGAGCAACCTTTTCCTTTTCTTAAGAGAATAAAATGGACAAAAATTGATTTCTATTTCTACTAGAATTTCATGAAAAAAAATTAAAAAGTTCTCTGTCTAAATTGTGAATAAAATCATAAGTTGTGCACCAATTTAAACGAAAAATTGCCAATTTTCTTTGGAATATTTTAAGCTACACACACTGAAAAATGTCAATGTAAAATCCTCGAAAAGCATGTTAATTTAACAATTTTCGGTAGTGATTTGGCTTCATAAGTATTTCGTGTTAATTCAACATGATTTACAATAACCTTGAGGGAACATTTATCCTTTTGAATTAACTATATTTCATGTTGATTTGATATTGCAGTACAGTTAAATAAAAATGAAGTTGATACTGAAATGTTAAATCAAAGTTATTTCGAGTTGAAACAACGTGAATTTGATATGGAAACAACACGAAGAATCACGGTGAATCAAACTTATTTTAAATTGAATCAACGTTAATTTGATATTGAAACAACACTAATACGGGATTTAGACGGACTTTTTAGCTTGATTTTTTTTAAGTTTATGGTTAAACGGTGTATAAGAACGTTTAGTGGGATACCAAATCCAGAAGAAATTTGTTCTCTTAGGCAATATCTTTTAGACTTTTTACTTCAGGTTTTTTCAACTTGAAATAACGTTTATTTAACATGATTCTTCGTATTATTTCAGTATGAATTCCATTTTGACTTAACTGTACTGAAATATTAAATCAACATGATATATAGTTGTTTCAAAAGGAAAAATGTTCTTTGAAAGTTATTGTAAAACCATGTTGAATTAACATGAAACACCTATGAAGCAAAATCACTACCGAAAAATGTGCCTCCCCTGAAGGAAATGTCGATAGCAAAACTGTACTAAGTTACTATTGACTTTGTCCCCAGTACTATCGACTAATTGTACCGCAGGCAATGTTCTGTGCTATAGAGATTTAGCATGTGCTTGTCATTGAAATTCCACTAGTGACCTCGGAACTATTGACTTACTATAGACTAGGTGGTTCTTATGAGAACACATTGAGACGTTGGCAACAGAGATTCAGTAGTGCATTTTAATGATTCTACTCAACACATATTAAACTTTTAACTAGATAAGGTAATTAAATTAGATTATTTGTGAATATTTTTAGTTTTGCGTGCAGCCGCATTTATTTTCAACACAACAAAATGAGACAATAAATAATCGTTTTGTAGCTGTCAAAAATTATTCTTTTCATTAAAAAGTGTAGACGATTCGTTGAAAATGTTACCAAAAAGTCACCAAACTTGTCGACAAAAGTGCTGATTTGGAGACAGTTGGCCCCAGGCTCGTTTTCGACGAAATTTTCTGTACGTGTGTGTTCGTTTATGTTTTTATAAAGACTTATTGAGTTCCCCTCGTATGTACACGTATGTACGAAATATGTGATTCACATTAATTTAAATAGAAATATTAACGATGAATAAGTTATTAATAGTTAACTACAGCAAATAACAGCAAAGAGCTAGTATCTAATTCTAAAATCGTCTGAAGTTGAATTTAATGAAGCTTAACTAAGATGATTTTTTTAATTAATTTAAAAAATACGCAAGTATTGAGCATATTTGCTTTCTATTTTCTACATATTGACTTTAATAAAAAAAATAGCCATATTAATACATACAAACAACATACATACATACATACAACAAAAACGAAGGCGGAAACCTTTATTCTGCACTTGTTTTATTTCAATTATTAATAAATATTTGTTAAATAAGAAATTAATTTATGCGACCCCAACATAACATTTTTTTTTGCTTCTTTTTTTTAATATCGATGAGCATTATATTTTAAGTTCATATACGGGCATTTTCATAGAAAAGTCCACTTTTTGTTGCGTTACATTACCAACCAAGCATTATGGTTGTTTTTCAAAAAGAAAACTTGATTTTTATGTACTATTTTATGCAGTAATAGAAAAGCAAAATCGAACTGTATGGTTGCACAAATTATAAGTTTATTTACTTGGCAACGTAACGCGACAAAAAGTGGACATTTCCGTGGAAATGTCCATATATATTTATTATTATGAAAAACATATCAATAGCAATTGCAATCAATGTGTAAATATTATTATTAATAATAAATAATATATGATTGTTGTATTTACAGATACGAATTTATACCTATAATGGTTGTTGCTCGAATGACATCATACTTTTTCAATTTCAAAATTCCAAAGTTATTGAACTTTTGTAATAAAATTCAAGAGAAAAGCTTAGTAATTTAATTAATTTTGTAAAATTTTTCAAAAAAAAAATTAGTTTAACTCTGTCATCATGTATACAAGTTTCAGACACAAATATTATATAAGAATGAAAAATAGGCCCACGGTTCACTAAAAAACACAGGTAGTTAGTACAAAGTGAAAAGTTATTAAAGCAATTTTAAAAAGTGTTCAGTAGATAACAACGTGTGTCACATTTGTTGAAAGCAGTCAAATGTTTTTTAATGCGGAAATATAGAAAGTATGTACGTTGTTTTTAGCAAATAGAAAAATCGAAGTCGGTGTTAGCTATTTCGAATATGATTATACTATTGTGAAGAGCAATAAAGCAATTTGACGCCAATAACTCAATATCCACAAAAACAGACTAATGCGGTTGTTAATGAAGATCAGATAATTTAAAGTTATTGAATCAGCCCATATTCCGTATATATTTGCCGACGTCACGTAACAATAATAAAGTCGGATAGTTTGAAAATTTCTAATAATACCGTGAGACAGAAATTTTTTGCATGAATAAATCGATATAATCATTTCGTCAGCTTTTGTGCTTTTTATAGGACTTAAAATTTTTGAAGGAACAAAATTTAAATTCTTTTTTTAATTTGAATATCCATCACTTTATAGGAAAATTGTAATTAAAACAAAAATTGCGAATTCGTTTGGTGTGTATTGCGTGAATGCAAGTTTTCGTAAACAAAAGTTATCCACGATCTCATCTCCAATTGATTTGTATATATCTGTTGGCAATAATATTAATAAATAAAGCATTTATTAAATATAAAATTTATTTATAACACATAAAAAAAGAGTTATATTATTTAAATTTTGAAAATGTACACCTCAACACCAAACACATTATTTACTCTAATTGTTATTGATATTTTTAATAATGTTTATTTAACTATGCAAATAAAGCCAGACATGGAAAATAAAGATTTTAAAGTGGCACTAAGCTTATTACTGCAAAATTATATGAGAATTGAAAATTGCCTTTTATTTACAAATTTAAATAAAATATTTAGATCAACAAAGTGAAAAGTAACTATAGGAATGAGGAATTTGTTGAATATATTTATTTTGAAAATCGAGAAAGGAAAAAATTTTATTTCATTCGTATTTTAAAAACAATAAACATAAATTTACATATTAATTTTTCTGTAACAAAATTGAACTCTATATTCCTAAAAAATATTACACAAATTATTCATTAAAGTGTGATTTTGAACATTTCGAACTTTTGTTTTTATTCTAAGATTCAGATTTTGCACATCGTAATGCTTTAAACACATTGCGGACTGCGGCTACACGACTAAAAATGATGTTGGCTGCAATCATCGTTATGTAGTCAGGTACTTAATTATTTTGAACGCTGCAGCTACATGGTAACCAGCTGAAATTTTGCTCTAGAAGTACATATTTCAGTGGTGACACTTTTGAAATGTTTCACTTGCATAAAAATAAAATCGCTTATTCGAAATACACTTAGATCTCGTTAAATGTGAAAAGAAATCAAGTTATTTGTTTAAAACCTCTTGATTATTCTTGAATTTTTAATAATTAGCCTCTTTTGACCTTAGAATTTTATAGTAATTTTTTCGAGCATCTCTCTTGCCTTCGGAGTTACTGTATTCAAAACTTTTATTTTTTATTGGCCATAATTCCTAGAATGTAGAACAGATATAAGCAATATGTATCACGTTAAAGTGCTCTAAAATTCTTCTCTATGGGTATATAAATTTCTGAAATCCATTAACCTTTTGCGACTGAAATGCAAAACAAATTTTTTTAACTCTGACTTTGCACGTAGAAACACCATTATCTTAAAAACTTGTTAATACATCGTAAGTTATGGCACTTTAAAAATGAGTTAAATGAGTTAATATATTTTTGAAATCTCATTTTCAAAATGCCATATCTTTTGAATTTTATCGGAAGGTTCTGTATAAAGCTAAATACATGCTTATGTACCGTTACAACGGCCAGTTTTTAAGATAACGGTGTTTTTACGTGAAGTCATACAAAAAGTTTTTAAATTCCACAATGGGTTAATGGATTTGATAGTTTTATATACCACTACAAAGCTATTTCAGAGCACTTTGAGATGATACCTATATTGTAGAAGTTATGATCAATAAAATATTAAAGTTTTGAGCCCCGTAATTCCGGAACAAAGATAGAGCACCGAAAAAATTACACTTAAATTTTTTGGTTAATTTTAAACGTGATATTTTTTTTAAATTTCAACAATGTTGGTATTCTTGACTTGTTTCAAAATACATATCTTTAACCTCTTAATTATTTCACATTTCTCATTATGTTGGCAGCATTAATCTGTTCATTGTCGACAACAAAAATAGAAATTAGCCAAAGTTGGCCACAGCTACACGGTTGTCGTGCAGCCGTTTTGCAGCAATGTTTTGCCCCTTTATATAGTTGCAGTTATCGCTTTTATAGGCATAACTTTATGCATAGATCGGCTTTTAAAAGCCCCATGACGACACCTTGTATTTTTGGCTAGGGCCCCAATTGTGATTCACAACTAAACTATTAGTGGAGTTGTAGTTGTCAATTGTTGCCATATGGGCATTTCCACAGGAAAGTCCACTTTAGTGTCACGTGCGACATCAAGCAATTAAAAAGATTGTACTTCAGAACCATGTGGGTCGATTTTTCTTAAACTTTTACTTAATGTAGAGCTACTTATGGCCTATACAAATATATCTGTAGGTGGGAGGTAAACTACAGCAAGTCACATTTTAAAAATTCTACAGGATACCGTAAAAACACATTTAAAATCGCAAATGGTTCTATCTCTGTAGGATAAACAGTTTGATATCATTTTTTGTATATCTAACATGTCCTTAATAAAATTACGTCATATAATAATACAGCTACTTTTTAAAATGGACTTGGCGTTCTTGCAACATATGACTACCATAGAAGAAAAAATGCTGATTCCAACAGTATAAAAAACGTATTTTAAAAAAAAAAAATGTGATTGGTGTAGTTTAAGTTTATCTCCCACCTACAGATATAAAGTAAAAATCAAACTTTCGTTTTCTTTGAAAAAACAAGCATAGTTGCTTGGTGTCGCACGTGACAAAAAAGTAAATTTCCTGTGGAAACGCCCATATGCATTACACATAAAATCTAAAAAAAAAAATTTTAAGGGCAAAACTAAAAATATGTATTTAAAAAATTCTGTGATGGATATTATGGTTTCAAAAAAAAACACATACAGCATAGATAAGAACCTCATTTCAAAGAAGATAAATAAATTTGGTTGTGAATCATAACACATAAAAATAGTTGATTTGTAAACAAAAATAGTTGATTTTAGTCAGTGTTTTTATTTAGTCAGTTTTGAAATTTCCAAAACTAGTTTTTGTTCTATGTATTTTTTGTTGCCCCAAATATCCTCTTCAAAATGGCACACAAAACATCCTTGTATATAAAATAGTTTTAGAGATATTTAAAAACTAAGCTCAACCCATTCTGCAAATTTGGCGAAATAATGACATTTTGAATATGTCATAACTTTTGAAATAAACATTTTCAATTTTTTTCCTTTAACATAAATTCGTTATAGGACGAATGATAACATCTGACCAAATTTCATCAAAATTGAAAGGGGTTGTGTCTAACTCTTAGTTGATTTGACATGGAATTACCCATATACTTCTTCAAAATGGTTATTCGAAAAAATTAAAATGTCAAAGTTAATTTTTAGGGGAGCACTTAAAAATTTTTGTTTCGGCCCACCTTAATATACATAAAAACGTAACTTTTATTTACGATTTTGGTTAATTTTTAATAAAATAAATAAGTACACTTTTTTTGAAAGTTAGTTTAATTTATAAAATCTCATTTTGCATCCCTGCCCCTTATACTAATACTTTCTCTCTCTCTCTCTCTATCTCTCTAAAATAAATCATTTTCTATTTATTCTCCCTCTCTTTTTACGCTTTAAAAAACTAATCTTATGATAAAACTAGCACTTAAATATAAATAAATAAAATTAAAACGATGTAAGTATTTTTAAACTATGTATTTGCAAATAATTTATCATAAATTATCATTGTAAACTTTGCCCATGCAATCGTTTTTATGAAAAGTTTATATATTTTTTCAACTCGTATCGTTTGTCATTATCGATTTTTTTCTTAAACACTTGCAGGTGTTTTTGTAGTTAGAAATATAGAGAAAACCTCCGAAAGAACGCAAAGTTTATAAATAAAGTTCAAGTTTTTAAAATTGAGATAAAATAAAATAGCAAATAAAATTAATTGTTTGTTGTCCCGCCTATTTCCCTCACACTTTTTTATTTAATTTGCATAATTGTTTTCTTTTTTATTCAAGAGTTTAAGAATCAACGCAATATAATTTTTGAATAATTAAAAAACAGATTGAGAAACAAACAGGATGGTTTTTTGTACGTATTCTAATAAAAAATATATAATTAATTTGGGATTTCTTAAATTATGCAAATGTGATCAATATTAATAGCCTAGTTTTTTTGTAATACAAATTTTAAACACACTGAACCAAAAATGTACATAAATTCTAGGAAAAAGTTCATTGTTTCAACGAATTGTTCATTAATTTTGAGCTAACTGGTTCATTGGTTTTATTAATGCATAACAATAACGAATGATTTCAATGAACCATTTTACATTGAACTTCAATGAATATTTTCATTGAAACAACGTATGGGTATATTGAATCAACCTTTTTTTGCCAAAAAATTAGTGAATCTAAATCAATGAATGTTATTCATTGAAATTTTGGAAAATAATTTTTTCTGTCTGTGGGACGATATAATACGAGGACGATATAATACGAGGGGGTCCTTAAAAGTATGTTGTTCAAAACTAAGTTGGAAATTTTTTTAGAAATCCCCATCTCTTTTCTATTTTTGAAAAGGCCTAACTAGTGGACTTTATCTGGAGAGTTTGTTTGGCCCAATCAAATAAAGGTTTTAACATGACATTTGAGATAGGAAGGCGAAATTTAAAATACACGTGTGCTTTGTCGTTATATAATCTGGTACAAAAATTCGAGTTATGATGTTACAATGAAAAAGAAAAAAATTTCCTAAAAATATTTGTACTGACCGGCGATTCTCGCCCTGTCGAAAATTAACTATTTTCTTGATGATAAACATTAGTTTGGTAATATAGCTTCGTTCCAGAGTACGGAGTTCTAACTTTTTTTTTACTTTTAATGATATCTCTAGTAATATTAAACGGTTAGTTATAAAAATGGTATCATGTGCAAGTGGCGTAAAATACCTTTTAGTTGGCATACAAATTAACCCGTTCCGAACCAAAGCCAAAAGAAGGAGTTCAGTAACTGCGGAGCGAAACGATAGAATTACAAAGAAAACAGATTCGTTGAGCTAACCGAATTTGTTGCCAATCGAATTTTGGCAATTGCACCAACTATCATAGAACTCTTATTGAAAAAAAGTTATTTTACAATAATAAATTATCCAAAGAAATTTAATTATTTTTGGCTTGAGTTCGGTTTTAATTTAATTTTTCAATTATATTATATTTTTATTTAGAGATAAATGTGAAACATATAGACAAAGAAAATTTTTGACTGCACAGAGGGTTGAACTGACGTTTCGATAGCTCCCGCTAATCTCTTCAGAATTCTTTTCCGCTTGACCACCCGACCAAAGTCGATGGTTTGCAGTCAAGAGTGCTCAAGCGGAAAATAATTCTGAATAGATTAGCGGGAGCTATAGAAACGTCAGTTCAACCCTCCGTACAATCAAACATTTTCTTTGTCTATATGCTTCGCATTTATCTTTAAATAAAAATATAATTTAATTGAAAAACTATATTAAAACCGAATACAAGCCATAAATAATTAAATTTCTTTGAATATAAACTCATAACTTAATAATAAATAATTGTTAATGCGAATCGTTTAATCGATTGCGTGTATCAATGATAATAAAATTAACCACTAGTTAGTTGCAACAGCCGATAAAAAAGTAAAGTAAATTTAGAAAGACAATTTTTTAGTTGCAAATACTAATAATTAGTACTAAACTCCAATTCACAATATTTTATTCGGTCGTGCTCATCATATTCGTTACTTAGTCATGACAAAAGCATACGGTAGGTTGATCTAATCAATTTAAGAATTGTCAGAATCATATCGTTATTACAATTATGCTCTTATGTTACATTGATTATTTTTTGGGTTCATGAAAATTGATAGCGTGAGTTTAGATATAGTCTAGTCAACTAATATTTTATCGCCCTAACCATTTTCCAACCAATCTTTTCTCTGGGTGTGATATTCTGAGATTTATGCTTATTTGGCTTGGCTATACTATTTAATGGCGTTCTTTAAATTTTAATGGCTTCATAGTTCTAAATAAACTCCCCATCGTCTTCAAAAACAGCTAAAAAAAAATTATATAAAACTTCACAACAATTTCTTTAACTAAACTACAAAAATATAACAACAAGGTTTTGTTTGCTTTAAGTTTTGAAAAAAAAAACATGTAAATTACTACATACACTATTTCTATTACTTAAAACAATAAATATTTAATTCTTTCATAAAAATTCTAAATTATGATAAATTTATCTATCGTACAAAGTGTAAAGAACATAATCTTTTAGTTTTTACAACTCAACAAACGGTCGTTTGATCTTAAAATATTCTAATGATGAATCCGTTTTCATTTCAAACTGCGATCGACTGAGGGGAATTAAAAACAAGTTTGAAAGAGTAAATATTTATTAGTAATTTAGTATAATTATGTGAATAGTTTTAACTTGAATAGAAAAAAAGCGACATGTTTTAATAAATAATTAACAAATGGTAAATAAGATAAAGCATATTAAACAGATAAAACAAATTAAGAAATAGAAAAAAGTGGCAAGGTCGTCTTAAACACACACACACGCATACGTAAATTTAAAACTCAACATCATTACTAACAATTTACTTAACAAAATTGATAAGGAATAAGAGAAAGAAAGAAAAAACAAAACACGAAAAACAACAAAATTATTAACTTTTATCGGAGCAATTAAATTTGAAGTGGTTTAATTAAACTTTACCGTACGAACGTCATTGTAAAAGCGTATCAGAAAAATTCAAATCAGCTGCAATTTATTTTATTCGTTCTTTGTTGATCAATAATTTGGATTTGAGATTCTAAGCGAAAGGTTTACTAGTTCATTTCATTAACACCATTTCCAATTGTATACATCCATAACAAAAATTCTTTATTACTTTTTTACACTATCTCACAAGCCATTCGACTTCTGAAGAAAATGCAACCCTGGGGTCTAATCGTCGCTTACGATATCGAGCTGATTCGATCGAGTTTTCTAATGGTGTTTTCTTTTCTAAAAAAAATTCTAAAAGGGCGGTATGTTTTATTTAAAAAAAAATCACCCTCACTAATGGTGGAAGCCATTGCAATTTATGCCCCGTATAAATCTACACAGAAAAAACTAAATTTCATTTTCTGTAAAGGAATTCAATGAAATAGTAAATATTTTGTCCAGGAACGGACTTACAAACTAATTTGTAAATATAGACAAAAATATCTCAACAATTTCATTGCGAAAAACATGTTTTTTTTTCAGTGAACACATTGTTTAAATCTATAAAATAGTTTGTCTGAAAATATTTACAAATTGTAAAGAAAACAATTTACTAAATCAAACAAAAAGATTTACTGGATTTTCTGAAAAATATCAAACAATATTTTTGTCTGAATTTATAAAACAATTAGTCTAAAAATACTAAAAAATATTCAAGAAAATAGTTTACCTAATCAAACAAAAATATTTACTGAATTTTTTGCAATATATCACACAAAATTTTTGTCTGGGTCATCATCATCATCATCCAGTAAGCATTTATGATATTTCACTTTGCTAAATGTGTTCAAGTCTGAATGTTTATCTAAAGAATCTAAGAAAATGAATGAGAATTAACGCAACTACAGTAACGAATTGAATCACTAAAAAATCTTCAGTAAACAAACATGGTAAAATCGCATCCCTTTTGCTATCATTGTTGTTGTTGTTATTTGTGTGTATGTCGTTATCGGCGTTGATTTTTCAAGACACAGTTTTTCTTGTTGTTTTTGGTATTTGTGTTCTCAATAAGAGGCAAACAAACAATGCATTGATTAAGTAAAGAACATTTACTGAAAATGAAATTTATTTTTTGACAAACTTTTGTTTGAAAATTTTTTGGTGATAATTTTTTCTGTGTAGTGGTTTATATTATTATCATTGATACATCTAACCGAGTAAACGATTCGCATTAGCAATTATTTATTATTGTAAATTAAGTTGTTTTTCAATAAGAGTTCTATGATAGTTGGTGTAACTGCCAACATTCGATTGGCAACAAACTCGGTTGTCTCGACGAATTTATTTTCTCTATGTGCACATAAAGCTTAAGAAAGTTAATGTGTCCTCTGAGTTTTTAAGTATGTTGTTGTTTGTTTGCTTTAGCACTGTTGTGCTCAGTTGTGTGACTCGTTGTTGTTTGTTTTTATGTTCGTGTTGTGTAAATGTAAATAGCCGACAAACTTCGCATTAATCATGGTACTGTGTTCATCATTTCGTACGAACTGCTGTCAAAAGTTCATATAAAAAAATCGTCACGAATTTCTCATGAATAATTTTTGCAGAAGTAGTACTCTATTTATTTTGTGAAAAACATATGAAATATATCTACAACATTTTGAGTCTTCATGCGAAATAATATAAGCACCAACAAACACATTGGGTTTTTTTAAAAACGTACACAATTGCAGCATACTTTCAAGGGCTATTATAATTGGTTACTTGTCATATTTTTCGTATGAAAAAACTAATGTTGATCAACATTTTTCGCAAATTTGAACAGAGTACTTAGCTTTACCAACGAAAATTTCCTGCTGCTGATTTAAAATTGCTATTGTTTCATATTAATTAAAAAAAATTATTAATCTATCTTCAAATCTCTTTGATTTAATATTTTTCACTGTTAAAATAACATTGTTATCAACTATAATTTTAATTTCAAATAAATTTCATGTTGAATCATCAATTAAATCATGTTGAATTAAAATGAAATTCATGGTACTTATGATGATATTTATTTAGTGGATGTCTAAAATAAAGTTTGAAGCTATTGTGGCTGCAGTGGTTGGCGCGTTGACTACAAAGCAAGTGGCCCGGGGTCAAATCTTGGCTGGTGCAGGAAACTACAACACAAATTTTTCTGCTGCCTATGCTAATACACATCACGTAAGTAAATATATATTCAACCTTATCGGGAATAACATTTTGTTTACGTGAAATATTTCCCATGAACAAAAAATGGTGAAAAAATGGGCAAAATAGTATAGTAACACAACAACAACACAAAATTAGCGATCACAGTATTAGGGAAAGGGAACACATTCACGTGAACTTTTATTTCCGATAAGGGTGATTAATTCACACTGAAAATAGTCCATGCAACATTTTCGTAGTTACTTTTTTCATAGAGTATACAAAACTTTCATACATATTACGAAAATAAATTTTGGCAATAATTTTATGAATTTACGCAAGTAACGAAAACCTTTCGTAAACATTTTTTCTTGTTAAAGAATATCGAGGGCCTATATTCAAATAGAGCTATCTGCAATTTTCTACAAAATGATTTTTTGTAGCAACGTGTTCTCTGACTGAATTGTCGTCTATCATTTTAATTAAAAAAGAAAAAAATATCTCCAAAGCGTTTTTTCAATAAATTTTTATTGTGCTATCTAACAACACACACCTTGTTATTTTAATAAAAATTCGTGTTACTTAAATCAAAGCCTCAATTAGTTTTGATTACAGCTCATTTTTATATTTGTTCAAATAGTGCTATCTGCTTATTTCAATGTTCGATTTGACGAAATTTCAACTAGTAAAAAGTGCTATCAAACATATAAGCGGGAATATCGGGAATTAATAAAAAGTTAATCTATCGAGGATTTAGACGTCGTTTTTAAATAACATTGTAAAATAAAATTTAGTTATTACTCTTAGAGTAAACGAAAAAAACATTTTTTTCTCTCTCCTGTAAAGTTGTGATTTTTCCGATAGCACTATTTGAATATAATAGACCCTCAATATTTGAAATAAATAAATTAGTTCAAATTATTTTTTAAAAATTGACATATTTTTCAGGTGTAAATAAATATGTAAAACAAATTTTTATAAAAAAAGTAAAAAGTGGCTCAATGGTTAGGAAGTACTTACTTGCCTTGAAATACGAAGATTGTGAGTTCGTGATCTTCTTGAGCCAAAGATTTTTTTATTCTTTACTTTTATTTTTTTAAATTATTTTCGTGCATTTCGTACATTTCGTATATATTACGTAAAAGTTTCGTGGTGCGAAATATTACATATATTTTATAATATGTGCAAGTGGTTTTGTGCATACCTTGCATGGATTTTTTCGTGCATGTAAATTTACAGCATGTTTACAGAACCCAATACGCCTATAATACGCGTTAAAATATTAACGCGAATCTTGTTTGCAGTTATATATCGATATAATAAAATTTATTCAGCAGATGTAGAACGGCTTTATCTGAAAAAAAGAAGAGTTCGTAGAGAATGGCAACGCTACAGATCCCCTCAGCTAAAATCTAGGCTGAAGGAATGTACTAAACAGCTTAAAACTCTACTAGAATATAAAAAAACCGCTTCTCTTCACCAATATCTGAATGGACTCCGACGCAACACCTCAAACAGACTATTCGCTATGGAGAGCAGCCCGAGGCATCAAAAGACCAGGCATATAAGCCTCCATTGCGAGCTACGAACGGAGACTGGGCAAGAACTGACGCTGAAAAAGGTACTCTGTTTGTAAACCACTTGCAGAAAGTATTTACTCCAAATACGTCTGATACTATAGTTGAGCTACCACAAGTCCTCGCTATACCATTCGTGAGATTGAACACTGCATTGGGTGCTTAAATTCGAAAAAAGCTCCAGGCCCTGATAAAATAAGCAATAAAATGCTCTTAGAGCTACCCTATACTGCAAAACGGATAATTCTATTTATTTTTAACAGTATTTTGCGTCTCAACAACACCTATACAAATAAATAACCAAACTATATCTCAACACACTGAAGTAAAATATCTCGGTGTTCATCTTGATCGTCGTCTAACATGGATGTCCCACATAAATGCAAAGGTGACCCAAATGAAATTGGAAGGAAAATAAAATACTCCGTAAGATTACAGCAGCCCCATGGTATGTCAGAAACAAGCGAATTCATAAAGATCTAGATGTGCCGCTGGTTAAGACAGTGTTTTCTAAGCACGTGACAAGATACATAAAAAAACTTGAATTGCACCCAAATCCCCTAGCCCGAAACATCATTAACTATAGAGGCCACAATCGGCTGAGAAGGAGGGACACTCTTGCTCTCAGCCGAACACGAGAGACGTAAAGAACCAACCGCTGAAACAATTATTTTTGTCTGGCATTGGCTGGACTTAAAAATTACAATTTTAGAGTTAAGATTTGATTACTTATTGTTAGTTCAATTTTATTGAAGATACAATAAATAAATATAAGCCAAAAAAAAATTTGTGTTAAGCTATTTACCATATAATTATGTTTATATGCAAAATAAAAATCTTTAGCTAAAATCTATTTCTTGCGCCATTAAAAGGGTTACCATTATTTAGATAAAAAACAATAATTTTGTATGAGAAAAAGTAAAAAATAAAATTTATTGTAGATGGGCAACTCTAACTGCACAAAACTACATAAGACGAGACGAAAAATAAGGAACGTCTTCTGCAGAGGCAAATTGTTACGTAATCGTTCATATGCCATTCACGCACGTTTTGATCGCAACGCGTTCTGTAAACATGCTGTTAGTTAGTAAGCGGGAGTTAAGAAAATTATTTTAATAAATAGAAAGTAATTTTTGTTAATGTTAATCATTATTAAAAGCACTTGACGCTTCCGGAAACTCAGCAAAACAACAACTTTTTTCAATCTCAAAATATCGAGCAGCCAAGAAAACAGAACAGATCATAACAAGGCAGCAGACAAGGAAAGGCCGACTTTAAAAGTAGTTTTTGTCGTGTCTTAATAACATAGAGTTTTAAGCCGGCCTAATTTCCTCTTTGCGGTAATGGGGTCGTGAAACAAAATGACTTACGTAAAATATCCCAATTTTCTATAAAATATTCCCATACGGACATGGTACCTTTAAATTGTGTTAATGCATCTTCATATGGTTGTTGAAGAGCTGATGAATGTTTGGCCTTTTTGGCCGGACTAGTGTCGGCATAGTGATCAAGCGAAGCTCCACCGGGTGATATAGAGATTCTTACTGGCGAAGCTGCCGATGATGTCTGATGATGCTGCTGGGTTCGATGTTGCGAATGATGGGAATGCTGCGTATGCTGATGGCCTCCGACAGTGGCACTGGTACTGCTATGATGTTGTTGGTGATGATGACGACTGTCACTTCTTCGCGTTGTTGTTGTAGTTTCATATTGCCCTTCGTTGGGATCAAAGCCCAACACATCCTTGTAATAGGATTGTGATGTCATTTTGGTGCACGTTCAAAGCGCACGCTTTTTTATTTTACTTATATCGTGGCAATATTTTATAGATACTTTTTAACACTTTTTTTGCACAATACAGCGAAGTTTAAAACATAAGTTATATAATTATTTTTTAAATCTTTTTATGGCAAATATTTGAGTGGAAGGAAATGCACTTTTTATTCAGTTGATCTGTATACCCTTTAGCGGTTTCAGCTTATTTACTTTTAATTTAAATCACTTCTTCTATGGAATGGCACTTTTATTTATTAATTTATGTTTTATTTATTATTATTTTTGTTTCTTATTTTTGCGTGTTTTGGAAAGATTACTTTCCTTTGTTTTAATGATCTCAATTAAAATTCCAACACTGAAATGTAAAATAAGTATAAAATTTTTCGTATATATTTTTGCATCTCAAATTTGTTGCGAGCAAAGTGAAAGGTTTTTTTGTCTTGTTGAGCTAAATACATACTTATATTAAGCAATGGACCCGGTCGTATTAGACTAAAAAGAAAATATTGCACAAATTTAAATTGGAACATTTCCGTTACAACAACTAAGGAATTTAGGCGCGTTTCGGTGTGCAAGGTTTATTAATAGAAGAAATTGGTACGTACTGCTCTTTGTTTCATTTATAAAATTGTACATCGAGTGTGTGCTAGTGCAGAGACATAGAAATTCGTCATAGTTGTCATTATTTTCAACAACGGCGACAATGCGTGTTGCAGCTAAACATTATTTAAAATTAAACTAAAATAATCTTACGAGACATTCATTTCAAAGTAATAAAACATCAGTATGTTAGCATATTCCCAATACCAAAGTGTATTGATATAAGAAAGTATGGGCTAAAAACGAAAATTTTTGACACGGTCTGGATTTTTATCCTCTCCGATTTTAATGACATTCGACATATATCTACTATTGTGTGAGCGTAACATGGTGAAAAATTATTTCGATACCTCTTATGGTTTCTATTTTATAGGCCTCTAAACTTAGGCATCTCGGTCATTTTTGAGAAAAGTTCGCCATATTGAAAAACTTTAGAACGCGTCGCAGCTCTTCCGGAAATCCAGATTTGGACAAATGGCAGAAGGGGGGCTAGTACACCCATGGCCGGACCAAAACCGTTTTGCGGACTTGGATTGGACAAAATCCGCGAAGATTTACAGCGACGGAGATCAAGAGTACTAGGGAACACCTCTGGTTCAATCTCCCTGGATTGAGGCATGCAAAGCTAATGATTAGAACGTATAACCAAAATCGTTTCATAGCTCTCATTTCCCGAAGTAAAAGCAATCTAAGAATGCTCACAGGTTTCCTCGCAGCCCATTGCAGACTGAGAAAACATCTCAACAGACTTGGTATTGAGAGTAATAGCCTGTGCAGATTCTGTGCTTATCACGATAAAACTCCAGAGCATATTCTGAAGGACTGTGAAGCGTTATGCCACAGACGATATAGCCAATTGGACATTAGACCCACTGGCAATCTTGAGATTCCTCAGAAGAGTAGGTCTAGATGAGGTGCTCTAGCACCTAGCAAGGGATACAATAGATCTACTTCGGTCGCAGTATCCTGTATTTCTCGTTTAGTTTAATTCATTCATTCATTCACACTGCAAACGACGTAACTTCTAACGAAGTTAAACTTACTTAGATGAGTGTACCTTCCCTGCAGATAATATTGGACTACGTGGCTCATTTTAGATGAAATTGACTTGCCGCAACATGGTCCCATGTAATGCAACTACGAACCATGTCATTTGCAAACAAGAGTTTGTGGTTAACCGAAAACTTTTGGAGTTTTACCGATTTCAAATAGTATACGCAATCGTTAAAACACGAACAATAGAGTGCTCCATCAAGTAATGATGTAGAACAGTTTTGAGACTACTCCGACGTTATATGGTCCAGCCCTAGGACATCGTAATGTTAAATCGACCATGTTTTCTGCATACATTTGAGTTACATTTGAGCTAGTCCTAGTCCTCTATAGAGTATGCTTTACATGCGCGTGCGTGAACTAAGTAGCGATATTTGCAGGATTTTCTTCTAACAGATTTATTCCAATAATTTTCAGCAATAACAAGCTACACACATCCATATGTATGAACGTCATAGTTGATGAAAACCATGGTTATAAGTATTTAAAATTATTTTAATAGCACTGAAATGCAGTACCTGAAAATTTCCCATAATATGAATTCTTTTTTTCTCTCACTGCAACAATATTTTTGGATATTAGCTTAAGTTTAGCGTAGTATTTTCTTATGGTGCGTATATATGCCTTGAGTTTTTAATATCATATGATTTAAATAATAAATCAAACAGTTTTTAAATGGTCATATAACACAAATATTCCTTTATTCACATGTCCAATTAAAATAAATTTAAAAAAATATGAATTAAAATGTAAATTCATGTAATTTCGAAACGCAAATTACAGCATTTCAAAACTAATTCCTAAAATAAAGTTGTCATTTTTTTAAATAAAGAGAAGTAACACAATTAATGCCTACTAGTTAATTAATTAATCTGTTACCTGCTTTGGAAAAGGGAGAGTGTGAAGAGAACAGGTGGTGAAATGTGAGAGAGATAGACCGCTTAATTCATTTACAATTCTGCTATTGCCCGTTTTTTAGAGTAAAATTGCAGCCCCTCTGGTGTCAAGTAGAGACATTGACTTGTTAAAGCTGTGTAGCCATTTATTAGTTCTTTTACTTCGCCGACGGTTCCGCTACAATACCGACGAATTAGAGTGCTGTGAAGTGCATTAGGATATGTTAGAATTAATCGCTGCCGGTACTGCCAAGGTGATCAGTGCTATGCCTTCATCACTTTAACAGTCCAATAACAACCAACACAATAACACACCAATCCACATGAGAAAAATGAATGATGTTGTTGGCTTGCCTGAAACTAGTCTTGAACTCAAAACATCAGGGTTTGTAGTCAAACGCGCCAACCACTCAGCCAACAGCACCTTTGTGTGGCAACGTTTTCCTCTCTGTTTACAAAATATCAGCAATAAAATAATCGGGACTAAAGTCAAATGTTATTTTTAACGTGGTTTTTAAGTGGTTCTACCTTTATATCATTGTATCATGGTATGAACATTAATTTTTGTTTCAGCTGTAATAAGCAAATAAATGTCATAATTGCGTATACTTTTCTTTGGGAACTGCGTTCTAGCAAACGGAAATTTTTTTAAGAAATTTACCAACCTGAATTTCAGCTTGTTTTTTTACACATACTCCTTATGGAAGTCTGAATTTTCGCAGATGTGCGTACTAGCCTTAAGGTGGGAATTGTGCAAGAGTAGTTTCGTGGCATTTAAAAAAAATTTTTTTAACACAACCCGCGAAGCGATTAGCTTGTCTGCGGAAAACACCTAGGGTCTATGGCGGGAATCGAACCCACGACCTCTGGACTGACAGGCTAGCATCGCTACCACTCAGCCACAGGGGCATCCCCAAGGATCGATACGATTCTAGCTGTCACCGTTGCTCAACCTAATCTAAGAAAAATCAATACTTAGCAGTGATTAAAATGTTTCTGACTAGGAATTTATCATTTCAAACATCTGAACTTCTTATAGTTTTCATAGAATATTAATATTCACACATTTATATTGAGTATCGTCTATTAAAATAGAAACAAAAGCAGCACATTTTTATTTAAAAAATTTGCCGGTACAATAAAAACGAAACATAAACACCAAAATTCATAACAACCCGGCAAGTTAACACAGCACAAGACAATACAACACAATATAATTGTTGATCCAATTGGCCAAATGCCAAATACAGCCTTCCTATCAGCAAGCACCGAGTGTTTCTCTTAAGAATATTTTAATACTTTTTTGTTTACAAAATTTTTTTTTTCTTAGCAATAAAATTCATGGGCTCTTTGTAAGTGCCAATAAGTTTTATATCCCTATTTGCTTGTTGCCGTCTATGCCAGACACACAAATAATTGAGTATGAAAGCTTTTGTATTTAAACAGATTTTTTAATTTTTGTTTTCAATTTATTTTATTATAGTATTGATCCACTACTGTGTATATGACCGTGTAAGCGCTGTGTTGGAGTGTGTCAGGGCTTTTGTGTTTAAACTTTAACCGCAATTTAGATATAAAAGGTTTATATGAGCATGTATTTGTGCAATAATGTCGTTTGAGACCATTGAAATTGAAATTAAAAATTGTTGCATAAACTTCAATTGACGAAGAATTAAAATTGTTTGTGTACAACATTTATTTGTTAAATGTTGAAAATTTATTTATTTTAATAAATTATGACATTTCAGTGAGTTTCAGGCACGCAGCATGTTCATTTTATACGTATCACAGCACAGCACATCACATCACCACGCCATGTCACATTACTCCAATTTATTTATTATCTGTACATTTCAAATCTGTTGTATTTAAAAATTACCCTCTAAAATTGTGTGTGGAATGCAATGAATGGCCAGCTCAAATAAACATGAACATGGAATGAACATTTAAATTCGTGCGCTTGTATGTTATACTGCAAAAGTATATTCCATACATTGCAACAAGATTGTATTATAAAAAACCAATTGTTACCAATTTAAATCAATTTATTAAATTTTTTCTATTGTGCGATTTCCCTCAAGAAAGAAATATAAAGCACGAAAGAAACGCAGGAGATTTTGAACACAAAACAACAAGAAAGGCATTAGGGGTATTCGCGTGCAGCACCACAAACAGCAAAATCAAGTAATTGAATTAAACAAATTGTACTATGTTGGCACATTCTGCACCTTCTTGGTACCATGCTGCACCGTGACTTATTTAATACAATTTAAGTTTTGTCGATATTCCTTTTTATTTGTTGTTTTAAATTTTTATATGTGAAAAGTGAATAAGACAATTTTCATGATTGATTAACTGTATATTGTTTTGTAAAAATTCAATGACGGATAGTCCTGCCCAGCTTCGTTAACGCAAAAAAATTTCAAAAATATGAGTAAACATATCTTAAAGAAAATTTGGTTCCCAACGTATTAGAAGTAACATTGTTAACATCGGGCAGAAAATAAGAAAGTACAACATATTTGGTGAAAGCATCCGAATTTGAATTATAATAAATGTTTTTTGTATGGAGTATCAGTATAAGAACAATCAATGCCAGAGCACAGTGTGACTTTTCGCAATTTTAGGTGGCCAAAATTAATAACTCTCATTCCGGAGCAGATATCAAAATGAAATATGGTATAGATAATGTCTATACATAAGTGAAGCTTTGTAGAAAAGATGGGCGTGGTCCGCCCACTTTTATTGTCAAAAATTTGTCACTGCGACACCTAGTGGATCTTCTGTGCAATAGATCTATAAATTACATCAAGCTCTGCATGACTCTCCTTATGTAAGTCAGCACAGAGGTTGGAGAAGCCCGCCTAATATCACCCGAACACAGAAACTCAGAATAGAAAACACGCCTTACATAAGACAATACATTCACAGAGAATGTGTGCCGTTTTCTCGTCCTCTTCCAAGCATAAACAGCACAAGGGTGAACGAACTTGGTTACTTTTCCACAGAGAATAGTTCAGTCCAAGGCGAATTGATACCAGGTGGCCCTATTAGTAAACATGGGCATCAGCTGACTTTACCAAAGTGTCAAACTATATGTAAAAAAACTAAACAACAACTTTTTATGTATGCATTTAACATGACAGATTGGTAAAGTCCAGTTGTTGTTGCACTAATAAGGCCACTTGGTATTAATACGCTTTGGTTCAGTCCAAAGTAACTAGAGAGAAAACCAACAAGCCGTAAATCATTCCTGTTGAAATTCAGGATGCCACTGTATGAAAATGGCTGCATCAATGCTTTGGCTTGTCTTAAACCAGAACAAGCCAGCCACACTTCCTTTGCGCTCGATATGTCATTTACTTTGATTAAGGACGTTTACGCCACAAAAGGGCCCTGCGCTTATAAGAGGAGAAGAAGAGGCCCTTTTGGCCAATTCGCCCGGATGACCACTGTGGCCAGGTATCCAATAAATGGAAACCTTGTTCCGTATCGATAGCTCCTGTAGTGAGTCAAAGCACGCTAAAACAAGCTTAAAACGGAGTTCCCAAGAAAGGAGGGACTTAAAGAGTTGCCTGACTATCCGAAAAGAGAGCTATATGCGCGCTGTTAATGCCCCTACTTAAATTAATATGAACATACTTGGTGATCGGCAGTATTTCCGCCTCAAATACCGTCGGTCATTTGCCCATGGGAACAAAGATTTTCACGTTGGGTCCATAGGCTACAGCGCCAACTCCATCTTCTGTTTTGGATCTATGCGTATAACAGTATAAACTTCTGGAATCCACAGTGGAACCGTTTTCTCCCTGTCACTAGGCATTCCTAGCAGCCCTCTGCAGCGCATAGTACTTGGAATCGATAAGTGCCCGTTACCGACACGAAGGGCAGAGCTCCCGAGACCCATCCTATGAGCAGCCATTGCCGCAAGAGGTTGCATATCTTGGAACTCAAAAAAAAAACAAACGACTGCACTTTCTACAACTGAAGCAGAGTATATGGCGTTATCAGCTGCGAGTCAAGAGGCATGGGACTTTATCCACTTTAAAAAACAAATGTTATAATAAAAGTGCAATTAATTTAACGCAGAATAATACATATCATTCCCGATCAAAACATATTGATATTCATCACCATTTTATGAGAGATCTTGTTGCAGAACAGAAGGTCGTGATTGAATATCTGAATACGGAGGAGATGGTTGCAGATATTCTTACAAAGTCGTTAAGAAGATTTAAGCATTCTCATTGTTGTAAACTTATGAGTATAGGTGCACAATTTAGTGGGGGCGTTGAAGAATAAGAGTGGACACCAATATTATATACTTTGAAAATATTAGATTATAATTTATATTATATGTTATTCTGAAAATGAACTTTTTATCATTCGTTGTCAAACTTTAAAACTAACAATATGTTCACGGAAAATCGTCATATTATATCGACCTTTAAATATTGATATATTTATCTGAAGACACAGAAGTATGTATTGTCGGTTGCAGTTGGGTCTACATTTGTCTAAGATTGTGCTAATGCAAGTATTGAGACCGAAAGATCATATATAACGCCGTTAGTCCGTTAACTGGACGTTGGATATATTGGACGGAAATCTTGATTTTGGTAAAAAAAACATCTTCGATGTACTACCAGCGAAGCCGAAGCGGACATTTGAATGTGTTATTCCATACATAATTTATATCAGAAATTTAGCTTTAACACTAAACCCGAATTTATTTAATATATCACACCATTGTTGTTTTATTTAAATTTATTTTCCTATTGTTCTTATTTGGTCACCTCATATGTAGGAAAATTTACATGGAGTATTGAAAAATGATAATCATTTAAATTTTTCATTCAATTTGAAGATAAAAAGATGAAAAGAAATCCAATTTGGTATTTACAACAAAAGATTAAAAGTTATTCAATGAGTCAATTAAAGAAAGAAAGTTTAATAAAATAAAAAAAGAAGCAAACATCTATAAAGTTATGATGACAGTGGTATGCTACAAATGGTCGACCGTTGGAGAAATTGATTTGTTCATTTTCGGTGGCATCATCAAGTTTAATTAAAATAAAATATCTAACAAACAATAAAGAAACTCTCATCATCCGACAAGATTTTTGTAAACTAATTGTGTGAGATTTTGTCGATGTTATTTTTTGTAATTTTTTTCTATTATTATTATTATTATTTTTAAGGTCACATCATTAACTAGCACCCTGTGTATAATCAAATCGTATGTCTGTTAATTTCATTTGGCAATTTTTTGTTATTTTTACGATGTTATTTTTTATTGTTGTAGAAAATTTGTTTTCTGTATGAATAGTTTTTGTTGTAGCTGTAGTGTCATCTCTCTCATGTACTGGCATATGATTAGATATGATAAATAATTTATTTATTAATCAAACGCAAACAAAGAGCTAAAAAGCAATAGAACAATATGAATAGATAATATTCAGTGATGCCATATTAACCCTTTTATTTGTTTTTACAGTTTTGAATGCTAAGAACACACAAGGCAATCGTTGCACGTAACCGCTAATGTATTTCAATTAGGTTGCAGACAGAATGAAAGCTGAAAATTAAGCTAACTACAGAATGATTTAATAACTTTCTTCTTTATTATTTTTTTATATTGTCATTTTCAGATTTTATTCATCGAACTTTGTTACACCGACATGCGAAATTGCACGAATGAGCAACGGCCCAAAGTGTTAGAATTTTACTTTTCCAAATGGCATTAAATTTTACTGACCCAAAGAGCGCCGTGGCGAGCGGATGGCGCCAATAAATAACCAACCCTAAGCATTGTCTGAATGCTACAACCGGCAGTCCCGGTGCCAGACTCGGGTGCGATTAGCCAATCACCAGTCCCATCTTAAAATCTTTCGATTACTGAAAGCATACCAAATGAAAACCAAAATGATCCCCAGCTGCTGACGACTTTTAGCTTTAAATCAAGGAAACGCTTCGGAACATGGAATATAAGAACGCTACTGGAACTATCACGAATGGCACAAATATGTAAGGATCCTAGGGGGAAAGGAACTGACACAGAACAAGTCACGTGACTAGTCCTTTGGGGATAGGGACCGGTTCGAGTTCTAACACTTTGCATGAAGGGGACCCATCACTTTAACATGGCTTTGTCATAAGAGGAAGCAATTAATACCTTTTAGCCACTTTGTGATGGGTCACTAAACTGATCTAAAGAATACTGCCGGTTACAGTTTCTACAATGCTTGTCTCAGTCTTAGTCACTATAAAATTAGTTGTAGAACTGATTTTAAAAACCTGTTTAAGATTAAACACGACTAAACTGGCCAGAGAATAACCTAAAAGAACTGACACAATACCGGCTCTTCTTATACGAGTAAAAGGAATGGTTCAAAAATAGCTTATAATCAGCCATGCCACAGATTCCGTTCGAATTGGGTTTGATTCCGTAGTTGCTATTCCGAAAAAGTACATTTTTGGTACTTTAGATTCCGTTTATTTTGTATTTCGTTTTTACAATGATAAAGTTTTTATACCTTGAGGCGTTTGTTTACTCTTGTTTTTAGATTCAAAGCTCACATTAAGCTTTTTATTAACATGGAAAGCTCTTGACCAAATATTTATTTCACGCTCCTAAAAGTATGCACGCTTTTTAATATTTACTGCAATTAGAGTCTGTAGAGAAGTGTTTTTCAATTCCACTTTGAAATTTAAAAGTGGTTTGATTACGAAGAAAATTTTCGTTTTTCGTTTTCTGAAGAAGCAACTTACGCATTTGAAACCAATTCCGATCGGAATGGTATTCTGTGACATCGCTGAATGAAAGTATTCTTAGTATTCTGTTTTAATCGGTCACAGTAGCTTCACACCTTCACTGGTAATATTTTCACATGTCACGGGACAGGTACATTTGGAACAATTGACGCAATTTTCCCGCAGGAGTTCAAGACATACAGCCTCTTATTTCTTGGATTATGTGAAACGCGCACAGGAATGTGAAACCTAGCACAGGAATAATAACAAACAATAATGGCACTACTTTCATTTTATCCGGCAAACCTAGTAGTGTCTCAAGATCCAGTGGAGTTGGCTTCCTGTTATCCCTGGAAGCAAGACGAGCTCTAATAACATGGAAACCTTACTCGGACAGAGTAATATCTATCTGACTACGACGACGCACGCGCAACATCTCCTGCATTCAATGCTATGTGAATGTCCAAGACAATGAAGAGTTCTACAGCTTGGTCAAGAAAACAATGAAGAAGTCTCTAGTGGTGATATCCTTTTACTTTAATGCGCAAGTAGGCCTGAATAACACCAACTTATAGCAAAGCATGGGCGTACATGGACTAGGGCAAATGAACGAAAATAGAGGACTCTTTACTGAGCTATGTGCAAAAAATAACCTGAACATTGGTGCAACGCTTTTCCCGCACAAGAGGATACATAAAGTAACTTGGGTATCCTCATGACCACAGAACACAAACACAAATTGATCACATTGCTATAAGTAAAAAATGGCGCGGATCTCTTTTGGATGTGCGAAACAGGACAGCTGCTGATGGATCATCATTTACTTTTTGGTGAAGTTAGACTGAAAATAGCTGCAATCCGGCAAGATGCCGAGGCGTTGTAATGCCAGTATACTGCAGAATATCAAGGTTCGGGATTCTCTCGTGGATGCTATATGAAGGCGTTATGAAGGCATTCCAAATCAAAATCATACTGATTGGGACACAATTAAAACAGTTTTTACTGAGAATGCCAAAGAAAAGATAGGTCACAAAAATTACCAATGCTTGGATCTCCAGCGAAACCTTGCAACTTATTGTGGAATGGATGAAAGGATGAAAGATTTAATGAATACTGCCAGAACTAGATCTTGAAAAGTAAAACTGCAATCACAGTACTCAGGCAAAGATCAAATGATTAAGCGTAATGCCAGGCAAGATAAGCAATCGTGGGTAGAGAAAAAAGCTGCCACAGCCCAGGCAGCCGCTGACATCCATAAGACTAGAGAACTGTATAATATTCTGAAGAAATATCCGGAAATCAACGCTCAAATACGTACCCAATAAAGGATCCCTCAGCTGGAGTCGCTACATCTTTAGATAGACAAGTGACAATATGGTCTGACTATTACGCCAGCATATTATCTATGACTGAAACAACTACACACTCAGATGTCAGTGTCAAACTCACTCCACACAGGATGATATGAGTATATCCTGTCCAGTCGAAATGGAAATAGTAAGCGACATAAAAATCCTCAAAAATGGTAAGGCACCTGGCGTTGATACCATGAACCCAGAGTTGCTCAAAGCCGGTACCGATCTCTCAGTGCCAAGATGATACACATCATTGTAGCAGAATTCTGGTCTTCCCATACTTTACCTCCAGATCTTAATATCGGAGTAATAAATAAACTACCAAAGAAAGGAGATCTGACAGAATGCGGAAATTGGAGGGTATAACCTCATTTATAGTAAATAAAATTATTGCTCATATTATACACTCAAGGCTTTTACCATCGCTCTGGTCAGAATTTCGTCCTGAACAAGCTGGCTTCAGATCTAGCCGCTCGTGCAATGGTCATGTAATAGCCTACGTATAATAGTCGAACAGTCGGTGGAATAGCGCTCCCCACTATACTGCATATTCATCGGTTTTGCTAAAGCATTCGACACCGTTCATCATCAAGCTATTTGGCAAACATAGCAATGCAAAGGAGTCCCGGCCGAAATAGTAGACCTAATAGTCGCACTATACCGAAACTCGAAAAAGTACTACATGAAAGGACATTGGACAGAGAGTTGAGCGTAAATGTGGGAGTTAAACAGGGTTGTGTCTTGTCGTCATTGCTATTTAATATTGTGCTCGAAATAATGATACAAGCAACCACCAATAGACGGGGCATCACATGGGGTTTACATGGACGTCATCAAAATGTTGATTATACTGATGATATTGGCTTCCTCGTCCACAATTACGCAGATATGTCAGCTAAGCTTCATTCCGTTTATACGACTACACCAGGGGTAGGCGTACACATCAATATTGGCAAAACCATAAATAATAATCTCAAGCTCAAAATAAGTAACGAGGAACTTGAGGAAGTACACTCCTTTACATATCTGGGCAGCATCATATCTTCCACAGGCGGCTCAGGCGAGAACATCGAAAAACGTATTAAAAAATACCAAGCATTTGGAGCATTACATAAAGTCTGGATGTCGTCACAAATTGAATTAAAAACAAAGCTACGTCTCTTTTCTTCCAATGTTCGATCTGTACTGTTATATGGATGCGAATCGTGGAATACCTCAGCTACAGATCTGCAGGCGTTACAGGTATTCATAAATAGATCACTGCGGAAGATTATGAAGATATTCTGGCCGAATGTCATCTCAAACAAGGACTTGTGGGAACGAGCAGGAGAAACACCCATTCGAATAGAATTAGCCAAAAGAAAATGGAATTGGATTGGCCACATCTTGAGAAGACCAAACGACGACATTGCCAAGCTGGCTATCGAATGGAACCCCCAAGGGAGTAGAAGAAAGAGACGGCCCGCCAACACTTGGGGAAGGCAATTGGAATCCGAAGCAAGGCTGGCAGGGATGACCTGGACCGAGGTAAAGACGACGGCACACCAAAGATCGTTATGGAAAAACTTTGCTATGGCCGCCCTTTGTTCCAACCTAGAACCATAGGAATCAATATATAAAGATCCTATCGAAATTATTTCAAATATAACCAGTCAAACCATAATTTCAACGATTAATTATTGCACGGTTCTGACAACAAGGTTCAGTGTCAGGCTTGCCGCGAGCAGGAAGGCCGATACATAGGTATCCTATACCAACTCTGATCTGATAACTGATCGGATACCACTTATCTGCTACCTGATCTGGATGAGCATTGATTTGTAATAGAAAAGTGACCCAGCAACACCACAGCCACTCTACTTATCGAATCAAGGCAAAACAAAGACGGTTGCATAACACCAATGCAAATCAGAATCGATTTTTCAATTCTGATATTTGACAATTTTGACTTGGATTCCATAACAACCATGAATATATGGCAGCACTACCTGAGAGAATTTGAGAAAGCAAAAAAGTTAAACTAACAACATATATTCAAGTGGCAGAATAGTTAACATTATTTAATATTTTAGTAATTTTATATCCTTTTTTCCTTTTCTCTTTTCTGAGGTGGGAATGATATTCAATAATTTTTAATATTATTGTCAATGGTAAAAATTATATAAAATAAGAAAAACATTGAGAAATTCAAGAAAAAATTGGTAGCAGTTATAAAAACTATGTACAATCACTCTACTAAAGTACTTAAGGAAAAATTCAGCAGTAGCAACAATCAAATCCACCTCTAACGACAATAAAAATGATAAAATATTAATATAAAAAAAGAATTAAAATAAATAAAGAAATAAAATCACATACAAAACACATAAATTAGTGAAAAACCTGAAAGCAAAGTGAAATGTAGTGAAGAGAATTTGTAAAACAAGCAACTTAAACTGTTGAAAAAGAAGGTTGGAGCAACAACAAATAACAATGTTGCATGATTTGTTTAGGAATTTTTATTTGATTTTGTTTTCATTTTTCTTGGCGAGATCATTCATTCCCCAGTCTCAAAATGACTTGTCTGTTTATTTATCATTTCATTTCTGTTTCTTTTTATAGCTTTTTGCTTTTAGCATGTTAAAACTTGTGGAATTTTGCATTTGTTTTAATTCAAACAACTCAGGTTTTTTAATCAGCCCTATTCTAAAAAGTAGGTATAGAGATATCAACAAGTATGCCAACGGGTAAAATCATCACAAAATTTAAGTTTTTCTGGAGATTCTACTTTACCACCCCAGATTGGCTTTCTTAGGGGGAAGATAATTCCCCTGTAGATCCAAGAAACCTGAGGTTATTTGCCTATGCCTTCAAAATCGAAAGTGGTGGAGTTGGAGTAGGCGTCTTTTGATCGAACACGATATTATCGGTAACCATGGCAAATGACGGGTGGTATTTCAAGCAGAAATTGAAGTAATCTTCAAGTGTGTTTAAGTTAATTTAAACTAGACCATGTAGCTATTTTCTCCGATAGCCAAGCGACCATAACATCCTCCCTTTTTTTATTACTCGACCATTAGTATATTTCTCAAAAGTACAGGTTAAATCCAATACAAGATACAAAAAGTGAACTAAGATTATGGAAAGATCTCTTCACCAAACTGCTATCATCTGATGATAGCGATTATCAAGATATCGCTGATCTAATCACTGACGAAGTGTACAATGTAAACCGCCAGCGAAAGAGGTTAAAAGCTTGGTATACAGGTTGAAAGGGAATAGAGCGTCTGTTGGACGATAAATAAAAAAAGCAGACAAAGTCGCATTGGAGACAGCTTATAGAGGTTTAAATATACTTCCCATCGCATATAAGATCCTCTAGAGTGCACTTTTTGAAAGACAAAAATACTCAAGTCATCTAAATATTTGGGACATATCAGAGACTAGATATTTATACTAAGCCAAATCCTCAAAAAAAAAAAACAACCGAAAGAAAAACAAAGCCGCTTTCGGCAGCCCAATTTTAAGAAGATTTTCCTTGCAAAACATAAAAATAATTAAAATTAGAAAGAAACTCCCCGAACCAAACATGTACTTCGGCAAGGCGATAGTTTACCGTGTGATCTGTTCAATATTATTTTATTTTGAAATATTCTATTAACAGAACGGGAATAATTTAGAAAACATGTTCCTCGCATATACAGACGAGATCGACCTTATGTATTAAACATTGCCAGAATCAGCAAAAGTGACCCTGCAGAAGCATGGGTACTTGTGAAAGCAGCTGCATCTGCTATTGGCGTGCTTGAGAGAAATATTATACGTATGATATACGGATCAATCTGCGTTAGCGGACAATATGAGCTACATATACACCGACATTGGCATAGGACCTATCGCGACATATGTAAGACTCTCATGATATAATTGAAATACCAAGTATATTTGATGAAATCGTTTTTAAGAGCACTTTGTATACCTGCCCAATTAACATATTTTTTTGGCAGTTTTAAATTATTTTCATATAAGAATTCAAAGTTTACTGCACACACTAAATAATTGTGTGTACATGCACATTAAGGCAGATACGTACATTTAAGCTAACAGCATTTTTTGACTTACATATCTGCACAAAAAATCGTGAAAAGTTGATTGTACAGCTAAGTCAAAATTACTGTATAAAGGAAAAATTAGGTTAAAATTTGGGGCGTGGCATAAAAGTGGGTATTTCAGAAGCCAGACTTACAAAGTTTTAGAAGTACTTTCTAGCCACTTGTGAAAAACTGGACATTAGGGGATGCCATAGGTGACACTCGGAATTTGACCTGGGGCAAATATGAAGCCATATGTGATATATTGATATCGGATTTTATATACGAAAAAAGGGATGTATTTTTGGGCGTGACAAAAAAGATTCAACAGTTTTAGAAATATCATTGACTATCATTCATTTTAAGGACTGACTGTTACAACCTTTTTTATGTGGAGCTTCCCGCAAACAGCAAGAGTATATACCTCAGTTGGAACAATGGCTAAAACACATTACCTTTACATTATGCAGAATCAACCTGCCCGCTTATACAAATAAATAACCAAAGTATACCTCAACACACTGAAGTAAAATATCTCGGTGTTCATCTTGATCGTCGTCTAACTTGGAAGTCCCACATGAATGCAAAGGTGAGCCAAATGAAATTAAAACCATTTCAAATGAATTGGCTCATTGGAAGGAACTCTACTCTAAGCCCAGATTGTAAGATTCTTCTATACAACTCCATTCTAAAACCAATATGGTCCTACGGTATCCTGTAGAAAAAATTCGAAGGCGACAAAATAAAATACTCCGTACGATTACAACAGCCCCTTTGTATATTAGAAACAAGCGAATTCATAATGATATAGATGTGCCGCTGGTAAAGACAGTGTTTTCTAAGCACGTGACAAGATACATAAAAAAACTCGAGTTGCACCCAAATCCCCTAGCCCGAAACATCATTAACTTTAGAGGTCACACTTGGCTGAGAAGGAGAGACACTCTTGCTCTCAGCCGAACACGAGAGACGTAGACAACCAAAGAACCAACCGCTGAAACAAATATTTTTGTCTGCCATTGGACTTAAACATTTTTAGAGTTAAGATTTGATTACTTATTGTTAGTTGAATTTTATTGAAGATGCACTAAATAAATATAAATGGTAAAAAAGGATAATAGACCGGATCTAGTATTAATGGGGTTTTAATTTTATACCTCGATTACGATCAGATAATCTATGGTAATTTTTACCTATCGCCATTTAAGGCTTGGAACATGATTTTCAACAAATTTGTATACAAATTTTTCCCGACCTTTTTATATAATGATATCATATATGTATATTATCTGAGATAAATATACATACTTTTGTTTTACACAGTATAGGCTTTGCAAGGCAAAGTAGTATGTTGTATCAAAATGTTAAACGAGAAGTTTTCTACTTAAACGTTAAATATATTTTTATGGAATGGGGCTAAAAAATCATATAGCTTGCATGATAGTTTTGCACATTCTTTCAGATCGTTTTGTACTTTTTTCACAACTCTCACTGATATACTGCTGTTACTGGTGCCGTTTCTTGCATTACGGTCAGACACACAAATTCAAGTGGATTAAAAAAAAGAGGTAGGGCGCGCATCTGTGTAGTAAGTTTTCCATTATTTATTCAATTTTTCCCCTTGTTGTTGCTGTTGTTTATTTTAATGCATTTTTTGTTGTTTCTTTATTTATTTGGTTAGTCGCACGTTTTGTATTTCTGCTGTTGTTATTGCTAGTGTATTAGAAAAATAAAAACACATAAAAGCAGGTAAAAATGTTCAGCCTGTTTAGTAAACGAAAAACAAAAAGCCAAAAAAGAAAGGTTTGAGAAAAAACAGTCTCATGAGAACGCAATTTTTTGTTCAAAACACACAAAAATTCCTTAGATGCGATTTTTTTAAAGCTTTTTATTTAGTTTACTTGTTGTTTGTATAAATTTTAGCTTGTTCGCTTTTTAAACAACACCGAAACCCTGAAACATGTATTTGGCCTAAAGAAAAATACAAACAAAGTTCGAGTTATGCTTAATTTTTTTCGACCGTAACAGAATTTAGTTAAAACGAGTTAGAATTAGAGAATTTTTGTATGATTTTTTTTTCTTTTTCTTTTGTATTAATTTTGCTGCTTTTGGCTTGATTAGTGCCCAGCTAATCTTTTCTTTCTTCCATTGCTAATCGTCTGTTGCCCTGTGTTGCTAATACCAAAAAGATTTAAATGACTTGAAGTGAACTAAGGGTGTTGCAAGTGTGAGTGTTTATTTTAAAGCAGTATATATGTATTTGTTATTCGAACCAGTCAGTCTTCAAAGAAACACACAAAATAAAATGGAATTAAATAAAATTAAATACGAAAACTGGTTGTTAGCTCAATGAATTAAAATTAAGTCAAACAACAATACAACATCCTACTAAGCCAGGCCAGACAAGTCGAATCGAGCCAAGTTAATACCTTGGACAATAAAGCCAAAAAAGCAATACAACAACAAAATAGAAGGTACACACCGACCGTCCGGCAACGTCGTTGTCATCATCAGCACTTTGGAAGGCAACAACAACATTTACAAATATATTAATAATTAGCAACAATAAAGTATTTAATAATACTCATACACACAGATACACTGACAATGTTAAATTTGACTTAATTCTTAATTAAATTTTATTGATTCGCAATCAATAGATTTTTAATATATCGCTTTTTAGTTTTTAATCTTCACTTTACTCGCAACAAATATTTTTTTAAGTAAATATGTATTTTTTAAATTTATTTCAGATACGCACACACACTCTTGTTGCTACAAACATATATTTTGTTTTCGTTTTCAAACAACAACACACAAGTACGATTTTAATGACAACAAATTTTATTTGTATTTTGGAATTACAACAAATAGTTTGTTGCTTTTTATATCGAATACAACAAATAGTTTTAAAATTTTTCTTATATTTTTGTTCTTTTTTCTACATTTATTTTCTAGTTTTATGTATTTTTTTCTAACGTGTATTTCAGAAGAAGAGACTACCACCGCTCGGTACCGTTGTTCAAATTGGACTAAACTCAAAATCGATACCGAATTGCCACAAAAGTGCTCATAAGTTAATATTAACGTACCCACCAGCAAACACACTCACACTGAAATAAAACCTACAGCAGAACACCACTACTACACGTGCAGACAAACGGCCAGTAAATGCACTACAGATACTGACAGCGTTGCCGTTTTAGTTATTTTTAACCACAAGTGATTACGTTTTCCCCAAAGTGGAGGTGAGAACTATTTTAACTTCCCAGTATCAACAAAAATAAATAAGGGGGACTCCCCCTTATTCCGTAACTATTTGTCGACGTCACGTCAAGACTATACCAAAAAATTGGTATTATTTCTACTCGTCATCGACAACAATTTACTATTACTGACAGCTACTTAGTATTCTCTAAGGAATAGAAAATGGGAAGAAACTGTTAATAGTAGAAAATTTTTAGTGACAGCGAGTAGACAGGTGTCAATTTGTTGGTATTGTCTTGACGTGACGTCGACAAATAGTTACGGAATAAGGGGGAATATATATGGGATACGGTTGAGCTTGTGGGCTAATTTCAACCTCAAAATGTTAGAAAATCGTCATTATCGGGCGTCAAAACGGTTTTACTTAATTATACTGTATGAGTTTTCGTATGATTTCAATACTTAAAAGTAAATTATCGTGTTTAGAATACAAATTTTTTATTTTACGTCCGAGCTCAGTTGAAAATAGAATCTATTCTATTTTCATATGATATACAATTGGCAGATTCAAACGGTTGTCATAAAGTCATGTCTTAAAATAATAACACGAAAAAATATGACTGGTGTGAGCACCCCATCATAATTAAGTGTGCTATTTAAAATTTGAGTCAGCTGATAAAAAAAAAACAATTATACATTTGGAGTTAAGATGGCAAGAACAAGCGAAAGAACAAAAATAATAGCCGGTTTGTGCGAAAATTTCATATTGGACGTTGTAATACATAAGACCTTACCTGATTATCGTTTAAACACTCCATTCTTAACTAAAATCTAGATATATTTCCTTCGTACATACAAAATTAAGTTGTTTTTGGGATAACGGTGTTTTTACGTAAAAAGTTGGGTTAATTTTAATTTTAAATTGCATTTGGTTCACAATGGGCTAATGGATTTAAAAAGCTTATATACCAGTAGAAAGGTATTTTAGATCACTTTAAATTTATATACATATCGTTTATATCCGTGCAGAATTGTAAAGTAAAAGTTTTGAGCCCCGTAACTCCGGATCCAAAAGAGAGCGCCGAAAAAACATTTGGTAAAAATTTTTGTTCTAAAAAGGGCTATTACCTCATGATTTTTTATTTTCATTTTCAACAGCGTTGGTGTCAAGAAGCCAAAAAGCAAAACAAAAAAAACTTAAAATTAAACAAAAAAAAAAGCAACACGAAAAAATTGCCAAAATGAAAAAGGGCAAAAACGAAAAGGGATATGTGTCTTCGTGTGCGAGAAAAAGTCGCACTTTATTGAATTTATTTATTTTTACCTATTTAAAACTTATAAAAATATGAGTATGTAGATATGTATGAACATATAAAACTGTGAACAATTTTCAGGAATACTTACATATTACATACATACATCATATATCAATAGCGCCGGCTTGTAAATATTATCACCGGCTCCACTAAAGACTCGGCCGTTCGGCTCAGATTTCTACTGTGTAGTTATGACAACACAATAAACACAGCACACAAAGTCTTATTATATTAGGACTTTTTTGTTTGAAGCACAACAACAACGTTTTAAAACTATTGTAAAATATTAAGACATTATGACAATATGACGAGATAACACACCCGTTTCAGTCCCCCAAATATAATTGTTAAATGTTATATTCTTAAAGTTAGCTTTTGAAATCAGACGAAACTCAGACAGTGTAAAGACTGCATTAGATCTTTTATAAGTTTGATTTGAATTAATTTTTTGGCAATAACCCGTGAAGGCAATATGTAATTGCAACAATAATATTTTTTTACTTGTTTTAGGCCTTATTCGATATTCAATAATGGATTGGACGAGTTTAAAGAAAGTCGATGTCTAAAAATTCATTAAGCTAAAAGTTATTTCGAATCGAATGCTGAGTAGAAAAAGTACTTAAATTGAAAACAAAACCAAAATCACAAGTCAAAAATACCTCTTTTTAAAAAGGGGTTATTTGGACAAAATAAAAGGGTAACGAGACCAAAAAAGCGTCATAAAATCCCCAAAAAGCGTCAATATGGCAACACTGCTTAAATATCCAATATTTTTAGATTAAAATGTTACGTATGAGTAATATGATTGTTACCATCATATTACTCATACGCGCTACATAAATATTATGGATATCCTCATTTTCTTCACATATATCTATTTTAATCAAAAATTAATTTAAAAAAATACCGTTTAATATACAGTCGACTCTTGATAATTTGCAACTCGTTAATTTGAATTACTCGATTATTTGAACTCATTCCCAGGCTCTTTGAAAAACATTAAGTAAATTGAAAAAAATCCATGTAATGGCATCTTGATCGCCAACGCGCTATAATTTGAATTTTATCGGCCCTATGCTCTATAATTTGAGCTATTCTAATGTGCCGCATTTAATAAAAGATAAAATTGGTTTCAGTTTGTATGCATTGCTTTATACACTGGAATGTCATCCTGCTCGCCGACGTTCTATAATTTGAAGTTTGGCTTTTCTACCCTCTATAATTTCAACTGGTAATGTGCATGTGTTCATGTTTTTACTTAATTTTTTTATTTGAATCAAAGTCTTGTTAATTCCGATTAAGTTGGAAAATTTATAAATTTGTGCTTTTAGGATAAATACCAATTTATGGACATTCGAAAGTTCCTAGGAAAATCTTATTTAACAACAAACATACAAAGGATATGACAAACTTATATATCAGTGGTTTTAATGAGTTAAGCCCTTTCTAATTTATTAATTCCAATAATTTTCATTAATAACGACATAAGTATGTATGTCCTACACATTTCCGACTAGAAATTTTCTCAATACTCCCATTCGGACCCAATTGTGAACGCACGTGGCAAGCCCAAAAGGGTGATCCCATTTGCGATGTGACCGCGAACTTGTTGGGATACTCATATTGGGAACTAACTACAAATTAGTGGCTTAACATGTGGGAAACTATCTGGAACTTGTTGAGAAAATCTAAACGCCGGCAAGCAGAGATTCGTTGTTATATCTTAACACTAGGGTATTCATTTAATCGGGCTTCTGCTTTAATCGGTTAATCGCTCGATTAATTAATCGACGTTTTGGCTTAGTCGGTTAATAATCGGTTAATTTCGATATTAACCGGTTAACCGATTAATAAAGTTTCTTCAGAAATCAATTTCAAAAAAAAATTGGTAAATTATTTATTATTTTGAGTTTATTAGTAAAAAAAACAATAACATAAACCTAACAAATCTTAAACTAAAGCAAACAAAAAAACATAAAAATGTATTCATTACAAAATTAACAAGTTTGTGAGATTCAGGAGATCTTCTAAAAGAATCTTTCAGAAAAATAGTTTGGTTTATATGTTTAGGATTGAATAGATTCTCTTCTTTAGTTTTCACAATACTTGACTTGGAAAAATCCTTTCACTTAACGTAGATGTTGAAGAAATCGAATGCAATCCATAATACAGAATATGTAGTTGCTCACCCGTTTTCCTGGATTTCTCTAAATATATAAAATCTTCCGTTATGCCATTAGAGTCCAGTTTTAATTTTTTTCAAATTCTTAGCACTTCTAATTGTTTCGGTTAATTCTGTTAAAACATTTCTTGTCATCTGACTCATACTGGCAGAAGGAACTTAATTGATAAAAATTACAATTTCCATACAAGAGTTTAAAATCTTAATTCGTGTGTGTGGATGTGTGTTGTATGGAAATTGTGATTTTTATCAATTGAGTTCCTTCACTTAATTGTGAATAAGACTAACAGTTGTCCATCGATGTTCATGGTTTATGACTTATTTTGTTCGTAAGAGATCTGCACTAATGAAAACTATGTACATACTTATTTTCGATAGCAAATTGTGAATAACTAAAGGTACGGTCACACTCGGCAAATCTTTGCAAAAAAAAAACGTGACCAACAGACAAGCTCAAATTGTGTTTCCTCTAATTCCAATATTTTTTAATATTGGTTAGAAATTATTAAAAATAATATAAAAATAGCTTTTTGCAGCATAATTAACTTTATTTTGTGATATAAAAACCAAGTTAAATCACACTAACCCTTAGCAAAAGTAGTGGTTACGTTTTTTTTTTGGCAAATATTTGCCAATTGTACACGTACCTTAAAAACCACTGATTTGTTTACCTAGTTATACGGCCATGTCACAGAGTTCAATTCAGTTCAGAAACGAATTTTAATCCACGCCAAGATGTCAAGCCCTAGCCGGAGCATACCCTAGCATATCAGCGCCGCCAAGAGTCCTTTTTAGACACCAGCTGCTGCAAAAATAGGGTGGATTGAATTCCATTTCCGAACGGAATTGAACTCTGTGACATGGCCGATATTAAGATAGTTTGAATGTAATTTTATCATGCATCTGTTGGCGCTTTGTTGGTAGAAATCGGACATACTGTTCTCGAATTAAAGGGAAATACACTGGTGTACCTAGTGGAAATATTAGATAAGGTAAAAAATCTGTAATACCGTTTTTACACTGTCTGAGTTTTCATCTGATTTCAAAATCTAGCTTTAAGAATATGACATTTAACTCATATTGTATATTAGATGGAAATAAAATAATAAGTTCTATTTTCAACTGAGATCAGACGAAAACTCCGACAATGTAATAGCAGCTTAAGTGATAGGAAAAAAAACTGAGGACACAGAATTTTTTAGCGCATCAAGCTGATTAGAAAAGTTTTACTGCCTGTTCCACTAAATGCGTACGACAGTGCCTGTCATATAAATATATTAAAAACAAAAATAAAAAATTCAAATTTGTTTTTGTTTTCAATATATTTATGAGAAAGAAGCTGTCGTACGCATTTAGCGGAACAGGCAGTTAGTTTTGGTCAAAACCGAATTCAAAACGGACGTTGTAGGTAATCACAGTATTTTTTTATATTTCTGAAAGTGTAGGTGATATTCAATATTAAATTTTTTCCTTCAGAGATCCTTTCATAACCTTTCATAAAGCGTTAAATACATTAGTCTTTATTTAAAAATTATCTCAGTTAATTTGCAAATTAACGTTGCTGTTGAAAGACGGATATTGATTAATAGAAGCTCATTATCTTTATTATTGTTCAAAGTAAAGCTTTATTGAATTTTGAGGTGTGTCATAGATTGTTGTTATGCCGAATCGTTGATTTCAATGGCATTTTTTTACTAAAGCCACGACAACATTAAAATTTTTAATATGTTCGTGTATGTACAACTATCTATAGTAGCTTTCAATATAATCAATTAGAAATGTCTACATTATTCTAACTTTTCACTCATTGAAATTTTCGGTATGATTATCTGATAATACATACACATTAAAATTATTATTCATGTTTGAAAAAGTAAAATTAAAAACATTAACAATCTACAATAATTTTAATGGTTTTTGCCCACTTGGTAGCTTTTTTTTAAATTATGGTTGCTAAGTTCTCTTGCCCTGGCAACACTTGCTACAATACGCTTAATCACACATATTTGTATTACACACATTAACAAAAACGTTTAGAAAATGTGTAGGAAGCAACAGAGCTTGTTGAAACTTACACTAAAATATTTGAGAGATTAAAAAAAAGATACTATTATAGTTAAGTAGTAAAAGAGCGCAAAGATTGAATAAGTCGCCACTCATTCCAACAATGCATCCAACAAAACGTCTCCATAAACGAACATATTCGTATGTACAACAAGCCAAACATAAAAGTTGACAATTGTTAAAAACATCTAATAAAAGTTTATAAGCATACTATACATACTACATATTTGTATAGAAGATAAGCTTTGTGTTTGTAAAATGTTGCCAACAAATACCGAGTCGGCAGTTTTTTAAGCTAAGCGCGCCGGTAAAGCAGTTAGGAGCTAAATTTAAACATTTAAATTAAAATGAAGTGCAATAATGGGCAGGTATAATAACAAAGTGATTCAATCTTAAAATTGAATAAAGAGATTTTAAAATTGAATAAAGTTTCCGCGATGGTTTTAGTGATTTAAGGCTTAAATAGAACTCCAAAAACATCAATGAAGAGAGAAAATACTTGATAGTCAATAGCCACTGCTCAATAATTTGACAGCCCTACTTTGAAATTTTTTTCTTTGGTTTCAAGCAGCATATTTATTTCACGCTTTATCCATTGGGTTATCGTTTTTAGCAATTGCCCAATATTTTAACATATATTGCACATCTCTAGACAGTTTTCTTAAAACATTGCAGTTGTTCAAAGTGACAACATTAAGATCATAGATCTCAAATACTTTAATTCGAGAGAGGGAGCATTCTCTTACCTTAAAAGCTTGTTTATTTAAATTCAATTGTGATGACTAGAAAAAAACAACACAGAAATTCATTAATGAAATCAAGCCCACTCGGTTCTCTCTCAAATGTTCATAAGTACGCTCAATGACTCATTTGAGTCGATCCTAAATTTAACTCAACATCACCGAATATCTCCGATATATTTCTATACTTGGTAAATCTTTTCTTGGTCTGTTCAGTGCTCTTGCCAATTTTTTTGTATATTTTTTCATAGAAGACTAAAAAGTGTTTTTTACAACAACACCAACAACAAAATTGGTCATGTAAACAAACTATAATAACTTGCTTGATTCTTGTAATTTTCTGCTTAAATTCTTTTTTCTTCAATGAATTCAATCAGAAACATTTTAAAGCAAAGAACTACAAAAGTAGACTAAAGAAAATCCAAGTAAAAAATATTTAAGAAGCTGGTAATAAATACATGAAAGTAAAAAGTAAATAAAATAAAGATGAGGAACTAAAATTAAGCAGATTAAGTTATTATTAAAGTGAATTGTGGTGGTGGTGGTGGTGCAATACCAACAGATTCTTAAATAAACCCATGCAAGTAAACAAATGAACGAATAACAAGAACAAAAACAATTAAAAGGTAAATAAAGATTACACAAACTTACAGTGAAATTTCGTTTTAACCAAAACTAAAATTTTTCTAATCAGTTTGATGCACTAAAAAAGACTGTGTCCTCCGTTTTTCCTACACTCATAAAAAATGTATTATTGCATTGATGACACTCTATCATTAGAATTCTGACATCAATGATATGACAAATGTCATCAGTAAAGCAGAAAAAGACATCAGTCTGACGACAAACGCCATCATAGAATTTTGTCATAGTTTAATTGTTATCAATGCTATGACTGGAATGACATCAATGATCGTCCTCCGACGCTCGTTTTCAATGTTGCCACAACACTGTAAACTTGAATTTACAGTGTTCTCACAATGTTGTAAATACAAATTTACAGCATTTATTACAAAAAAAAAACAGAAATTTATATTTTTTATGTTTTAGTTGTATAGTTAAATTTAAAATTTTCTTTTATTTATATTCTACAGCTTGAATGACTATGGATTTGAACCTGTACACTACATGTTCATAAGCAAACGCCTTTACAACTAAGCCACAGAGCCATATAAAATATCAACAGCACAAAGTATGTATTCATATGTAAGCATAGAATTACTCTGAGACAGAGATGGCAAAGTTGGTACAATTGTACCATTTTTGGTACAATTCCGATTTTAAATGTACAATTAATAATGTTTCTATTTTTTCTAGAAAACCTTCTTGTAATAAAATATTTTATCCTTTTCGTCCGGTCGTACATATGCCACTTTTATCTGAATTAAATTTCAATTTTGCGGAGTATTGAAAACAAAGTTCGGCTTAAGAGTGGTCAAATAAGGTTAGCTTACAAAACGTCTCTCTAATTTTAAGCTCTTCCTGATCATTATACATATTATATGGGGTTTAGACGAAGACTTTTTAGTTTGATTTGTTTTAAGTTTCTGGTCAAACTGGGTATAAGGGCGTTTAGTGGGATACCAAATCCAAAAGAAAATTTACTTTCTAAGCCAAAATCTTTTAGACTTGTTCCTTGGTTAAACATGATTTTTAAGTCCCGTATTAATGATAAACCAAACCCCAGGTGAACGCATTTTCATTTGCTTTGTATTAAAAGTCGCTCTCTCACAAAAAACTTACAATGTTTTCATTAATTTTCATTATTTTTTTTTAGACAAAACATTAGATTTGAAAAATACAAATAAAACGAAAAGGAAAAATTTTAATAAAATTAATGCACAGAGAAAACAGATCAGTTGAGAAACAGTTACAACTATTCAAATTTATCTATCTTAACTGATATTCCATTACAAGTACTGAATTGCAATAAATTCAACAATATTTCTGCTCTTTTATCTGAAATAATATACCTCTGATATATTTTCAGTTGCAATAACAAAACTTTATTATAAAAATTCGGTTGTAAATTCCAAAGTACGTCTTTGGTTCCACCAATCGAATAATGATTTAGAATAATCAATATATTATTAGAAGAACTTGACATGAAAAAATAATTAATATTAAAAATTATAAAATTTAAAAGCCGTATGCATACCACGTACAACATTTAAAATGAATTCAAAATGTGTATATTTTCGCAAATCAATTGGTATCCCGTTTATTGCTGAAAGGTAAGATTTTTAATTTTAATTAATTCAGTTGTTCTACATAGTGATTTATTTGGTGTTTCCGCAGATGGCTGAGCAATATATTATGGAAATAATTTTAAAGTCTTCAACCGTGAAGACGTTTCCTCTGCCATGGGAAATCATAGCGAAGTATTTTTTGCGTTAAGAATTGGCCTGGGTATGTTTCTGAAAGTTTTATCTCTACAGAACAGTGTTTTCTAATAATATACATCTTTCAATACCTTTACAGTTAAACCATAACGTGCATTAAATATATGGAGTTTCTGGTTAATACAGATTTTATAAATAAGTGAAATTTTTTAACAATTCAGATAATGATACATAGTTTGTAGTTTTAATATCATGTTTTATACGTATGTATGTAATATATCCTTTTTTTGTTCCATTCGGTTCGTGACTTGAATAAATTAAGATTATTTTTCAAATTAATTCACAATAGATTTTTTGTATATTAATGAGTCATACTGTTATATTCAGTTCGAATTATACGATAGTACTCAGAACAGACAAAATGCGATTGGCAACAAATTCGATTACCACAATGAATCTGTTTTCTCTGTGTGAGAAATTTGTAGTTTCGGTTGTCGTTGTTATTATGGGCTTTGTTGCTCTCTGGCTTATTTTCGGTCGTCGTTACAGTCTTGTTCTGTTTCATCACTTAGAGTCTGAGAAAAATAAATTTTAATAAATGTATTTGCATTGTGGTAAAGGTAAATTTTTCGGAACTTTTTTGAAACTATGCATGTCATTCTACCTTCCAATAGCTAGTTTGTGAGCTATTTTAGATTAGAAATTGCAATAGCTAAATCTGACTTAAGCACAGTTTTCCTTTTGTGACATATATATGTACAGAAAAGTGATGTATTTTCCATACTTAAAAAATGTTTCTGGTTTCAAAAATCTATTTTGGTACAATTATGCCCAAAAAAGTAAAATTTTAGAGAACAATTGGTACAATTTTAAAATCTCATATGCCATCCCTGCTCTGAGAGCATCTGAGAGAGAGAGTTCGCAGTATTGGGAAATTAAAGTCATATTTTTGTGTATACAGTACTTTGGTGGCACAAAACTTTTGGAAGAGTTGTAATTTTGTAATTGCAGTGTTGTCGTGGCACATACATATATTCTGCGTAAAATCGTAATCTCTGCCTGGGTAGCTTAAATATTCGCAAACACGACTATTCTCGTCCTGATATTTTTCTATGAAGTGCAAATAAGCCAACAATCTCGACAAAATTGAAATTGCTCAAAAAATCCTTCAAAACTACATAATTGAAAATTTTTAAAGCTGTGAATAAACTGGGAATAAATCAGTGGAATGAGAATAATTTGTAAGAAATTGTGGAAAAAATACATTAGAGTAAATTTAAAATCGTAAAAGAAAAAATTTGTATATGTGGAAAATTTTCAAAATTTTCGATGACAAAACAGACTTTTTTCTTTTCTGTAAATATGTATGTATGTATATTAATATTAAAAAAAACCAAAATATGCAAGAAAACAGCCAAATATGACCCAAAAATTAGAAATAATACCCCAAATATGCGACTAAGTGTAAAATATGCAAAAACATGCTGTAAAGCGTAAAATATGCAAAAATATCCACTAACAAATCGATGCCAAAATTCTTAAAAATTTCTTAAACGTATAAATATCTTATTTGTGCCTAAATACATCGCACAGGAAAAAACATGCAATTGCATATTTTCGATTTCCCTGCTTATTATATATTATTAAAGTGTAAAATATGTATAAAAGAATCAAACATACTGTTCTCGAGTTAAGGCGAAATATACTGGTGTACCTAATGGAAATATTACATATGGCCATAAAAAATCTATAAGTGATAGAAAAAAATTTAATTCGCAGTATTTTTTAACGCATCAAACTGATTAGACAAATTTTAGTTTTATTCCAAACGGATATAAAAGGTTCCAATTTGTAAGTCTGTGTTATTTCTCTTCTTCTCTTTCTTTTCTTTCACTTGCAAGTTGCAATCTAAAAATACATACCTACTACATATTTACAAATGACAATAACCTGTATTTTTTGTTGCTGTTGTTGTTATTGTGTATTTTTACAAATTCCAATAAGAATGACACACATGTAAAAGAATCCATCCAACAACAAAAACTACATAGGTACTATATTGACAAATATTAACAACATATACACAGACAACTATTTACTTGATGAGGGAGTGAACGATCGATTGAACGACGAACATTCAATTGTAGTTCTTTGTGATTATGTCATTTCATTTTAATTTAAATTTGAAGTCACTCTTATTGTGAATTTTACATTTTCTTTCAGCCGGAGAATTTTGTAATGAGTATTTAAAAGTGATCGTGCAAAAAGAAGCCATGAATGAAGCGAGTCGATTAATGTTTTTAAGCCATCGTTATTTTTAGAAGCAAATACATTCTTGACGTTTGACTTATGAGCAAATGTTTATTTTTAAAAAGGTGCGGGTGACACATAAAGCCGATATTTTAATCACTGTCCCGACATTCTATTGTAATTTTTTGTTGTTTTCAGCGAAAAACAAAACTTCAAAATATTTAATGACTATTAGATTAAAGGCATACACAGAGAGAACAGATCAATTAGAAAACGGTTATAACTATTATATATTACTTTCAATAATCAAATCTTCTTCCGAAATAGCATATATCAACAAACGCAATAAGTTTTTTGTATATACAGCTGCAACTCCATATTCAAAATGGATACGAGTAATCACACAGCCGAAATAGTAATCAACCCAATCAATTTTAAAGTTGCTTAAACTAATTTATAGATTTTGAAGGCACAAATAAATTATATTATATATGAGTACTTCATATTGGGGATTGCAACAAAAAAATATATATATTATAGTATGAAATAATTTTACTTATAATATAATTTCAGTTGTAATTTCCAAATATCTATTACAAAAATTTTGTTTTAATATAATAAAATATCTAATTCTATGTTCTCAACTGATATTCAGCAATGGGAATAAATTTTGAATATGAATGACATATTTACATAAATAAATCTAAATTAATAATTTAAAGAATAGGTTAAAAAAAATTTTATATATATTCATAGTTTGCGAAAAATTGCTAAAAAAAAAAAAGTAACGCTGGTGGAAGAAAAATATCTACTACGGATGCTGCTGTTCTTAATTTAAAAAAGGTATGTATATTTGTGTCAATACGATAACAGAGTGGAACTAAATATAAGAATATTTAAAAGGTTGAGGCTCTGACCATTTGACAGATTACTGAATCTAATGAAAGTTTATGTATTGGGTTTCGCAAAATGTACGAACATTATTCAAAAACCAAGTAAGTGTCCTGTACCAGCATGAGAACCTTCTTTGTTCTTGGTGTCATACATGTAAGAAATTAATTCCTTTTGATATTGATGTTTTTTTTTTATTAACTTTTTAATCTGCAGATGATCATTGAGCAATCAGAAAATGGAAGGAAACAAGATCATAAAGATGTAGTGCAACATTATCATAAAATGTTTTTATAGACAAGTTTGTATTTATGAATGTATATTTTTGATTTCTTTTACATGTAAAAAATACGGTTTATGTCTGAGCTGCAATATATAACTAAAAGTTTCAAGTTTTGAATTTCATTCACAATAATATATTATTTTGATTTTTTTTTCGTATATTCAGTGCTTCATATCGAATTCGTTCGGCACTTACAACTGAATTATAAGATAGTACATGCAACCGACAGAATTCGATTGGCTACAAATTCGATTACCACAACGAATCTGTTTTCTCTGTTTATCTATGGGGAATAGTTAACAACAAAACAACTCACAAGGGTTTAGTAACTTTTGTATCAGTTTTATGTTTGTATTACATATGTAGTTCTCATTTATTATTTTAGAATTTTTATCTAAGGATACGAAGTTGCAAACTTTTCAAATATTTGTGTTGGTGAAGAAGGACTACTGATGATTTGGTATAAGCACCAGCGGAATGCAAGAATACAGACAGGCTTAACCCATAACAAATACATTTATATGTAGTGCAATAGGTGTTCTATGACATAACTGCCTATGTCAGCAGTTCATATTGTGCCTCATCGCAGTGGCAGCGGTAAAATCAGGCTCTGAGTTGGATTGCTAACAAAAAGAAAAAAAAATCGGACGAAGAGAATGTTTATCTTAAAAAATTACTAAAAGGAAGCCTAGACGAAAGAGCAGTAGTCAAAGTATCGTGAAACTTTTTACAAGACACCATGTCGACACGACTAAATGACGAACGAGTGCACGACAGTTAAAATGCAACAACCACTAAATAGCTTTAAGGTTGATAGAGCATGTAGAACTAGGCCGCTCTAAAGGAGAAAGAAAACTGTTACTCGGCCGACGCACTATTTTTTTACCGACTTTGAGGCTGTAATGTTTTCTTATAAATATATACATACTTCCATTCTTATGAACGCAGAAAGACTTGCAGTTCAAGTCTCCTGAACCGGACGGTATCATCCCTGCTCACTTGCAAGATAATGTTGACATTATCATACCGTGGTTAAGGAATGCTCATACGTCCCTCTGCAATGGACCATCTGCGATGAAATCTTCATTTCCAAACAGGGAAAACAAGCACATAAAAGCTAAAAACTTCAGACCCATCAGTCTGTCGTCGTCCCCTTTGCTAAAAACTCTAGAAAGAATTATCGACATTCATATTATAATGACGATTATCACTAGAGTTATTTCTCCTTCTCAAGAAGCCTATACCAAAGGCAAATCTGTTGAGACGGCACTGCACTCACTAGTTGGCTACATTGAAAGGCGATTCGAGTTTAAGAGCTATGTATACACTAGTGGCATTTCTAGATGTAGAAGAAGGTGCCTTCAATAATGTCAAGCCGACATCCATCAAGGAGGCACTTGTGGAAACTGTCACAGACAATATTTCGGTCCCATTTATATCGGACCCTCTGTCGCGTAGAGCTATCAAAGCTTCCATGGGCTCGGCAGCCACAGTCAGGTCAACTAATAGAGGACTCCCCGGGCTGGTGTGCTGCCATGATGACAGCACACCATCCTGGCAGTCTCATCCCTACTTTGGAACCTAACCATAAATGTGCTATTAAGAACTATGGATTCCCTATGCTTTAAAACTGTTACGTACTCGCATGACCTGGTGGTAGCAGTGTCCTGCACCCGTCTTGATACACTCTCTCATAGGATAGAATATGCTAGTGTACTGAGTGTTAATCCCACCAAAACGGAGCTAGTACTTTTTGCAAACAAATATAAGACTCCAAACTTTAAATATCCATAACTGAATGAACTCTAAGCCTACCAGGCCTAATGAGGCCTTTTCGCTATGCTTAATTGGTTACCAGAGGACATGCTAAAAAGAACCTTGCCTTAGACACAGCAGTGGGTCGGCACGCTACAAAGAATGCAACTACAAGCGATGGTGTCGTACAAGCATCGTTGTCTTGGGAGTTCATTAGGTGACCATCTTTCTCCAGGGAATTCAGTTTCTCTATCCCGGACAAATTGAGGTCTACTGAAGGGTATCCTCCCCTTAGATGGGTCTCCTACCCCAAGATCGTTTCAGGAGAGGTGAAAGGGTTGGAGGCCGTGCCTACTTTGAACACCTGGAAGTCAGTGTATCCTTGATACTTCGAGACAAAGATAGTGTATTATAAGGCGAGATATCGGCCATCAAAAAGTCGGCAAACTGACTTCGGTATCACAGGATATTTGATACAGCAAACCCGCAATTAGATCGCTAACACGTGTATACACAACATCTAACCTGGTCCAAGAATGCCGGGCATCCCTAAATCGAATGGCGACACATTTAAATATTAAAAGGGGGATATTGAAATCTTCTTCGGTATACCTCCGTTTCGTACCTTGGCACAGACCAGGTGCTTTAACGAACCTACTTGTAGGACTTCCAGGCTGGATTGAGTCCGTACCAGGACTCTTTTAAGGCTCCAGCAGTCGCACTTGAGGGACATCGTCGCAGCGACTACAGGACACTGCAAATTTGGCAACCACGCCAACCTAATGGGACTAACGTCACACGACTTCTGAGAAAGCTTCCAAAATGAGGAAAAAGAGGAGACAATACTACACCGTCTGTGCATCTGTCCTGCACTGGTGAACCAACGCCAATCTGAGCTGGCGACGGCGAATCTTAACAGACTCAGCTCATTTATCAAGAGCAGTGGATGGTTTTAACCCTGATAGAAATACTTCCTCTTTCTCTCTGTTCTTTTTCATTACCAATTTCATATATTTTACACTTTAGCATTCCCCCCCTTATCCATCCTTTCCTTGCAGGTAACACAAAGACACTAATCCAGGAGCCTATTGTGCGGAAGGTGCCTGTGCACTTGAATTCGGTTTTTTTTTACCGATTTTAGACAATGAGCGACAGGTCATGAAAGAAAGTCTTGGTCAAGTGGGTAATGCCGAACTCAGCTAATTGTGTTCGTTTAAAATAAGGAATTAACCCCTGATCCCTACCCGCATTTGACGTTAACTTTTCTTACCCATGTTGCTCGAGTACCCAGAGCTTTCATGAGTAATATTTTTTAAAGAAAAAAGGGTAATTACATATGCTTTAGATACATTTGGCAAAAATTTTGATTTGATGCTCTCCACAGATATGCATTTTGCACTTGTAACCTGGGTAGGGTTCTAGGGTTAAATAATATCATTAAGATCCCTTTATGTACATTAACATTCTTAAAATGAAGAAAGTAAGTACGAACTTGTGTAAATCTCTACGAATTCAAATTATATGTACGACACTTTCTAAGTTTTAAGTCACACCTAATTAGGTTTTTCGTTTTGAAATACACTGTAGTTATAAAATCTGTAATTAAATCCAGTTTTTGTAATTTAAAAGGTAAGTTATTGCATTTTTAGAAGCCATTAAACAACTTTTATTTTTAATTTTGTGGAAATTAACAAAAAAATAAGTAAAATTTGCAAAAAAAAATTGTATCTCCAAAATTTGCAAAAATAATAAATTAAACTTGTAGTTCCTACGATTCAGTTTAAGCCCAGACAGTGACTCAACATGGAAGCTGCTTGACGGCAGTTTGTAACAGTAGTTGGCGTAAAGACAGTAAAAACAAAATAAGCAATATAAAAATAACAACTATTACTATTCATACAAAAACAAAACAACAGGTATTAAACGGGCGTTGTTACTTTTAGTTAAGTTCTTGTAAATTATCATGCAGGCACACATAAATACCTAGTATTCGCAAAACATGGGTAATTTAAAGTTGGTGTGTATTGCGAATTTAATTATTTATCCACACTTGTAACTATTACTACATTTTTTTGTGTCTCTCTCCCTCTCTTCCAATTTGCCTTGTAAGACACCAACGCACAGATTTGCATATAGCTGTCAGACACGCAAAGTGCTTAACGAACGGTCACTTAAAAAGAAGTAAGAAATATATATTATGCGAAATGACGAACGAATGAATAAACCGATCGAATTTAAGTAACACTTGAGTGGTTTTAACATTGCTGACAAAAAGGTGAAGAGACGGACAGATAAACTGGTACACATTATCACGGATACATTAGGGCAACACTTATTTCTTTCAGGGCAGTGTTATCAGCCCAATTATGAATTTCCCCGAGGAGCTTTTTCTCTTCCCATTCATTTGTTTCCGAGGAAAACTCCTCCTATTATAAAAAGCATTGGAATAAACAAATAAGGGAGAGGGAAAAATCTGGATCAGCTGTTTAGTGTTTACATTATATTTAGCAGTAATATAAATTAATAAAAATTTTATATTTTCGTGGATAATAAGATTGTGTGTTAATATAAATATTTGGTTTTGCTTAAATAAAAAGTAAGATGTGCAGTGTAGTCACTCAGATGCTCTGGGAAGAACTTTATGCGGTGGAAGTGAAGCGAAAACTGGGCCAAGGCCAGGGCCAGATGCATTAAGTCCCCAATGATTGTGTGTACAAAGGAAATTGTAAATTTTTTAAGCCGCAACAAATCTTCCATTTACCTATTATGTGAACTTAAAGGATGCGTGCAAATTTGAGTGTGTTTTAAAACTTTATTCCGAAGCAGCGATGCCATTTTTAAGGAATTTTTTACGATATAACAAAAAACGATATGACATACTGTGTTGTCATATCGAAAAAACTTACGATATGAAAACACAGTATGTCATATCGTTTTTTGTTATATCGTAAAAAACCCCTCAAAAATTTCATCGCTGTTCGGAAGGCAAAAGTAGTTCATGTTTTTGAAGCGCGTGTTTGCACGGCGTGGATAAAAATTCATAAAACAAGAGAGAAATATAACATTCTGGTGTTTATTTAAACTTGTTGTCCTAAACAAATGCTTGTACCATTGTTTCACAACATTCTTTAATTTGAATTTTAAAATTTTGCACTAGTTTCCTTCAAAATGTATGGGGAAAAAGCTCACAAGAATTTCTCCCTCTCCCTCATATTTAGAATACATACTTACTTTTTTCCCTGGGAGTTTCTTCACGGGGAAATTGTAATTTAGAATAGGAGGAATGGGAAAAGGGAACATTTTCCCGGGGAGATTTCATTTAGAATAGGGGAACAGGGAATAAGGAAAAAACTACCGGGGAATTGTTATTCATAATTGGGCTGTATGTGTTTAATTAAATTTTTAAAAAATACTTAGGGATGACAAACGGGACTAGGTTTTTCGTAGCCCGTTATGCGGGATTTTTAATTTAAAAAACGGGATCCAGGGACACATCGGGATTTTTCTGGATTTTTATGCATTAAAAAAAATATAATAAATTCATTCATGGTTGACGCGTGTTTAGTAGTAAAACCAACAATATCTTAAGACAATGAATATATTAAAATCTCTTAATCTATTTCCTATAACTTTTTCGTAGTTCAGTTGAAGTAATCTGGTATGTGATGGAAATCGATCGATTTCAAATCGAGTCGATTTCAAAAAACAAAATCTCCTGAAAGATAACTTGTTGATGTTTTTATTGTTTTCGAGGCTTAGCATATTTTATTTGATCCTAAATTCGAGTTCACTGTGTCGTGCTATTTACTTATGACATATTTGGCTTTTATTAGTTTTATGAAATCGAGCGATTTGAAATCGATCGATTTCCATCACATATATAAAGAAAAAGGCAAAACATCTAACGCTGCCAATTTAACCGGTACAGCACAAAGCTACACATTTTTTTGTGGACCAAGGAAGTTTGTAATTTTTAATTTCTTCGGTTTGGATGCACTTTTTATCTTGTTCTGTAGCCGAATATCGAATATGTAAAAAAAATATTTTTTCAAAAATTTATCGGACAAAGTATATTAACATGCGACAAAAAAAACCTTTATTAGAACAGGCTAACAACTCATGCAAAAATAATCAGCACATTTTTATTATTACCAAAATCCCGAGATGCGGGACTTAAGTTCTTCGAATAATACCGGGATTTCAGGACTGGCATCCCTAATACTGATATTATCTTCCGGAATTTTAGCAGTATACTGCTATATTTTGTCCAGTGGCAGTCCCCATAAAAATTGAATGTCAATTATTTTGCCTAAATATAATAGCAAGTGTCTTCAAATCTTTTCTGCACAGAAAAAAAACAGACAAGAAATATGTACAATAACACAATGGGTAGTACGAATAAAAAAAGTATTTGCTTTTTACTTAAAAATTTGTTTTAAAATAAAAAAAAAATTCTAATTTTATATTGAATTATTTCCAGAATTGTGTGTTTTAAAAAATTGTTCAAGTATAAAGCAAATACTACTTTTTATTCATACTACCCAATGTTATTGAAAAAATATGAATTTACATAACATTTGTCATTAACTTAATACAATATTTCGTTGTATGTATTTCTATCCCCCCATGCTGGTTATTTCTTTTCTTTTCATACATAAGTACTTAAAACAAGTTTTATTTCATAAAAAATAACTGGGACATGGCTCAGCTGTACAGAGCATGCGTCCGGGAAGCCCGGGTTCGTATCCTAGGCATGTCAACATTTTTTTAATTTATATTTTTTTTTTCTTTTAAAATAATTTTATTATCAATATAGCGGAATTCTTTATCACAAGAAATTTGGGAAAAAAAATTATTGAATACCAGGATTTTTGTTATCAAAAACGAAACTTTTTTTCTGTGTATGGAACTAAAGGGCGTAGATAAAATAAAAACAATTAAGAGTGCTATATTCGGTTATGACGAATCTTGTAAACCTTTCACAAAGTTATGAAAACGGGTTTTATGAGTGAGCAATACAATTAAGGCGCTGTTCACATTTTTCGTAACGTTATTTTAGCTTTTTTTAAGCCCCCTCAACCTCTTTCGTAACGCTTTTCAAAAAAACTTCAGTATAAATTAATTAGTCCGTAACAAATTCATAAAAAAATACATTTTTGAATATACTCAGTTATTAATCAACCAATTTTGCTCATTTTTAACCAAGTTCAAAAAAAAGGAGAAAGGTTATCAATTCGTCATGTATTTTTTTATGTCTGTTTCCTCAAAAATCCGCAATTTATGGACCGATTTCCAATTTTTTTCTCTATTTAAAAGGATGTACTTCCAGATTGGTCCCGTTGAAAAGTGGGCGGGGTAACGCCCATACAAAATAAATACAGATTCGTTTTCAATTACTTCTACTCAACCGATTCTTATGAAACTTTACACACACATTAAGCTTCTACGCCTATGCAAAGTAAATATTATTTTTCAACAACTTCGACTAAACCGGTTCTTATGAAACTTTGCATACACCTTTAGTTATCGTTACAGTACATTATGTTTAGAAAAGTGGGCAGTGCCACGCCCATGAAAGGTAAATATTCATTTTAACTACTTCTACTTAGCCGGTCCTTATGAAACTTCGCACACACAATTAGTTCTCGTAAAAGTACATGATGATAAAAAATGGGGGCGGGTCCTCCCCTATTTTGTTGTCGGTTTTTTTTTTGCAAGAATTATTATATGATTTAGTCATAAGCCCATTTCAAACACCCAATCCAAAATATAGCTCTCTACGTTATGTGAAGCTTGTTAAGCCCGCCAAGACGAATGGCAGACGGACAGATGGATAAACGGTCAGAAGGACATCGTTATATCAACTTCGCAATATGGATTCAGAATATATACACTTTATTGGGTCGAAACTGAATATTGTACATAGGGGCAGACATATGGGGTGTTCACGCGATAAATCAAAAATTAAGTGGGATTTAAAAAAAAATTATGTCATTTGAAAGAGAACACTTTTTACACAACTTTTGTTCTAAATTTTTTTCTAAATGTCTTTCTGTAATCCCAGGTTAAAGTCAAAAGAAGTTCTTATATTAATTTTTCGTTCAAACTCTCCAAAGCTCTTATTATTTTTGTTGTTTGCTTGGTGGGCAGCAAAACTCACTCGGAAGCAAAACTCGCTGCTTCAGTCTTTTAACTTTTCTTGTCTGCAATTGCTACCCATGGCAAAATAAATATACACTCACAATATTATGACAGTAACGGAGTATATTTTGTTCAAGAAGTATTCCGTGCAATCATTTTTAGAAGAATAAACATTTAAAATTCTAAGCTAACTGATTTTTAACTGATTCTAGCATTCAATAAAAAAAAACTAAGTACACATTAATAAGGATTTTCGGTTGCTTTTAATATTGTCCGTTTATGTTATAAGTACAAAAAAAAATTAAATGCATAAAAATAACACACATACAAACATTCAAAATATTCTGTGCGATATGGAAGTTGTGATTAGTTCTTGTGACAGTTAGTTAAATTAATCCGAGTAAAGTAAGATTCATTCATTTTCAAGTCGTTTACTGGCTTGTTTTTTTGCAAGTTAAAATAAACAAAATAAAAGAAAAAGCAATATTTTTTACGGGTTTATTAATTTGTTTTTAAACACAAAACAATACAATCTCTCACTTTTTTCATCAAAGTGACAGATTAATAATAATTTACAAGATATGATATTTTGTGGTTTCACAATTTCATATAAGCAACAGCGATTGGGAGGGATGACGCAATGAAACGAACACGTCATTCGGAACCGCTTCGAACAAACATGCATATGCCCATTTTTGAGCTTTGAAAGAAAAGACTACATGATTTTATTGAATATTTCATGCTTTAAAAGAAGGTATGTTTTGTAAAAAAAAGAGCGAAGCAGGGGAAAAGTAATTAATTAATATAATTAATTCCATCCTACACGGCAAAACATAACGACGTTGTTTTCAGAGACTGCAGCACCAACTGATTAGTATTCATGTGTATTTAAAGTACTTCGCCACTTTTTTGTTGGCTCTGTCTGATTAGATGTAGATTCACCTTACATATATGTATGTAAGAAGAAGGAATACGAGAATTATATTATTCCAACATACATGTGTATATAAATTATCTAAATGATTGAAAGTTCATATCTATAACCACCAACTAATGTAATATTAGCTCTTTGCTAAATTATATTCGTTAATTCGCGATCCTATCAATCGGATTCGGCTTCAGTAAAAAATTATATAACACTGTACAACAACTTTCTTTTGTGTAGTAAATCATAGTGAATTTTTACGTAAGACATCTTTTAAGTGCAAACTAGTCTCATAAAATCCTGTTTTGTGGGATATTTTAGCACTAACTTGGTAATAAGTACGAAATTAGCCCTTAAACACATTTTTAGTTTTGTCTTACTTCTGGAGTTCAAGTTGAATTTTGCGTTTTGTTATCTTTAAAGATTTATAGTAGAATTTTATCACAATTACTTTTGTATATAGTTTTTGTCTTTTTTTTATATAGGGACACAAAATACCGATACAGGGAAGAATAAGAGATTTAAAATGTTGCACAAAAATGTTAATCTTAGTGTTTTACATAAAACTGCAAACTACATCTTATACCTAAAATAAAAGGATTACAAAATTTTCTATGCCGATCCACCATAGTAATGTGCAAAAGCGAAGATAAAAGTATATTTTTGATTCGTCCCCTCTATCAGAATCAATTGTTAAAACTTTGATTTTTAATTTTGTTGAACAATGTAATCGGTATTACTTCTGCAAAGATTTTCTTTACTCTCTGTATGTATAATTTTTGCTGTTTGAAGACTTATACCTCAATTATCTCGGCAATGATTTTTTCATGAAATTTAATTTGTTTTCAATGGGATGGGTGATCACTTAATTTATATCTTCTAGTTTCTTAAGAAAAACAATTTTGATGTCAATTACTTCTTTGAAGAATATCAAGTACATTTTTAAATTATAATTTGAAAAATAATGTTTTAATTTTATATTATTGACAGGTACTCATATTGTCTTTTATAATTACAGTAAAAAACGGCTTCAAAGTAAATGTAATTTCGCATATAAAAAAATATTTCTTGTTTTAATTGAAATTTTATTAAAAATAGATGAAATGAAAAAATTTTTAATTAGAAAAATTTGTAAAAAAAGCTGCGAAAAATACCTAACGAGCAGTAGTAGTCGGGAAAGTATATATCATTTTTATGGATGTGATATTATTCCCATTTTTGAAATCATAATATTATATTGTCACTGAAACACAAGGTCTGCACAAAGTTTTATAAGAATCGCTAGTTGTAATAAAATTAATATTTGCTTTGCAGAGGCATGCCACTGACCACTTTTCCTAACATACTGCTCCATTGCCACGAGAACTCAATTTACATTCAAAGATTGTCGTTGCCGGCATCTGCGATGGTGTAAAGACGATTTACACATCAAGTGTAATTGAAGAAATTAAGGGCCTTATTTTGCAAAACGAAAGGCCTACTTTGATAAATTTTGTGAGGAAAACAATGTAAAAAGTTAAAAACAAAAGACACACAAAATAAGGCCCTAAGTAATAGCCCCTCACCAAGTTTTTAAATGCCACCTTAATGTACACTTATGCACAAAATCTAATAGATTGATACCTACTAACATTGTTAGCCAACTATTTGGCAGAACTTTCCCAATTGGCCAAATCGCCGTGCACGACATTGTCGCTGAGGATTCTTGTACGAATTGTCCTCTGTCGATTAGATTTTGTACATGTCTTACGTGTAGTCTTCATTAACATTGTGGAGGACAAAGTGTGTGACAATGTTCTAATTTTTGTCCTCAATCCAACTTTGTTAAAGACAATATGAGCGACAATGTCTCACATTTTGTCTTCAGTAACATTGTGAAGGACAAAATGGGCGACAGTGTCTTACGTGAATCGAAATTGATTATTAGGCTAAGGTTCGTAACGCTATATTCAGAAACAATTGGGCATGATCAATATTCCAAGGAACAAGGGAAAAATTAACATCAACTTAATTTGTCAACGTACACAGCAGAACAGAGTAGTGCCACTTGTCTTACATTTTGTCCTCAGTAACATTGTGGAGGACAAGTTGCCTTATATTTTGTCCGCAATTCAACTTCGTTAAGGATAAGATGATCGACAAAGTCTTACCGTTTAGTCTTCAATCAAACAAATGAATATATTGGCATCTTGTTGTCGATGTTTTAATTGGTGCTGCAGCAGGGAGGTCAGCGCGAAAATTTATAAGCATGTAGCCTAAGTTCGACACCCAGCTAAGATTTAATGGACTTTCTAAAAAATATCAAACAATATTTTTGTCTGAATTTATAAAACAATTAGTCCAAAAATACTAACAAATATTATACAAAATAGATTACTTAATCAAACAAAAATATTTACTGGATTTTTTGTAATATATCAAAAAAAATTTTTGTCTGGGTCATCATCATCATCATCCATTAAGCATTTATTAAATTTCACTTTGTTAAATGTGTTCAAGTCTGAATGTTTATCTAAAGACTCTAAAGAAATGAATGAGAATTAATGCGACGACATTAACGAATTGATTCACTAAAAAATCTTCAGTAAACAAACTTGGTACAATGCGATTTCCTATCATTGTTGTTGTTGTTGTTATTTGTGTATGTCATCATCGGGGTTGTGTGTGTGTCGTCATCGCGGTTGTTTTTTTACGACACAGTTTTTCTTGTTGTTTTTCGTGTTTGCGTCCTAAATAAGAGTCAAACAAATATCTATTGATTATGTAAAGAACGTTTACTGAAAATTATATTTATTTTTAGACAAACTTTTGTTTGAAAATTTTTTGGTGATAATTTTTTCTGCGCAATCACATTAGTATTATGTGAATTACAGTCTGAAAGACATTATCTCTCATTGAAACGTACGCGATTTTCGCGACACTTGTTCGAAAACGTCTTTGATGATTTGTTCCAGCTGTCCGACATTTGTCGTCGAGGATTTAACGTTGTCGTAAACCCGTCATTGATGATGTCTCAAAGACGTGGCCAAGTGGGTTGTTAATAGGTCTTAAGTAAAACAACTAACGCACACAATATCATTCAAATATTTGCAACTTGTGTTTCAAACACAACCCTCGGATGTCGGCCCACTTATGGTTAAAGGTATTTCCTTAGTGGGATTTGATGGGCTGCTATACATAGTTTAGACATAAAAACTATAACATACAAAACAGCCATGACTAAATACATACATTTGAATATATGAATAAACAATAGCAAGACTACATTTACATTTTTTCGCACACAGGTGTTAGTATATTAATTTGGCTAGTAGTCAGGTAGTTGTTTTAGTTTATATACTCACAAATAATTAATGTATGAATGTTAGTTGTTCGTTTTAAGCATGTTTTCTTCATGTTTTAACACCATGTTTGACATATTCTAGTACAAAATTGCAAGAAAAATAAGTTATAAGCAAAAACAAGAGTTACAACTTTATGCAAAAAAGAGATAAAAAGACAACAACGAAATTTGAGGAACATACAAAGATAGCAATTTATGAATGGTTACTACCAAATAAGTAGAGCATGACAGGTTTTTATTAACTTTTACTGTTCATACGAGGGAGGTCATAGATGTATACGGAGAAGTTTGCAAAAAAAGTAAGAAACAGAAGTTTACATAATTTGAATAGTAAGATAGTTATTTCAAATGTTTCATTACATTTATGAAAAGGTTGTTTCATGTGCTTTTTGCGCATACAGATTTGTAACAATGAAAATAAAATTTTTAGCTACATGTGCAATATGCATCTTATATCGCATTTTTAAAGAAGCCAAGCATACACTCGTGGACATTATGAAATACAAAGGTGGCCATAGTGTTTTAATAACATTGTTGTAGAGCTAATAGCGTAATAAATCTCTTCACAAAGTCGAATTACGCCCAGAAAATAACATCATTCGTCACAAAAATTAAAATATCTTCACATACAGCCAGCAGATCCAAACAGAAATCCAGTGAAAAGTTGTAAATCAAAGATTTTTAGTATTTGAAAGCTGATACATGCGAATACTTTTTCTTGTAACTTTTTTCAGCTTTGATTTGATGGTTAGGAAATTCACTATTTTCTTTGTTGCATTCAATTAAGATTTTTATTATTTCCCTCATTTATAATTTGAGTCACCGGTTTGCGAATGCTAGGAAGTGAATGCTTGTTTGTCCCTTTTTTTGTCATATCGTGGTTGCTCTCGAAACACCTTCTTGGTATTCGTTTCTTTCTAATAAAATAATTTTATTGAAAAATTAAACTGTACGAACTTAATCCAAAATAATTAAACTGCTCTGGAGTAAAATAAAAATCATACAGTTCGACAAAAATTGCATAACTTAATTGATTTAAAATTATTTTATACTTTTAATTTGCCTCTCAAGAGGGAAATTAGAAACTCGCTAATTTGAAGAATTTTAAATTAACCAAAACATAATTTTTTTTAAATCTTTTATTTAGTTTCCCGTTGTTTGTCTATGAGTTTATAATTAAAAGCTTTTCCTGCACACAAATTTTCTTTTCAGACAAGCATTTGTTTGAAATTCCCTTGAAATTCAGTAAATAGTTTTTCTAATTCAATAAATATTTATGCCTTAATTCATAAAAAAAAAATATTTTTGACTTCTAACAGATTAATAAAACAAATTTGCATACAAAAATTTGTTTTATAAGCCTCTTATTAATCAAAATTTTCTTATGAATTAGGTTGTTAATTTTGAGCTCTTATTTACACAAAAAAGCAACAACAAAAACCAGTTTAATTTTCAGTAAATGTGCTGTTTGATTTTGTAGTCATTTATAGGTCCTATTTCAGTAAAAAATGTGGCTCAATTAAGAAATTTTTTTTGCTGATTATGAAAAAAAATTATAGAATTTTTTTATCTGATTCAGTAAATTATTTTGTTTGAATTTGGTTTTTTCATAATAGAAGAATACAACAACAAATTTTCAAGATTTTTTTTTAAATTTGTAAATTCGGACAAGTTTACTTTGCATGATAATGTAACATTATGATTCGAAAAGTTTGCAGTGCCACAAGCATACAGCTAAAGTACTTTTTTCAACTACTTCTACTTAACCTTATGCAACTTTCGTTCTAAACATTTTTTTAAAGCAAATATAAATTTATTACCGAAAGTAGCGTTTAGGTTTCTGGGTGTATTCACTTAATTGTTAATAAAATCAACATTTATCAATCGATTTTCATGATATACTACTTATTTCGTTCGTAAGACACTAGTCCTTAAGAAAACTGGTTACATTTTTTATGAGCCGTTTTAAGTTTTTATGATCCGTTTTAAATTTTTTATGAGCTTTCAGTTAAAATTTCTACATTTTTTTAATTTTGCATGAAGAAGCCCTTTTTTCGATACTAGTTAGTGAATAACTCGGAAAGCGTTGATCAAATAAAAAAGCTAAAGTAATAAAGTTTGAAGGTATTTTGGCGTTTTGTTGATGGATATCGGTCATACAGTTCCCGAGTTGGGGTGCAATATGGGCATTTTCACAGGAAAGTCCACTTTTTGTCACTTGCGACATCAAGCAATTAAGGTTGTATTTCAGAACCATCCCAGCAAAAACTACTGCTTCGAGATAAGCAGGTTTGTAAAGGACAGTTTTGTTTGTGTAGATTACAAACACGCTTACGTATTGCATGATATTTGTTCGCGATGTCCCACTTTGGAGCATTTCTTGTTAAACGCTTATTTCAGCGCATTGGGTATATAATAAAATCATAGTATTGTTTTGTCGTTTTAAGATCGTAACTCATCGTCATTCTTCGTTAAATGTATATTTTCATAATATCTGCCTTACAGTAGCGCTTCCTTGAATGCACCACTGTAAGTGAATGTGCAAAAAAAAATTTTAAGTGGACGAAAAGAAAAATATAAGAAGCTTAAGCACTTCTTGTCATACATTGTTGCTTATATTCAGGCAATACATTTGTCACTACTATGAATAGCATTTGTATAACAGGAAAAGTTTGCACTGCTTCCAAAATCTCGATTATTTTTTGCTGGGATGTAGTTCGATTTTTCCCAAACTTTTACTTAATGTAGAGCTACTTACGGCCTACACAAATATATAAAGAAGTGAAAGAAAACTTACGTTTTATTTGAAAAAAAACAAGCATAATTGCTTTGTATAGCACGTGGTACAAAGTGGACTTTCCTGTGGAAGTGCCCATATACTGATGTATATTTTGTTTGTTTTTTCTTTACTTAAAAAAAGATTATGATTTTGCGTAGAGACAAAGCTTTTTTTTAAGTAAAAATTTTTATTTTTTGTTTAATTTTCTGTATATTTTTATGTAATATTTTTTGGAACGTATGCACAAATTATTCGTGAAATATTCGCTAGAATTTCACGAAAGAGGCGAATACTCGGCGATTCCAATACGAATATTCGTAACATCACTACTACATACATTATTTTCACTTCAAAAAGGAAATGATGCCCATTGGTCTGTCAAATAGTAGATTCGCAGAGTAAAGAAATCTAAACTTTGCGAAGCCACTATTCGTCATATCCAGACTGGGAAACACTTAAGCCCGGCCTAAGCCAGCCTTGCAAACAATCTTTACTCTGCAGTATCATTTATATGGACTTGATTTTAATTTTTATGGACATTATTTCATTTTCAAAAGTACATAATTAAACATTTTTAAAGCTGTGAATAAACTGGAAACAAATCAATGGAATGAGGAAATTTTTTAAGAAATTAGGGACAAAATACATTAGAGATAATTTGAAGAATTTTAAATTAACCAAAACATAATTTTTTTTAAATCTTTTATTTAGTTTCCCGTTGTTTGTCTATGAGTTTATAATTAAAAGCTTTTCCTGCACACAAATTTTCTTTTCAGACAAGCATTTGTTTGAAATTCCCTTGAAATTCAGTAAATAGTTTTTCTAATTCAATAAATATTTATGCCTTAATTCATAAAAAAAAAATATTTTTGACTTCTAACAGATTAATAAAACAAATTTGCATACAAAAATTTGTTTTATAAGCCTCTTATTAATCAAAATTTTCTTATGAATTAGGTTGTTAATTTTGAGCTCTTATTTACACAAAAAAGCAACAACAAAAACCAGTTTAATTTTCAGTAAATGTGCTGTTTGATTTTGTAGTCATTTATAGGTCCTATTTCAGTAAAAAATGTGGCTCAATTAAGAAATTTTTTTTGCTGATTATGAAAAAAAATTATAGAATTTTTTTATCTGATTCAGTAAATTATTTTGTTTGAATTTGGTTTTTTCATAATAGAAGAATACAACAACAAATTTTCAAGATTTTTTTTTAAATTTGTAAATTCGGACAAGTTTACTTTGCATGATAATGTAACATTATGATTCGAAAAGTTTGCAGTGCCACAAGCATACAGCTAAAGTACTTTTTTCAACTACTTCTACTTAACCTTATGCAACTTTCGTTCTAAACATTTTTTTAAAGCAAATATAAATTTATTACCGAAAGTAGCGTTTAGGTTTCTGGGTGTATTCACTTAATTGTTAATAAAATCAACATTTATCAATCGATTTTCATGATATACTACTTATTTCGTTCGTAAGACACTAGTCCTTAAGAAAACTGGTTACATTTTTTATGAGCCGTTTTAAGTTTTTATGATCCGTTTTAAATTTTTTATGAGCTTTCAGTTAAAATTTCTAAATTTTTTTAATTTTGCATGAAGAAGCCCTTTTTTCGATACTAGTTAGTGAATAACTCGGAAAGCGTTGATCAAATAAAAAAGCTAAAGTAATAAAGTTTGAAGGTATTTTGGCGTTTTGTTGATGGATATCGGTCATACAGTTCCCGAGTTGGGGTGCAATATGGGCATTTTCACAGGAAAGTCCACTTTTTGTCACTTGCGACATCAAGCAATTAAGGTTGTATTTCAGAACCATCCCAGCAAAAACTACTGCTTCGAGATAAGCAGGTTTGTAAAGGACAGTTTTGTTTGTGTAGATTACAAACACGCTTACGTATTGCATGATATTTGTTCGCGATGTCCCACTTTGGAGCATTTCTTGTTAAACGCTTATTTCAGCGCATTGGGTATATAATAAAATCATAGTATTGTTTTGTCGTTTTAAGATCGTAACTCATCGTCATTCTTCGTTAAATGTATATTTTCATAATATCTGCCTTACAGTAGCGCTTCCTTGAATGCACCACTGTAAGTGAATGTGCAAAAAAAAATTTTAAGTGGACGAAAAGAAAAATATAAGAAGCTTAAGCACTTCTTGTCATACATTGTTGCTTATATTCAGGCAATACATTTGTCACTACTATGAATAGCATTTGTATAACAGGAAAAGTTTGCACTGCTTCCAAAATCTCGATTATTTTTTGCTGGGATGTAGTTCGATTTTTCCCAAACTTTTACTTAATGTAGAGCTACTTACGGCCTACACAAATATATAAAGAAGTGAAAGAAAACTTACGTTTTATTTGAAAAAAAACAAGCATAATTGCTTTGTATAGCACGTGGTACAAAGTGGACTTTCCTGTGGAAGTGCCCATATACTGATGTATATTTTGTTTGTTTTTTCTTTACTTAAAAAAAGATTATGATTTTGCGTAGAGACAAAGCTTTTTTTTAAGTAAAAATTTTTATTTTTTGTTTAATTTTCTGTATATTTTTATGTAATATTTTTTGGAACGTATGCACAAATTATTCGTGAAATATTCGCTAGAATTTCACGAAAGAGGCGAATACTCGGCGATTCCAATACGAATATTCGTAACATCACTACTACATACATTATTTTCACTTCAAAAAGGAAATGATGCCCATTGGTCTGTCAAATAGTAGATTCGCAGAGTAAAGAAATCTAAACTTTGCGAAGCCACTATTCGTCATATCCAGACTGGGAAACACTTAAGCCCGGCCTAAGCCAGCCTTGCAAACAATCTTTACTCTGCAGTATCATTTATATGGACTTGATTTTAATTTTTATGGACATTATTTCATTTTCAAAAGTACATAATTAAACATTTTTAAAGCTGTGAATAAACTGGAAACAAATCAATGGAATGAGGAAATTTTTTAAGAAATTAGGGACAAAATACATTAGAGATAATTTTAAATCACCAAAGAAAGATTTTACTATGTACATATGTGGAAAATTTTCAAAATATTTCTATCTCAAAACAGATTTTTTTTAGATTTTTGTATATATGCATATAACCATTTAAAAAATGGCACAAAAGATCCACTAGTTGTCGCAGTGCCGGTCTTTGGAGCAGATCTTTCCCCTATTCTATCTTATTATTTAAAAAAGCCAAAATATGCGGAAAAACAGCAAAATATGTCACAAAAATTAGAAAAATGCTCAAAATATGCGACTATATGTGAAATATGCAAAAACATGCTGTAAAGGGTAAAATATGCAAAATATGCACTAACAAATCGATGCCAAAATTCTTAAATAGTTGTGAAACATATATGTATGTATGTAAATATCTTATTTGCACGTACATACATCGCACAGGAAAAACATGCAATTGCATGTTTGCAGCTTCCCTGATCATGACTGATCATGAAAACTGATTTTATTTTAGCGCATGAAACTTTTTATATTCCAATTATTTTTATTTGAAAGACATATTTTTCAAGACCAGTGTAATTATTCAATTCACAACCTCTCGCATGTTTCACAAATGTTATCGTTAATTTCTAGATACACATTTTACAGAACACTTTCAGTAACAGGTTTATTGCCAACAACATTGAAACCACATACAACTCCTACAATACGTCGTGAATTGAACTGTTATTTTAATCTCATGATATAAGTAACATAAAATTAAATAAAATAAATATTTGAATCAAAGTCAGTATTCACGGTATTCGCTATTTAGTGGTTTCACTTAAGGCCCTTACACACTGTATTACAAGCTTTTATTAGATTATGTAAGACGAAAATCAAATCAAAATCAGTCTGACTGTCAAAAAATCTTAAAGAAAATCTTCTCATTACATTTCGCTTCTACTCTATCACATTCGCAATAAAATGTAACACAAATAATTTGCAATTAAGCAAATTTTTTCGTTCTTATTTTTCTTTATTTATGACGGCAAACAAACTCGCAGCTGTTTTAGTTATTCCTGTTTGTTTGAGCAAAAGAGAAACAACCCTGATAAAAAAAAAATAAAATTTGATTTTTTAGAAAATCTCCTAAAAATGACAAAAACCATAATAGTGTCATATTTGTTTACGCATTATTTGACAGATAGGTAATAACAATTTGTTTTCACACTGTTGGATTTTTACTTAAGATTTTAGTTTTTGACAAGTATTAATACTAAATATAATAGTCTGAAGGGAGCTTTAAAATGCAATATTTTTCCCGTCTGACCGAGAAGTAACTACTCTCTTTATTTCCTACAAAAAAAAACTAATTAATGCAGTTAGTGTATATAAGAGAGTTATGGGAGTGCCAAAAAAAAGGGTGAGCCTTTGAAATTTTCAAATATTTCAAATAAATTACAGATGAGTGCAAAATGTACAAAATGTAATAAATATTCTTATTATTTACTCGTAATGTGTCATAATTATGGAAAGACATGCAAACATGAAAAAAAAACATCTTACTTAAAAACTTAAAATAAAAAATCAGAAAAGACAAGAAAGAGTATTAAAAAATGTTTAAGATTCAAACGTACACAGACACATACGAGTAAAATAAATTTTAAGAAAATAATAACGTCTTTTAAACTCATAAACATATCGATATATGTACAAACACTTGAACTTCAAGTATCCAAATGAACTATTTGAGGAAGGAAGGACAGACACACATTTACTAAACAAATTATTTTTTAATACTCGTAATTAAATAGACGAGTTTGAATATTCCAACTACTTTAAACAGACCTTGTAAACGCAATGGATATTTGATGTCATTGTTTTAATGAATATAATTTTTTGTGTTTATTTATTCAGTTTAAAATAACAATAACAAAGTAAGAATATTGTTTTTCTTAAAATAAAACCATAATTTTGTACACGCATAGAAATTTTAAAGTAAAAATATTAATTGACTAATATTTTTACATGTAGAAATTGATATACATACATACATATTTACGTATGTATGTATGTATGTATGTATGTATGTATGAGAGTTAGCAACTCCATAAGCATACGCACTCCAGGGTATATCCTCGACATAACTAGCGGTTCCGTGGACACCACTCTAGGTAGCATGAGACAAGCTCCAAGGACATCTAAGACATGTTGCAGTGAACAAGAATGAACCACAAGATATGAAACTAACCGGCAATAATCACGTCGATATTTAGACGTGAAACTCGAAAAGAATATTGCATCAATTGAGAGGAGTATGTGGTCAAAAGTGGGGAACGTTTTCAAAGGCTACACTTGCTGACGCATACATATGTTGTTTGAAAACAATCAAACGGAGGGAATAACTCTTTCTTTGCGTGGATATAAGTCGGTTTATATTCAATACGACAAGGCTAGCAATAGAGGCAATACTGGTATTGTCGCCAGTACACTTATTTATAAAGATTAGTGTGTTACTACTGGACCCCAGTTTGCGTCGAACGCGAGGCTTATTACCAGGGCATGGACTTTCATGCAAATGCATGTTTTTTTTGGTGATAGGTGAAGAGGTATTAACTATTTATCTATGCGAATCATCAACTTTTAAGTAGTTTGGCAGCGATTTGTAGTTGCACATTTTTGCATATTTTGGTTGTAAGTGCATATTTCTACATATTTTGGCAATAAATGCATATTTTTGGAGTGATACAAATTTTTTTAATACACATTTCTCAATTTTCGAAAAAACAATATTAATAGGCCGATTACACTAGTTCACAAATTTTCAACTTTTTGCGATCACCTCAAAAATGATATATTTTCTAAAGTAATTTGGGGCACTGAACACGAATATGACATTTATTTATTTTTCTTAAGAACCGTTTTAGAGATATTCGCAAAAAACGTGTTTTTTTGCAGTTTATAAAGCTATTTCCAAAAATCTTGAGTACAAGGAGTTACAGGTCTTTAGATTTGAAAAAAACTTTATTTTTTCCACGTTTTTTTTTTAATTTACGATCTTAAGTCGCTCCAGTAAGGAAAATAAATTTTTAAAATTTATTTTAGACCAACAATTTAGCTTAAAAACATCTCATTTTTGAGGTGCATTTTTTTGTGAACTAGTGTTATGGATGGCAACTGAGCCTCAGTTGGGTTACGAGTTGCTGAAAATGATACTATTGGTACTATTGAGAGCTGTCAATTTCAGTTGCTATTTAATGCCTTTCTGGCAACCATTAATTTTCAGTTGCCGACTGTCAACGCAACTAAAGTTCGGCTGCAATTATGTTTGTTTTATATTTTCTTCTCTAATAATAATAAAAATTAAAAAAATATTTTCATATTATTTTAGATTTGGTACTTTCTTCGTAGGTAAATGCATATTTTTGCGCATATTTTTAATTTTTAGGTACATTTGTTAAGCGATTAAAATAAATTTTTAGTTGCTTGAAAGTCCTAGCCCTGCTTATTACTAGAGAAAGAAAGAAATTATTCAGAAACATGTCAAGTAATGGAAACTAATTTGTTTTTCTAACTTAATGCTAATGGGTTCACCAAACAAATTAAAAAATATTTCTATGAGTGTATAAAATCATTTTGGTCATACTCATACATAAAGAGCTACTAATATTAGTTACCAGGTACTATTTATGCTTCGTGGGAGTATTTAGCCACCATAAGTTTATCCATATTAAATGCCGTACTTCTTACTGCTTCATATTTCTTTAAAAACAAACTTAATGACAGTCAACCAGTGACGTCATTAAATGCCGTACTTCTTACTGCTTCATATTTCTTTAAAAACAAACTTAATGACAGTCAACCAGTGACGTCATTTTAACTTGAAAAACAACAATGGATTTGGCCACAAACTCGTGTAATGACTTTGAATGAGATTGGGTTTTATTTCATTTTATTTTTGTTTTTATTTTATTGAATTAAAATGGCACCAACAACAACAATGACTTAAATGGTTTTTCTGTTTAATTGTACAATTCTAATAAAGTCACATCATAATCATTTGATATGAGTTTTAGCCATCATCATCATCGCCACTAGAATGAGATCATGCAATTCCGAGAAAGTCCCGAAATGAACCAATAACAATTTAAGCGTAAAGCAGCCAAAAACTGCGAAGTAGAATAAGCAAATCGGTTGTATCACCAAAGTCGTCTCGGCGACTTATTAACTTTCAATGAAGAAATTTTATGACACAAACAGAAATAATAAAAAAAATCACAAAGTAGATTGCACACATACACTCAACAAGCATCACATTAAAGGTATTCACTCACATTAGTTGTTTCTACAGGGCAAATTTTTTAAGATGCACCTCTTTTTCAGAAGTGTGCAAAATTAATTGCCAAATATAGCCAGTGAAAAAAATTGGAAGTAAGTTTTGGGGAACTACTTTTTCTGTACTTCCAAAGTATCAATACATGTTTCTTTTTGACTTCTCAGGAAGTGGTTATGAACACCATCCAGATAATAAACTAAAAAAAAATATGTTACTTATACACAATTGCGGCTCATTCGAATTTTTTTTAAATACTTGCGATGTTTCTTGATTTTTTAAGCAAATAAAATAAATGTTATGAAGTTTTATTTATAAAAAAAAACCTCTCTACACGGAAAAAATGATCACCAAAAAATTTTCAAACAAAAGTTTGTCTAAAAATAAATTTAATTTTTAGTAAATGTTCTATACATAATCAATGAATTGTTTGTTTGACTCTTATTGAGGACGCAAACACCAAAAACAACAAGAAAAACTATGTCGTAAAAAAACAACACCGATGACGACACACACACAAATAACAACAACAACAATGATAGCAAAAGGAATGCGATTGCTCCAAGTTTGTTTACTGAAGATTTTTGAGTGACTTAATTCATTAATGTCCTTGTGTTAACTCTCATTAATTTTTTTTAAGTCTTTAGATAAACATTCAGACTTGAACACATTTAACAAAGTGAAAGTTCATAAATGCTTAATGATAATGACCCAGACAAAAATTTTGTTTGATATAAACTCTTTTGTTTAATATTTGTTAGTATTTTTAGAGTAATTGTTTTATAATTTCAGACAAATATATTGTTTGATATTTTTTATAAAATCCAGTAAATCTTTTTGTTTGATTTAGTAAATAGTTTTGTTTACAATTTGTAAATATTTTTGGACAAATTGTTTTATAAATTTAAACAATTTGTTCAGTGAAAAAAACATGTTTTTTTTCAATGAAATTTTTGAGACATTTTTGTCCATATTTACAAATTTGTTTGTAGGTCCGTTCCTAGACAACATATTTGCTATTTCATTGAATTCCTTTATAAGAAAATGAAATTTTGTTTTTCCTGTGTAGAAGTAGTTAAAAATTAGTTTCTTATGCGCCTACTAAAAAGAACATACAAAAATCAAAATTTCTTAACATCATGAACTTGACTTCGGATCCAATGAATAGGCAACAAGCCCATGATTTGCACCTCTTCCGGATCACAAGTTCAGGATCTTATGGATTTTCTTGGAATATCTTTTTTTACTGAGCATATTTCATATAGGCAAAAATGAGCTCAATTGGTAAGTATTATCTTTATTTACAATATGCCGAGACCCATTAATTTGGAGTTCTTTTAAATCTAATCTTTCCTTCGCTTTATACCTTGATAATATAACATCACTATAAAAAAATAGTTTTCTATATGGTTCCTCTTACCCAGTAAAAAAAGACACTCAAAAGAAATCATGAAAATGTAGAATTTTCGATCCAGAACTAGTGCAATTTGGAATCATTTCTAATGACTTTTACATAGCCTTGTCATTGCAAGATGTTCCCTGTTTCGATTCCTAATCACCGAATTGCAAGCGATTTTAAGAAAACTTTCCTTTTTGGCGTTCTATAATGATCTTTTCCTCCAGGAAAAGGGGTAAAAAATTACCCATTATTTTGGAAGCAATGAAAATGTAGTTCGTAAAAAATTACTTCCAATTTTTTTACTGGATATATTTCCGAAAAAATTTTATATTTTTGGTTTTTTACAAGACTAAAGTTTCTACCGTGAATACCCTTATTATATTTACAATGCGCTTAAGATTTCAACTGGAATTTTTGTTGAAGTACAAATTAAATCTGGTTAAAGACTGGAGACACAAAAAGGTGACTTTCATTCCATTTTTAGCAACATATTCGAATGAAATATTTTGAAATGAATAATAATTGTCAATTGTTGTTGTGAACTTGTAGGTGTCGTACAAGGCAGCATCTGTTTAAAGCCATAACTTTGTTGTCGTAAAAAATAAAAATATCTTAATATTATTATTTTTGTTAATACTTTTGACTTTGATAGAGATTAATTTCAATCAAATGAAAATAAATACATGAATACGAAAACAATAACACCAACTACAAAAACTTTAATTAACTGTACAAAAAAAAACAAGTGCTCTATTTTAACTTCTCTGAAGGCAATAAATTGTTTGCATAGAAGGCGTTTCGGAACTGGCCGTCATTTACATCACCCATTCAACCTTCATCTGTTTTGCAAATTAATGTTTTCAGTCATTCAACAGACACTTTAAAATTTATTATATGTACCTGCATTTTGTGTGAGTTTTTTATATTATTTTTTGCAAAGCAATTAGGTAAAAAATGTTTTCATATAACTATATATTAGTAGATATTTGAAAGAGAGGAGGGTAAAATGAGATCACCGGCTACCAGTGCCACAGGATCGTCAAATAATGCTCAAAGGTCAGCATGAGAATATATCTTATGACATTCATAGTTGGAAATCAACAAACCAGTAACATCAAATCATATAATTATTTGGGACTTATTTGATTCGACATCGCTTTTAGAAGCAAATTTCATACGGCTATAAACATTTGAAATTAATGGAATATAGAGTAATTTCGGAAATTTTCGAGACAAAAACCAGGGTTTGGATTTTCAGCCTCCCAATTTTATTGAAATTCGACATATATATTCTACTCTTGTGTGCGCATCGCATAGCAAAAGCATTATGCCAATACCTCTTATGGTTTCTATTTTATAGCCGTCATATTTAAGATTGAATAACTAGAGCGAATCATCGAATATTATTAATATCTATTTCATTCGAAAAGTTTCAGTGTCCACCAGTGACAGTAGCAACAACACTGTAGCGAAAATCCTACTAATTTTAGTAAGCTCAATTAACAGACTGTCGCCATCTCGCGGCGAGTCGTACCTATTAATGAACTTTTTTCTAAATGTTCGGAGCTTCACTAACTGTCTTTTCTTAGCATGACAATGAGTGATATTCACAATAGCGCTATTCCTCATCGAATGTGCGTCATAATACCAAACGAAAATTCGTTCGATCAGCTTTTTCGATCACAGTCCAAGATCGAATATTGCCAACAATAGGCACCATAGTAAATACAATTTTTACGAATGCCAGAGGATTCAAATTGTATTTAGGTGAGAAATGGGAATACATAGAACAAGAAGTGTCAATTTATCTTTTTTGCAAACACTGAAAGACGTATCCACGAAAACATTCGAAGCAGACCGTTTACATTTATTTTTCCTCAATCGTTCAAAATAGGAAAAACCGGAAGATATTTTTTAGTTATTTCTTATCCAAGTTAAACAATTAACTATTAATAAACTATTAACATGTTAATGTTAATTCTCAATTGTTAACGGATTTACATACATTTCTTAAAAAAAATCCAACATTTTCAATTAAACTTTAAAAATCCACACAAACTGTATTCATAGTTTTTCTTTGCAACTTGAGTATATATTTTAATAATCTTCCACTTAACCTTGAATAAAACAATATTCATTGTTGTTAACATTTTTGAATTGCCCAGTGTCTGATTATTAAATGATGACTTTAATCACGACTTGTTATTTTATATGACATTTGACAAAATCGTTCTTTGATTGGTTGTGATTCTATAAAAATACCAATAATTTTTTATTAAAAATTTATTTTGCAAACAATAAAATCGAATAGACAGGCCTTTAATATTCCACGTACTCTTTGTCTGAATGTGGCATTAAAAGACAGTAAACAAATTAATTAAGATTACGAGTAATAAAATGGTTTGGTATTTTAACCAGAGATGGACATTGCACATGTGAGTGACGTGAAACACGAATGATCTCGTGTAAGGATGGACAAAAATATCGATATATCGATATTTTCTCAAAAATATTGATATATGTCGTCGATATTTTTTATTGCAATATATCGATATTTTTTCAAAATATATCGACAGTATCAATATTGATATTTTTTAGCTTCGCTTTTGCTTTTCGTTCAGTTATTTAAAAATTGGACATAAGCTTCATTAAATAGAATATTCTTAACAAAATCATTTGTTTTATTGATAATCTTTAATGTATTCGACAAGTTTTCTTTCTTTGAGCATGAGTTTCTTGATGTATTTTCCATGAAATATTGTTGAAACAATAAGGAAGTAAGAAATTGACTCTTTTCGGGTCAACTACACTCTGCAACAAGAAAAAGGTCGGGGAGTACCGCTGTATTTTTTTGATGTGTTATAACTCCTTAACTACAAAAACAGTCGAAATTTTAAATTCCATGGATAAATTTTTCTTATATTTTTTTAATTTTTGAAGAGGCTGCTTTCATAGTTTCGTTAGAAAATTTCTTTGTATTTATGACAATAACATTTAGTAATTTTATGAAAACTCAGTTTCCAGGCAAAATGTTTTACAGAATTAAAAATGTATGTCCTTGAATGTATTTCATTGTTTTAATGAAAAATTTCATTGCATTTGTGAAAGACCGATCAAATATATCACGACCATTTGGTTTTTAAAAAAACATACCATTATTTATTTCCACAACCAACAGCGAACAACAAAAGTAAATTTATATGTTTGTTGTTGTACTCTTTTTTTTATTATACGCTCATAGACACATTTTCTTAATTCGCAACAATTTGTATCGTCTATTTATATCAAATACACTCCTTGTTTATATGTTTGTGAACACCCAGTGTATATTATATCGACTTGTATCTTTTATTTACAATTACTTTCTGAGTATCGAATTAAATGCGGCTATTTCAAAACATATGAAATAAAAGTGTAAGTGTATTTCATATTTATATGAAAACTACCAACAACAAATTTTACACTATTTTATTCAATACTATAATACACTCGATACAATGATATAAAAGATTTTGTGAATTAAGCAATTGTTTTGACAGTATTATTGGTCGAAGTAGTTAAGACGTTGCCTATATAAAGTATATGATGAGAATCAAGAGTCTGAGTTCGATACTGTGAGCGATCATCAACATTAAAAATCTTTCTGATGTGCATTGGCATATATCATACGTACTAGCAGCATGGAATTGTCAATAAATAAAAGTAGTCAATAACAGAGATAAGCTAATGAGGCTACTAAGTAATGTCATCATTTCATTAACACAATGAAATAATTTCATTACAATAATAACAGAAGAACATTAAAATAATCATAGAATTTCATTAAATTGATGAAATAAGTTCATAAAAATAACGAAACAATTTCATTAAAACGATGAAACAATTTTACCAACATAATAAAATGTGTTCATTAGCTTAGCGAAATTATTACATTGGATCAATGAAATAAATTTATATATTTAATGATATTTTCAGTACAATAATTTTAACGAAATTTGTTTCATTAATCCAACGAAGCGTGACATTGGTTGAGTTTTAATGAAGTTTTTCATTGGACTAATGTCAAAATTCACAGTATTTATGAAATCTTTCAGTGCAGTGTGATATACTAAAAATGTCACGTAGTTCCGCTGCAGTGTCGAGTCGCTTAGTGCAGTCGTACCTTGACTTTGCCATAACTACAAGTGTCTAATTTTTAATTTGGGATGTTCCCAAGAATATTCCTTTTCAAACTCCTTTCTCTGGAATTCCGAGAAATAAAGAAATAAATATTTCGAGTAGATATCCGAACCAGTACCCGACTCTATCAGAGCAGTTCGGTGAATATTGATATTTCATCTTGCGTAACAATGGAGTTTCATGCCAACTCCTCCATTCTGGGTATTTGTTGTTTTGATCTCAAAATGTATGTTTAGATATGGCTAATTGCCCAGTGAAGAGAGCTTTCAAAGAAATCAATAAGGTCATCAGGTCGTATCGCAGCACTAGCGTAATTTGTATGAACTTTATTTAAAGCTGAGACAGTATATGTTTTTGGCGAAGAGGAGGTAGAATAAAATTTTTATTTATTATCTACACGTTGTTAAAAATAGCTTTCTGAGAAGTCAGAAATTCACAATTATTGACACTTTATAACTGCTTTAAAAGTAATAAAAAATAGCTTCTAATATTTTCCACTGTTATATACAAAACATTTTTATTGTGTCCCACTGTGAATTGCAACTTCATAAATTCTAATCAATTAAGCACTTCTCTTAACTCCATTTAAGAAAAATCAAATAAAACCAAACGTTTTTAATCTATTTGGTTGCCCATTGGGTTTGTTAATTTTTGTGAGAATTTTTTTCTTTTTTTATAGCAAAAATGTAAGGGAATTGCGCTGTTTTTCTAAAAGATCAATTAATTTCACATCATAAACGTATACGACGAACATGCATAGATTTTGAATTTACTTAAAAATAAAAAGACGAGTTTGCAAAAAAATTACATGATGTTATTACCGCTTTTGAGATTCTCGCTGGGTTTAATAATATATATTAAACCTATTTTATTTTATTTAGCAAAAAAATTTCGAAGACACGCTTCTTTGTTAATGCCGCTACAAAAAAAGCTTTAAAGGTGGCGAATAAAATCAAATCACTACCGCAAAAGCAATAAAAACACCAGCAATGATATGTCGGCACAACCAACATCATTTTAATTACGTTTCCGGTTGATGTACGAGTATTAAAACGTTAATTGAAAAATTATCTGCTGCAATTTGTAATATTTTTAAATGTTTTTTTTTTATTATTTGTTGTTTATCCTGAATACTTTCCCTTCTTCTATCTATTGCTGCTCCAGCTCAATTATAGTTTTGCATTTTCACTAGACTACATGTTTTAAATATAAATCTTTTGATTATTTTTCGTTTGATTTTGTTGTTGCAATTGTATTTTTTATATCAATGTGATCATCTCTTGTTGGCTCATTCATTAATCCATCGAATATATGTATTCATTCATGTATTAAATAATCGAATTGAAGTGATTTAAAGCTACAATGCTTCTGATTGTTAAAAGATATCGATTGTGTTATTCGTCGCCTGCCTGCCTGTCTGTCTCTGCCCACTGATCGGTGGACTGATGAACTAATGGACATACAGATATTAAAGTAGCATCATGCATTGCATTAATAAGTAGCCTGACGCTCGCTTTTCATATAGAGTTGTATTAAAAATTCAAGTTTTTAGGCGAATTTACATCGTGTTTATCTAATAGACTATAAATATAGATATTTATGTACATATGTATGTATTTATGTATATGCAAAAATTTCATAACTTTTGATTACAGTCAGTTAAATTTTTATCTGAATTGAATAATACAGGGACCGTAAATAACAGTTATCTAAATAATTAAAACTCAAAAACTCTCCATGTTAGAGTCAACGGAGACCTATACTGTCATATACCAACAGATTCGTATTGACGTGCTCTATCTATGGGGATCTTAAAAAAACGGTCTCAGTTAAGAGTTAGTTTTCAACGGAAAAATAAAAGATCAGATGAAACTCTGAAAACCAGTTTTATTTTGCCGTCATAAAAGTAAACTCATTTGTTTTTATTGAGTCTAGCTAACATAATGTGTGTAGTAAATTATTTAATTAATTTAAGGAAGATATTTTTTAAATAAATTTTTTATTTGACATATTGTCATAATTTTATTTTAAATGAAGTATATTTGCTGATAGTTAAGCATTGTCTATACGCATTTCATTAGCGCTTTACCAAATCGTCAGTAGACTTCAACCACAACTTTGAAAAGTTACAAATCTCTTATCTTTTTTTTTAAGTCTGTGCATAAGATAAGAAGTTTGTAACTTTTCAACGTTGTGGTTGAAGTCTACTGACGATTTGGTAAAGCAGCAATGATATGCATATAGACAATGCTTAACTATCAGAAAATATACTTCATTTTAAGATATATTCGTTTTTAAATTTTCTACAAAAAAAGTTTTACCGCAGGTCGCTCAATATCAATTTAAGTGCAGAGAATGCTCTTTCCACACGCACACATACCTGTGTTGCAGGTTTACACTGTACAATTTTTGTCAATTTATATAAGTACCAATATTGCCATATTTTTTCTCGAAAATCTTCTAAATACAAAATAAAAATCTTATTTATTTTGTATCATGAGATTAGCGGGAGCAATCGAAACGACAGTTCAACCCTCCGCGCAGCCAAACATGTTTCACATTTATCTCTAAATAAAAATATAATTTAATTGAAATTTGAAATTAAAACCGAACTCAAGCCAAAAATAATTAAATTTCTATGGATATAAACCCAGACAGTTCAACTAAACTCCTAACTTAATTGTTAATCTTTAAAGGCACCTAGCAAAAAAGATGTACATGTTCAAATAACCTGAACAAACAAACATTCACACACACTAGTATTTGTAATTATCAATAATTCATACTAGAATAGAGAAATAGTAAAAAGAAGCTTAACACAAGACAAAAGAAAAAAGCGAATATCAATAACTATCAAATGAAATACAGCTCTAAGACTGACAGTATGAATTGATTAAAAGTAGATGATATTCAACTCTTGACTGGAAATCACCGACTTTGGTCGAGTGGTCTAAGCGGTAAAGAACTCTGATGAGATTAGCGGGAAATATCGAAACGTCAGTTCAACCCTCCGCGCAGTAAAAATTTTCTTTGTCTACATGCTTCACATTTATCTCTAAATAAATATATAATTAAATTGAAAAATTAAATTAAAACCGAACTCAAGCCAAAAATAATTAAATTTCTTTGGATATAAATCTTATATAAATCCATCAAAAATCTTCTTTCAGTAAAAATTTATTTTATTTAAAACATGAAGGGAAAAATATATAAACATGAAACGAACAAGCATGAAGTATTTACATGGAGGAAGTAGTTTACCAAATTCAGACACTGTTAGGCTGAACACACACTGTTTTTTGAACAAAATTGTTTTTCTGACTTATATGACAAGACGACACACACCAACTTTTTTTTTTGATGCGCGTTATAATCATACGAGTGGGTTTGACTTATAAGACAAAAACGTTTTGTCGTATTTGGTGTGTTTTCAGGCTTAGCCTTTAAAAGGATAATCATGTACCCATTTTCCTTGATTTACACGATATGTGTTTAACCCTTTCAGACCTTGATGTATCGATTGTGCGGGTGGGTTTCGGTCTCAATATTTTCGTTTCTATTTAGTCAATGTCAAATAGACCCGCATGCATCGATTGCGATTATTGTATTTATGTTTTTTTCTCACATTATTCGCATTATTCATACTAAACAATAAAAAAAAAGTTTAAAAAAATATATAATATGGGGCTTTCGTTATCTCAAAATTAATTATTAGAAATTAGATCGAGATGCATCAACTGTGTGTGCGTCCTGAAAATTCTTGAAGGATATAAAAATTATAAAACCTAAACATTGGTTATATTTTCATACGATATGGAGACCATATATTCCAAAAAATATGAAACAATTTCCAGTAGTTTAGCATCAGGTCTGAAAGGAAACTGGGGCTTTGGTTATTTCAAAATGAAATTAGACCGAGATGCATCAATTGTGCGAGTCATAAAATCATGGAAGGGTATAAAAATAGTAAAACCTTAACATTAATTATATTTTCATATGATATAGAGACCCTATATTCCAAAAATTATGAAAAAATTCCAAGTAGTTTAGCGGCAGGTCTGAAAGCGATAAGTACGTCCAAGCAATTATAATATTTTGATGTCTTTAATGAAAAATCTAGGAAATCTTAAATGGTAAAACTGTAAAAAAATTTTTTTAACTAATTATAAAAGATTATATGAGTATAATTGCTTCCGAAAACATGGACAGACATTGTCTTCAAAGTGTTCTTTCTTTCAGATTCAACGAAGTATATTTGAAAGAATTTTCTGAAATCTCATCAAAAATTTCTAATGGACAACAAATCGCCTTAGGCCAGATTTATCCTGCTACAGCTGCTGCCGCTCCTCAATTAATTAAGCATTCAACAAATCAATACAGTGTAGATTTCGTACAGTATGCAAGTAAAATACAGATGTATTATATACAGTGTTCTTCTAAAAGTAACTCCAATTAAGGTAGAAAAAGTATATATTTAAAAATCTTTTTTTAAGAGAAAAAATCTTTTTTATCTATTTGACACAACAAAAAACTTCAAAAATAAGATAAAACTTCACATATGGTAACACTGATACGTATGGATAATGCCAATTTACATAAAATTAATTTTATTTTGACGTGAAAAATAAAACCCCTTAAGAGTTTTATTTTATGACGGCAAAATGAAACTCCCTTTTTAAGAGTTTTATCCGATCTTTTATTTTTACGTTGAAAAATAACTTTCTTGGATGGATTTTTTTATTTTCAATTCACAAAATAACTGTTATAAAATAATGTTTTGATATAGATAACTGTTATTTACCGTCCCTGGTATAATATGAAAATAAATATCTCAAGTTATATATGTACGGACATGTGTAACAAATGTCGCATGCGATAAATTTTTTGATATTGTAAACTAAAGATAAACTATGTAAAGTGAAGTACTACGTACTTACTTGCTACTATTTTATATGAAAATTTTCGTATCTAATAGTTTAAAATTTCAATTTCATAGAAATTAAACAAACTTTTAAAATAATTATGATCTTATGAATTTGAAAAGAAAAAAAGCAATATTGTTAAAAACTTTTTTAGACGGGCAGGTCATAAATTAAATCTTTTTGGAATCCATAATATGCTTATGAATTGAAAAATTGAAAGCAAAATTCAAATCGACAAAAACAGTAACGATTTAAGTCAACCACAGTTGTTAAAGACTAAAACACAAAAATGAATAAAATTTGAAATACTAAAAAAGGTGTGAAAAGAAATTCATTGATAAATCAACACACAATACTACTCGTTTATAATAAATATTAAAAAAAAAAACAGCAAAAGAAATAAAAGCAAAATTCATTGCAGCCCACATATATATGTATTTTAATAAAAACGAAACGATTATTTTTATTCAAGACAATTTTTATTTAAGACCAGTTATGTACGATTACAATTTGGACAATAATAAATAGAAAAATTATATAATCAAAAGAACAATTGAATATTGCTTGCGCAACGTCAGAGTTGGCAATTGTCACAAGATAGTCCCCCTATTATGAAAGGCGACGTCGACGTCACATCAACAGGACAGTAAACCATTGTCACTTGTCTACTCATTGTCGACAACAATTGACTGCTAATGACAGTCTCTTACTATTTTCTGAAGGTAATGAAATTAGTCCAGCATGTTAATATTAATCAATTGTTGTCGACAAAGAATAGACAAGTGACAATTTTTTGAGGTCGTGTTGATGTGACGTCGACGTCGCCTTTCACAATAGGGGGAATAAAATACTATCGACAAAATCATAAAAGTAGTCAAACCGAGATTTTTCTTAAATTGTCAATGTTGTGACCAGCATTAATAGATCAGGATGATTGTGATGGCTACACATTCATCATTTATTATTTCGAAGACAACTAAAATTGGTTATGCATCATAATACAAAAAGAAAATGGTTGAGTTGGGCCGTAACACTGACATCCCAACTTAGTTGAGTGGTGTGAATCATAATAGAGGTCATATTCTTCCCTTATGGCGCATAGTATAGTTTCTATCGAATTTCATAACCCACAAAGTTAGATATCTCGGACAGTATTGTAAAAATTAGAATTAGAAACAAGTCAAATCAGAAAAAAAAATTAAGAAAGAAAATAAAATAAATAAACAAATCTATTAAAAGAAATATAACATTAAATTAAACATTTTAAAAACTCCTGGCACCGTTTAACCTGCAGCATCTAAACAGCTGAACCAATTTTCTTCAATTAGTTTCAGATAATTTTCTCGGCAAAAGCGGTTGATTGCATTTATGAAATCCGTTTGTGCTTGAATTTTACAATTTTTCATTCAAAAGCGGAATTAAGGCCCCTATATGATTCACAACTAAATTGATAGTTGAATCGTAGTTGTCAAATTCTTATTATGGATTACAACTTTTATTAACGTGAGACAACTGTTTTTTATCAATTGTGTTTTGATTTTTATTTCGACTATTGATTGTTTTACGTTTGCTTCATTATTCCAGACGCCAACCTATCCCATTTGTCAACCAATATTGTTGCCATATTCTTAAAGCATAAAATCTCAAGAGCAAAAGCAAGGCCAAAACTAAAAATATTTAAAATATATTGTGAACGCGCTACTATAGTTTCTAAAAACAGAGAGCATAGATAAGAACCCTTTTTCGAGAATTATTTCAAAGACAACTAAAATTGGTCGTAAATCATAATACAAATAATAATATTAATCATGCAAAATTCTTTCTGAATATAGCATTACGAACCTTCCCCTAATAATCGATTTGGATTCACAAAGCAAATACGTTCGAAATAATCATATTAATAAACAATTAGCTACTGGCTTGAGCTTTCACATGTTTACATGTTCATATATACTTAAGTATAAAATCAAATCAAAAAAGTTTGTCTTGAGTAGAACAAAAATCAGAGAAATGGGAATGAAGAAAAATAATCCGATGGCAGCGCTGGGAAAGTGCAGTTAATATCAGATTGAGAGTGATTTAATTCTCGTATTCAATTTTCACAAAAAATTGTATATATAAGAATTAAAATCACATTCAACGGAGCCACCTGACAAGTGGTGATAAGCAAAATGCACGAAAGTGGCGCTACTCTGCTCTGCTGTATACGTTGAAAAATTAAGTTGATGTTGACCTTTCCCTTGTTCCTTGGAATATTAATCATGCCCAATTCTTTCTAAACTGAACATTTCGAGCCTTATCCTAATAATCAATTTGGATTCACAAATCAAATACGTTCGAAATAATGATATTAATAAACAATTAGCTACTGGATTGAGCTTTTCACATGTTTACATGTTCATATATAGTTAAGTATGAAATCCACAAAAAAAAAAATTGTCTTGAGTAGAACAAAAATCAGAAAAATGGGAATGAAGAAAAATAAACCGATAGCAACGCTGGGAAAGTGCAGTTCATCTCAGCTTGAGAGTGATTTAATTCTCGTATTCAATTTTCACAAAAAAAAGTTGTATAAATAAGAATTAAAATCACATTCAGCAGAGCCAACTGACAAGTGGTGATAAGCAAAATACACGTGAGTACTGACGATGGAAGTGTAGCGGATTCCGAAAGTGGCGCTACTCTGTTCTGCTGTGTACGTTGAAAAATTAATTTGATGTTGATCTTTCCCTTGTTCCTTGGAATATTAATCGTGCCCAATTCTTTCTGAATATTTCTATTAGTTACCTTGGCAAAAGAAAAAAACGCAAAATGTACGTTTAGAATGCGAATCAACCACATATTTCGGATTTTGTGCAATGTTTAAAAATGTTGATATTATTGGCTACACAGAGAAAAATAAGTTTCTTATTTGATAAAAAATTCCGGTATTTAATAATTTTTTTTTCCAATTTCCTGTGATACCCCAATATTGATAACAAAATTATTTCAGAAGAAAAAACAATAAAAGAAAAATTAAAAAAAATGTTGCCATGGCTGGGATATGATCCCGAGCTTCCTGGACGTAAAGCATACTTTCTACACCTGAGCCATGTTTTATGAGATATAACTTATTTTTAGTACTGATGTATGAAAAGAAATAACCGGCATGGGAAAGTAATACATACAACGAAATATTGTATTAAGTTAATGACAAATGTTATTGAAATTCATATTTTTTCCAATAACATGATGTTATTGAACATAATTCTTGTGTATTTTTTCTATGTATGTAAAATTGGATTGCGACTCCAATTGTCTAAAAATCACTAAAAATGGCCAAAAGTGAACAAAATTTAATTTTGTAACGTGCTTTTTCCCAAATTAATATTTTACTTTTTAAGTAAAATGTTAAAGTTTTATGAAAATACATTGTAATTGGTTATGGAGTTCCTATGAGCATTTCATTGGGGCTAATGCAAATCGTCAGGGAACCTTTACCCAAAAATCTCATAGAAAAACTAAAGATATTATATTAAACTCCTAATCATACTAATAAGAAGTTTATAATATCAAAGTTGAAACATGAGCGTTGAAACATGAGTTGAAACAATCAATCATGTTTTTATGGTGAAAAAATTAGATTAGGGTAAAACTACAAAAGAAAAAGTCGGAAGCCAGATTAAGTGCTGTTTACACAATCCAGACAGTAAATTGGCAGTAATATGGAAATCAGTTGACATAAAATATGTTTCTCTCGAAGCTCTTGAAATTAAAGCAACTCAGACGGACTTGCTGTTAAGATGATGTTAAATTAACATATTCCTTCATAATGATAAAACCTAATTATTTATATGCATATTTGATATGAGATTATGATACATGCATGAAATAAATTTAATATTTGTCATGTTGTTTGTCTCCATTACTTCATATTGAATTTCACTCACAAGGTGTCAATGTCAATGTCGAATTCGAACAATATGTCTGTCTGGCAGAGTTAAACGAAAATAAGAAAAATATTTAAAATTATATCTTGAAAATATTCGTTACAATTAAAAAAAGAAAACATAACGCCATTGACAAATGATGACTAAATACGGAACGATCTCTTAGTAAACAACTGTAGGCGTATAATAATATTCAAATAAATATTTACATCATACACCGAAACACATTTCTATATACGGCTTTGAGTGAAAACAATCGATAGCATGTTAAAACAGCAGTTTTTTTTTATTATTTAATATTTTTTATCTTTTCAAGAGATCGCTACAGCAATTATATGTACAAAATAACAATTAAAACTAAATAAATGCTAGCGTCCGACCGAAAGTTCGGGTTCGGTGCCGGAGTTCGCCAGAAAAGCTATGTTAATGTTCGGCGCTCGATAAAGTTTTTGCGAACACCGAACTATTTACAAATTTACAGCCAAATTCATAAAAAATTCTTATTTTAGGTTTAAGACTCACAATTGTTATTGAACAGTTTCACGCTAAAAACTTTAATAAATATAAAATTGCATTCATAAACACTACAATAGACATTATGTGTTTTAAGGAAATTTAGATTTCGATACTGGCAACACCACCATGTTTTGTAGTTAGTGTTACAATAAAAAGAATATGATTTCATCCGGATATTGAAATAAACGAATACCTTTTTATTGTTTTCGTGTAAGTTAAGATTTTTTGAACTCTCTTTATAATATATTTCTCAACTTATTTATCACAAATTTTCTATGAAGTAAAAGCAACAAAGAGAAATGATTACAAAAGAGTTCACACGAATCTTTTAATCATGTATGAAAAAGGTAGTCGAATAACGAGCTTATTTTCATTTGTGTTGATTGTTTCTACATCACTAACACTTCTTTTTGCTTTTATGTGTTTTGATGGTCTTTTTTGCTAATTTTGTTGCGAATTTTGTTTAACTTAAATAATTAAGTGACATATTCTATCAAATTTAAAAAAAACATACGTAAACGCTTATAGCCAAGACTTCAAGCTTTAATTTAAAGCATATCATGTATTCCTGTGTGCTAAATTTGCAAAGATATTTGAAGTTGAACTTGATATATCGATGATATGAATTTATTGAAGGTTTATAGTAGGTGCATACCATCTTTAAACCTATTTAAAAATTTTCATGTAATATACATTTATGAATGAAATTTTATGAAATTTTGCTTAAAAGTAGTTTATTGCCCTGTTTTATATATTTATGAATATGGCTGTTAGTCTATATGTTTGTATATCATCAAAGATACATAAAAATGGAACCCTATAAAATATGCAAATACAAAAGGTAAGACATCATAGAAATTTCAGGCCCCACCCCTAGGAGAAAAAGGGATATTTCCTCTCCCAAAACGAATAAATTATACCTTAAATCATTCATTTAAAATTTTCTCAAAAGTTAAAGCTGCAGATTAATTTATTCACTTTGTTTTTATTAAATAAAGTAAATCTCAAAAGTTAAAATTGTTTATATTCATTCAAAAATAAAGATCGGTTTAGTGTTCGGCTTCGGTCTGAAAAATCTACCAAAGTTCCGATTCGGTCTGATAAAGTGCGTTCGGTCGGACACTAATAAATCCTCATTGGAAGAGGTAAAATTAAATTAAATGGTGTTGATGATGAATGATCACAGCATTAAGCTTATACACGTTATAATAAAAATGATGGCGTTAATAATTGTATTCGGATAAATTAAACAATTCAAATGTAAGGCAATTAAATTTTATTTTTTATAGTTTTACTTTGATTTGATTAGTAGTATTTAGACATGATATTGATTTGTGAGATTACTTAAATCATGGTCACCTTTTGGCATATGCAACCTTTAAGTATTTAATTTGTCAAAAGTAAATTATAAGTTTATTGGAAATGGAAGCAAAAAATTATATTGCATTATAGGAAGAAAAAAATGTTCAATGAAATATTAAATAGAGCAAAAAAGTTATTCAATGCTTTCTGGTAGTTTTATTTCAGAAAACAAAGCAACAAACAACAGACAAATAATACGATTAAAACTAGTTTGTGCAGGCGTTAAACTGTTTGTACTTAAACTTTGATTGCAATTGGGGCTATTCACGTAGCGATCTTTTCGGAGTTTTTAAGTGTACTTAATCATCCCAGTTGGCCAGACTGCCTTGCACGACATTGTCATCTACGATTCTTGTACGAATTGTCATCTGTCGATTAGGTTTTCAACAAATTCTTGCATGTATCCTCTATTAAACACTTTTGACGACAATATGAGCAACAATGTCTTTCGTTTTGTCCTCAATCCAACTTTGTTGAGGACAATATGAGCGATAATGTCTTACAGTTTGTCTTCAGTAGCATTGTGGAGTACAAGATGAGCGACAATGTCTTAATTGTTGTCCTCAATGAAAGTTTGTTCAGGACAATATGATCGACAATGTCTTACATTATGTCTTTAATCAAACGAGTGAATATGTTGGCCTCTTGTTGTCGATGTTTTTAGTGGTGCAGCAGCAGGGTGGTAATCGCGAAAAAGTTAGTCAATAATTTAAATGAAACGGAAACAAACAGGTAAGCGAAAACTTAGATTTGTGTGTTAAAGATATTAATTAAAGTCTGTTCTAGTTATGACATTGTGCTATGTAATCATTGGCCTACATAGTCATTGACGACATTATAGGCGATTTTGTCGCTTTTTTAATCATTGACGACAAGACAGGCGATATTTTCACTTATATAACCATTGACGACAATCTGAACGACATTGATGCTTTGTTCCGGCTATCCAACATTTGTCGTCGAAGATTTAACATTGTCGTGCACCCGTACACATATTCACATAAATTTCGTATGCAAATTTATTGCTTTCTTACAATAAGAGTTAATGCTTTGTTGATAGGTACAACTCACTGATGTGCATTGTTGTTGCAGTTTTTATCGTTTATTTTGATGTTCGTTTTAAATAGCCGACCAATTGCGTAAAAACTTCGTTTTGCATGACACATTTGCCTGTTTGGGCGAATCATAGGAAAACAAATATGTTACTCTCAGTCTCTCTGTATCCACCCATATCTACTATACTTCAGCCAATAACAATACCACCTAATAACAGAAACACTACATTGCTTATCAATAAGTAATGGAAAATTCAGTACTATTGTGCTATTTTCAGTACTTTTTCATTTTTAAAATAAATTAGTACCCCACGACATAAAAAGTACTTTCTCCAATCTGTAACGTTATAAAAATACTGACCAAATTATACCAAAATCAAATACTTTTACAAAAAAGACTTAAATTTCCGTCTGGCTTAAATATTAGTTTTCAACTTATTCCATTAAAAAGTGTATACGTATGTACATTAGGGATATAACTTTTTAGCAATTTTTTAAAATATCAAATGTTCCAAAAGCGCTTGATTTCTTTATTTGAAGAAAACAAAGCTGTACGTTTAAGTTTCACTATGCCAATTGCCGTCTGTGTTGTATCCGCAATTCATTTATCTCTGTCAGAACTGATCGTCCCCCAGCTCGTTTTCAGTTTCGTTGCGGGATGTATGATAAACAGCGTTGCCAGTTTAGCCTTTTCGAGACTAGATTTAGCCTTTTGTTTGTCTTGAGTAGAACAAAAATCAGAGAAATGGGAATGAAGAAAAATAATCCGATGGCAGCGCTGGGAAAGTGCAGTTAATATCAGATTGAGAGTGATTTAATTCTCGTATTCAATTTTCACAAAAAATTGTATATATAAGAATTAAAATCACATTCAACGGAGCCACCTGACAAGTGGTGATAAGCAAAATGCACGAAAGTGGCGCTACTCTGCTCTGCTGTATACGTTGAAAAATTAAGTTGATGTTGACCTTTCCCTTGTTCCTTGGAATATTAATCATGCCCAATTCTTTCTAAACTGAACATTTCGAGCCTTATCCTAATAATCAATTTGGATTCACAAATCAAATACGTTCGAAATAATGATATTAATAAACAATTAGCTACTGGATTGAGCTTTTCACATGTTTACATGTTCATATATAGTTAAGTATGAAATCCACAAAAAAAAAAAATTGTCTTGAGTAGAACAAAAATCAGAAAAATGGGAATGAAGAAAAATAAACCGATAGCAACGCTGGGAAAGTGCAGTTCATCTCAGCTTGAGAGTGATTTAATTCTCGTATTCAATTTTCACAAAAAAAAGTTGTATAAATAAGAATTAAAATCACATTCAGCAGAGCCAACTGACAAGTGGTGATAAGCAAAATACACGTGAGTACTGACGATGGAAGTGTAGCGGATTCCGAAAGTGGCGCTACTCTGTTCTGCTGTGTACGTTGAAAAATTAATTTGATGTTGATCTTTCCCTTGTTCCTTGGAATATTAATCGTGCCCAATTCTTTCTGAATATTTCTATTAGTTACCTTGGCAAAAGAAAAAAACGCAAAATGTACGTTTAGAATGCGAATCAACCACATATTTCGGATTTTGTGCAATGTTTAAAAATGTTGATATTATTGGCTACACAGAGAAAAATAAGTTTCTTATTTGATAAAAAATTCCGGTATTTAATAATTTTTTTTTCCAATTTCCTGTGATACCCCAATATTGATAACAAAATTATTTCAGAAGAAAAAACAATAAAAGAAAAATTAAAAAAAATGTTGCCATGGCTGGGATATGATCCCGAGCTTCCTGGACGTAAAGCATACTTTCTACACCTGAGCCATGTTTTATGAGATATAACTTATTTTTAGTACTGATGTATGAAAAGAAATAACCGGCATGGGAAAGTAATACATACAACGAAATATTGTATTAAGTTAATGACAAATGTTATTGAAATTCATATTTTTTCCAATAACATGATGTTATTGAACATAATTCTTGTGTATTTTTTCTATGTATGTAAAATTGGATTGCGACTCCAATTGTCTAAAAATCACTAAAAAATGGCCAAAAGTGAACAAAATTTAATTTTGTAACGTGCTTTTTCCCAAATTAATATTTTACTTTTTAAGTAAAATGTTAAAGTTTTATGAAAATACATTGTAATTGGTTATGGAGTTCCTATGAGCATTTCATTGGGGCTAATGCAAATCGTCAGGGAACCTTTACCCAAAAATCTCATAGAAAAACTAAAGATATTATATTAAACTCCTAATCATACTAATAAGAAGTTTATAATATCAAAGTTGAAACATGAGCGTTGAAACATGAGTTGAAACAATCAATCATGTTTTTATGGTGAAAAAATTAGATTAGGGTAAAACTACAAAAGAAAAAGTCGGAAGCCAGATTAAGTGCTGTTTACACAATCCAGACAGTAAATTGGCAGTAATATGGAAATCAGTTGACATAAAATATGTTTCTCTCGAAGCTCTTGAAATTAAAGCAACTCAGACGGACTTGCTGTTAAGATGATGTTAAATTAACATATTCCTTCATAATGATAAAACCTAATTATTTATATGCATATTTGATATGAGATTATGATACATGCATGAAATAAATTTAATATTTGTCATGTTGTTTGTCTCCATTACTTCATATTGAATTTCACTCACAAGGTGTCAATGTCAATGTCGAATTCGAACAATATGTCTGTCTGGCAGAGTTAAACGAAAATAAGAAAAATATTTAAAATTATATCTTGAAAATATTCGTTACAATTAAAAAAAGAAAACATAACGCCATTGACAAATGATGACTAAATACGGAACGATCTCTTAGTAAACAACTGTAGGCGTATAATAATATTCAAATAAATATTTACATCATACACCGAAACACATTTCTATATACGGCTTTGAGTGAAAACAATCGATAGCATGTTAAAACAGCAGTTTTTTTTTATTATTTAATATTTTTTATCTTTTCAAGAGATCGCTACAGCAATTATATGTACAAAATAACAATTAAAACTAAATAAATGCTAGCGTCCGACCGAAAGTTCGGGTTCGGTGCCGGAGTTCGCCAGAAAAGCTATGTTAATGTTCGGCGCTCGATAAAGTTTTTGCGAACACCGAACTATTTACAAATTTACAGCCAAATTCATAAAAAATTCTTATTTTAGGTTTAAGACTCACAATTGTTATTGAACAGTTTCACGCTAAAAACTTTAATAAATATAAAATTGCATTCATAAACACTACAATAGACATTATGTGTTTTAAGGAAATTTAGATTTCGATACTGGCAACACCACCATGTTTTGTAGTTAGTGTTACAATAAAAAGAATATGATTTCATCCGGATATTGAAATAAACGAATACCTTTTTATTGTTTTCGTGTAAGTTAAGATTTTTTGAACTCTCTTTATAATATATTTCTCAACTTATTTATCACAAATTTTCTATGAAGTAAAAGCAACAAAGAGAAATGATTACAAAAGAGTTCACACGAATCTTTTAATCATGTATGAAAAAGGTAGTCGAATAACGAGCTTATTTTCATTTGTGTTGATTGTTTCTACATCACTAACACTTCTTTTTGCTTTTATGTGTTTTGATGGTCTTTTTTGCTAATTTTGTTGCGAATTTTGTTTAACTTAAATAATTAAGTGACATATTCTATCAAATTTAAAAAAAACATACGTAAACGCTTATAGCCAAGACTTCAAGCTTTAATTTAAAGCATATCATGTATTCCTGTGTGCTAAATTTGCAAAGATATTTGAAGTTGAACTTGATATATCGATGATATGAATTTATTGAAGGTTTATAGTAGGTGCATACCATCTTTAAACCTATTTAAAAATTTTCATGTAATATACATTTATGAATGAAATTTTATGAAATTTTGCTTAAAAGTAGTTTATTGCCCTGTTTTATATATTTATGAATATGGCTGTTAGTCTATATGTTTGTATATCATCAAAGATACATAAAAATGGAACCCTATAAAATATGCAAATACAAAAGGTAAGACATCATAGAAATTTCAGGCCCCACCCCTAGGAGAAAAAGGGATATTTCCTCTCCCAAAACGAATAAATTATACCTTAAATCATTCATTTAAAATTTTCTCAAAAGTTAAAGCTGCAGATTAATTTATTCACTTTGTTTTTATTAAATAAAGTAAATCTCAAAAGTTAAAATTGTTTATATTCATTCAAAAATAAAGATCGGTTTAGTGTTCGGCTTCGGTCTGAAAAATCTACCAAAGTTCCGATTCGGTCTGATAAAGTGCGTTCGGTCGGACACTAATAAATCCTCATTGGAAGAGGTAAAATTAAATTAAATGGTGTTGATGATGAATGATCACAGCATTAAGCTTATACACGTTATAATAAAAATGATGGCGTTAATAATTGTATTCGGATAAATTAAACAATTCAAATGTAAGGCAATTAAATTTTATTTTTTATAGTTTTACTTTGATTTGATTAGTAGTATTTAGACATGATATTGATTTGTGAGATTACTTAAATCATGGTCACCTTTTGGCATATGCAACCTTTAAGTATTTAATTTGTCAAAAGTAAATTATAAGTTTATTGGAAATGGAAGCAAAAAATTATATTGCATTATAGGAAGAAAAAAATGTTCAATGAAATATTAAATAGAGCAAAAAAGTTATTCAATGCTTTCTGGTAGTTTTATTTCAGAAAAAAAAGCAACAAACAACAGACAAATAATACGATTAAAACTAGTTTGTGCAGGCGTTAAACTGTTTGTACTTAAACTTTGATTGCAATTGGGGCTATTCACGTAGCGATCTTTTCGGAGTTTTTAAGTGTACTTAATCATCCCAGTTGGCCAGACTGCCTTGCACGACATTGTCACCTACGATTCTTGTACGAATTGTCATCTGTCGATTAGGTTTTCAACAAATTCTTGCATGTATCCTCTATTAAACACTTTTGACGACAATATGAGCAACAATGTCTTTCGTTTTGTCCTCAATCCAACTTTGTTGAGGACAATATGAGCGATAATGTCTTACAGTTTGTCTTCAGTAGCATTGTGGAGTACAAGATGAGCGACAATGTCTTAATTGTTGTCCTCAATGAAAGTTTGTTCAGGACAATATGATCGACAATGTCTTACATTATGTCTTTAATCAAACGAGTGAATATGTTGGCCTCTTGTTGTCGATGTTTTTAGTGGTGCAGCAGCAGGGTGGTAATCGCGAAAAAGTTAGTCAATAATTTAAATGAAACGGAAACAAACAGGTAAGCGAAAACTTAGATTTGTGTGTTAAAGATATTAATTAAAGTCTGTTCTAGTTATGACATTGTGCTATGTAATCATTGGCCTACATAGTCATTGACGACATTATAGGCGATTTTGTCGCTTTTTTAATCATTGACGACAAGACAGGCGATATTTTCACTTATATAACCATTGACGACAATCTGAACGACATTGATGCTTTGTTCCGGCTATCCAACATTTGTCGTCGAAGATTTAACATTGTCGTGCACCCGTACACATATTCACATAAATTTCGTATGCAAATTTATTGCTTTCTTACAATAAGAGTTAATGCTTTGTTGATAGGTACAACTCACTGATGTGCATTGTTGTTGCAGTTTTTATCGTTTATTTTGATGTTCGTTTTAAATAGCCGACCAATTGCGTAAAAACTTCGTTTTGCATGACACATTTGCCTGTTTGGGCGAATCATAGGAAAACAAATATGTTACTCTCAGTCTCTCTGTATCCACCCATATCTACTATACTTCAGCCAATAACAATACCACCTAATAACAGAAACACTACATTGCTTATCAATAAGTAATGGAAAATTCAGTACTATTGTGCTATTTTCAGTACTTTTTCATTTTTAAAATAAATTAGTACCCCACGACATAAAAAGTACTTTCTCCAATCTGTAACGTTATAAAAATACTGACCAAATTATACCAAAATCAAATACTTTTACAAAAAAGACTTAAATTTCCGTCTGGCTTAAATATTAGTTTTCAACTTATTCCATTAAAAAGTGTATACGTATGTACATTAGGGATATAACTTTTTAGCAATTTTTTAAAATATCAAATGTTCCAAAAGCGCTTGATTTCTTTATTTGAAGAAAACAAAGCTGTACGTTTAAGTTTCACTATGCCAATTGCCGTCTGTGTTGTATCCGCAATTCATTTATCTCTGTCAGAACTGATCGTCCCCCAGCTCGTTTTCAGTTTCGTTGCGGGATGTATGATAAACAGCGTTGCCAGTTTAGCCTTTTCGAGACTAGATTTAGCCTTTTATTTTGTCTCTTAGCCTCAAAATTTGGGTTTTAGCTTCGTAGCTTTTTTGCCTTTTTTATTTTTTCATTTAGCCTTAAAAAGACTAAATGCATTCTTCGAATTATAAAAATGTATTTCTATTTTTGTTATTTTTCGGGCCACTTCTGTAAATCACGAGAATTTTCCCAGCGAATTTTTTCTCTTCCCATTCATTTGTTCCCTGGGAAAAATCCTCCTATTCTAAAAAGCAGGGCAATAAACAAATAAGGGAGAGGGAAAAATCTGGATCAGCTGTTTAGTGCTTACATTTTATTCTGCACTAACACAACAGTTCAGTAATATAAATTAATAAAAATTTTATGTTTTCGTTAATAATAAGATTGTGTGTTAATATAAATAATTTGTTTTTGTTTAAATAAAAAGTAAGATGTACAGTGTAGTCACTCAGATGCTCTCGAGGAAGTGAAGCGAAAACTGGGCCAACGCCAGTGCCAGATGCATTAAGTCCCCAATGATTGTGTGTAAAAAGGAAATTGTAAATTTTTTAAACCGCAACAAATCTTCCATTTACCTATTATGTGAACTTAAAGGATGAGTTTCAAATTTCGTGTGTTTTAAAACTTTATTCCAAAGGCAGAAGTAGTTCACGGTTTTGAAGCTCATGTTTGCCCGGCGTGGATAAAAATGCCTAAAACAAGAGAGAAATACAACATTCCGATGTTTATTTAAACTTGTTGTCCTAAATAAATGCTTATACAATTGTTTCACAACGTTTTTTAATTGGAATTTAAAATTTTTGCATTAGTCCCTTCAAAATGTTTGGGGAGAAGACTCGCAAGAATTTCTCCCTCTCCCTCATATTTAAAATACTCACTTTTTTCCCTGGGAAATTGTAATTTAGAATAGGAGGAAAGGGAAAAGGGAAAATTTTCCCGGGGAGATTTTATTTAGCATAGGGGAACAGGGAATAGGGAAAAAACTCCCGGGGAATATTTATTGCTAAACTGGAATATTTTCTGTATAAAATGGTACAAAAATTATTTTTATTCTCTTTATTCATGGTAACTCACCCATTTCCTCAAGTCATAGGATAAGTACGTTTGGATCTTTTGTCATTAAATTTTGTTAACATGTTTATATATGTACCCAGCAAAAAATAATCGAAATTTTGGAAGCAGTACAAATTTTTCATGTTATACAAATGCGCTTCACAGTAGCGACAAATGTATTGCCTGAATATAAGCAATAACGTATGGCAAGAAATGCTTAAGCTTCTTATATTTTTCTTTTTCGTCCACTTAAAAAACAAATTTTTGCACATTCACTTACAGTGAAGCGCTACTTCAAGGAAGCGCTACTGTAAGGCAGAGATTATAAAAATATATACTTTACGAAGAATGACGATGAGTTACGAACCGAAAGACAAAACAATAGTATTATTTTATTATATACTCAATGCGCTGAAATAAGCGTTTAACAAGAAATATCATGCATTTGTGTAATCAGTAGTACTATTTTAATGGCCTACAAGGTAATGAGTCGTATTTTTTATTGTATTACTATGCTCCAATTTAGGTATCGAATCAAATTATGAATAATTACGACTTAAATCCTCAAAAACTTTTTTGCCTACCAATAAGCAAAGTTTTTGCTGGGCATTTGCGGCTTCGGCTAATAGTGTTTTATATTTTGCTTATTACTAAGCTCCAAAGTTTATCGTTTGTAATACGCTGAGGTCAGAATATATGAATGTAGGACTCATGATCCAATAATCAGGTCAATGCAACTCGACAGCTGTTTTTTGTTTACCAGCGTAAAGATGTCAGACTTCATATAAAAAAAAACATAAACAAATTTTTTTATATATGGAGTTTGTTTGACATCATCACGATTATTGCATTTTTGTAGTAGAGATACCATAGACCTAATTATTTGATCATGGTAGGACTCGTCTAAAACATCTATTAACAAATACTTATTTATTTTTTCTGCTACTACCGAAGTCTCGCCAGCGTAACAAGCGTTGACAGCACACATGATCTAAAAATACACATTTTTGTTAGTGTGCTATATTCTTTTGTTAACCATACTCTGTTGATTCTAACCCGAGTTTCAAGAGCTTCCATTACAAATGGACAAAACCAAGTATATAAAAACAAAAATATATTCAAATATCAAGAATGGTTTTTTGTGTGATAATTAAAAATACCTAAAGTTATTTTTTTTTAATCTTGCAAAAAGTACCATTAAGGCGATAAAAGTACTTTTTAAGTAACAGTTCACTATCATTTCAAAATCTGTATTTTCCATCACTGTTCTCAATATGCACTCATGAGTTAACATACAGAAACTGATATAAACAGATGTATCTGTGCACGTGACTAATTCAAATGTCAGCCGATTGACGGCCCTTTTCACAATGTACGATTAAAAGTTAACGTGTGTTTTAACGGCAAGTTCGGCATACAAAGCTCGCCGTCAAAGTCCACGATAGCTTTTAATCGTACATTATGAAAAGGCCCGTAAATCGTATAATTATTAAAATTAAAAATTACTCAAATAAAGGTTCACTCAAACAATTAGATAACCACAATTTCGAATATTTGATTAATTCAACAGTTGAAAACTCGATTAAAAAGAATAATCTAGTTTGTACGAAGTAGTGCTGGCAAAGTATTGACTAGTGGGTACCGAGTATTTGCTTATATTTTAGGGTACTCAATACCAAAACCTGATTACTCGATACTTTCGTTGTTGTGATTCTATAGTGAAACCGACTGGCAAATTTGATGGGGCAAAATACAACTCTGTTTAAAAGTATACATTTTTTGAGTAATTAAAAGTAGCAGAAATTGCCATCACTAATACGAAGGCACACTACTAAAGTAGCAACAGAGTGCTACTTTAGTAGTCTCGTTTGTATTCAGCTTAAAAATGCACACTTATTATCATGAATGTGGGTGTAAAATCTATTAAATACAGGTCCAGGACTAATAAGCCATTTCATGGTGTGTTTAACAAGGAAACTAATTATTATTTGTTTTAATAATTGTTTATTACACGTAATAAAGTTGTTTTCATTATTATTATGCCGGTAATATTTACATTTTTGTTATGCCAAGTGGGCTTTCTGTAAGATTGAAATAAACCTGTATTCGTTTAGCTTAAGATTTTAAAAACAAATTCAACTGTGACTGACACCAGCTTTTTCCAATCGTATCTATTCAATAATAGTTCATAATATATGGAGACTGTGGCCATGAGGCGAAATAAGATCTTTCAGTAATCTCTGAGTGGGATTGCGCCAATATGTTGATTTTAATTAATTCTTACGAGATCCAACGTTGAGGTTTCCTTAATTACCAAGATACCTAAGTCTGGAAAAGACCATACGAAATAACCGGCATGAGAAAGAAAAACATACAACGAAATATTGTATTAAGTTAATGACAAATGTTATTGAAATTCATATTTATTTCAATAACATGCTTTTATTACAGAGGTCACACTCGGGTGAGAAGGAGGGACATTCTCGCTCTCAGCTGAACACACAGATGAAACCGTGGAAAAAGTTTCTTGTCTAGCATTGGCTAGACTTATAATTTACAACTTTAGAGTTAAGATTTGAATACTTACTGCCACAGTAATAAAAAAAATTCAATTTAATATGTATTTTAAGAAAACTTTGTATGAAAATTTGGCTTTAAAACACATTTCACAACTATTTTTTATGAATTCGGCAGTTATTGTTAATTAAATTTTTTTATTGAAGTTACAATAAATAATAAATAATGGAATATAACATTAGATTAAAAATTTTTAAAAACGCCTAAAGAAAATTGATAATAATTTCAAAATGGCTGGACTGATTTTCTTCAAACAGAAGACTTAGAATATTTACATTTTCAACAGAAAAAAAAATCTAAAATAAAGTTTATCCAGCTGTTTGGGAACTACGGTGCCTCAAACACACATATTCATGAGGATACGGTGAGAAAAGAGGTGATAACTTCTAAATGCATGGACCAATTTTCGATCAAGTCACCTTTCAAAAACAAAGTAAACTTAATCAAAATTTTGTCTTGCGATTTAGGCTCTATGATTTTTCAGACAGACACACACAGACACACCCTAAAAACTTCCTAGGAAACATTTTTGGCCGACATGTCTGACACCGGAAATTTTACCACACAATCAACCGAGTTGTCCAAAATTCCGTCAGACGACGTTTCTGCACAGTTTCTGAAATATTATCCGATCAATATCAGACTAGTCTGCACATTACCTTAAGGCCATTAGATTTTCTTTCAGACATTTTATAGAATAGTATGGGTATTTTCTAACTTACGAGTTAAAAGTTTCAGCAGTCACTTCTGCATATTGTCAGATGTTAGCTTATGTAATAGTTCTCACTTATCTCTTGAGAGTTATCCGAAATTATGCAGACATGTCACTAATTCCTTTAGAATTTCCCTGCAAAATTCTTCAGAATTCATAAAGAGTTCTCTTGATGATTTCGTCAAAGTTCTTAAAATTGCCTCAGACAAAGAGATCCACTTTCTTGTCAACCACTACAGTATAATTCGTTTATAAGCCACACCGCTTATAGTAGAATTTGCGATATATTACAAAATGTTAATTTTTCTGTCATCTGTAAGTAAAATACCTGCAAAATATTTTTTATATAGTCCATTGGTCCTATAGTCCATTTTCGCTTATACGCCACCAAGATGTGGTTTGGAATATCTTAAATATATGCAAGTTCTGGCAGATATAATCCAAATGCAAAAGTCAAACATAATAGATTTTTTAATGATAATTTTATAAAAATATTACTTATATTGAAGTAGAAATTATTTTTATTTTAGCAATCTTAATTGCAATATTTATGAATTGAGTAGGTAAGGAAGTAATTTCTAAACGTTAGTTATATTTTTCTGTTGTTAAAAGAAATAATTATATGGAGATTCGCATATAAGCCAAAAATTGGCTTATATATAAAATTCAAGATATAGTCCAATTTGCGTTATAGTCCACAAACAGCGTGCAAATGAGGCAGTGGACTATAAGCGAATTTTACTGTTATATGATTTTCGGTACGTCAGCATCTTATGCAGACTCTCTGACCGAAATCGATAAAAACTGTTTGCTGGGTTATAACACCACTCTTTATTTTGGTGGGGGTTAAATAAGAAGTTAGGTCGTCTTGCCTCTAAAAATCAATACTGACTGGTCCACAATATTTCTAAATTTTTCTACACTCATAGGCAAAGAGTGAAGTAATTTGGTGTTAAAAACATAAAAACAACGTCGCTCGACTGACGCTGTAATTTATGAAAACCACAGATTTGAATTATAAAATGCTTTTATGTACATTTTACATTATTAAAAAATTTGTTACTGTGCTCTCAAATAAAAAAAAAACGAAAAACAAATGAAGTTTATAATTTATCTTCTATACAACAAAAGTACAAAACAATAATATAAAAAGTAAAAAATAAAACTAGTTCCAACATGAAGTTACAAGTTTTATAATTTATTCATTTCAATTAGCGGAAATCTAAGTGGCATTGCATGCAATATTTTGTATTTTTAATTTAAAATTCACTTAAAAACTAAAGCAGCAGATAAATTGAAAATATTTATATGAAAAAATATCACAAAAATGTGAAATTGTGGGAGGCATATGATACACCTTCTACCTACTTTTACATGGCCCAACACCACCACACGCTGGTTGATCTTGTTCTGATTTTTAATTTAATGCAAAATTTATTCAAGAAGTAAAAAAACAAATATGTATAACACAGACTTCATATTGGAATTTTAAATGTTTTGTGTCAGTGTTATTAATCACTTAGGCCCTGCGCAAATGTGCGAAAGAGGAAAATTAATTAAAATTGTTCATGAAACATAGATAATTATGACATATTCAGATTTCAATTGTAAATGGAACATTATAAGTATTTAGCTGCAACATATGGATTGTTGCAGACAAACTACAAACCACGATCAACAGAGTGTGGGGAGAAACTAAAAATTATACTAAACTGCTATAAAATTGCTAAATTATTAAAAATTGAGTAAATAACAATTAATTATATGTATGTATGTACAACTTTAAGAGCTGATCTGACAGCAAATTAAATTGTATTTCAAACCATGCCACGACATGCTATGGCAAGCACTTTATTAATTTGACATGGGCTGTTGCAACTTTAATTTGCATTTAGCAGATAAATTTTATTTAAAAAAAACACGTCACTTTTGAAATATGTATTTGCAAACAGAACTCGTTTACTTTTTTGGCGTTAAATGTTGTATGGGAAAAAGTTTAAAACTACTTACCAGCAATACGCAATACAGCACGATCGGGTGGATCTAGTTGCAATATGCTTAATGGTTTATCCTTAGCCCATTCGCTAAGGCTTTCACGATCCATCATAATGTTGGCAGCACTTCCAGTCAAGGCATAGATGCGCCTTCTTTTGTTAAGTTGCGGACAGCTGCCACCATAGATCGCTGATGTTGATGCTGCTGCGGCAAATGAAAAATTTCCCTCTTTTTCCGCCAGCTTGAATAGTGTTCGGGACGCTGTCCCGATATCTTTTGTTTTCTAATTAATTTTTCGCTTTTGATTTTCTCTAGCAAAAAAAACAAAATTTTGAAACAATTTGCAACTGAGACAGAATCAAATTCAGTCTTGTTGTTGTTGTTTCTTTTTATGTTTTTTCTTTTTCTTTCTTAATATCTCGGTGAGAAAGGCGCGGAATCACTTAAAGCGCATGATTCTTCTAACTTTATTGCTAGAAATTGTTAGAGCTTCTTCTGCTTTTATTCTCTCATTCGACTATCTCTTTTAATTTTTATGTATTACTTTACTTTGCTTTTTATTTAAAGCAGCACTTCTTTGCAATTTGACAGCAGTTTTGCTTCTTCAAGTTGATCAAGTTTCTAGACAGTTAATAGATAGGTATGATCTTTTTCTTTGAGATACAAAGAAATATTCAATTTACGCATTTGAGACAACTGATTGGGCTTGGTCTATTTACTTTTAGCAGTTGCCTCAAAAATAATGCTTCGTTTCCTTTTGCTGAAAAGAAAATACCAAAATATCTTTCGTTAATTATAAGTAAACATAATTTAATTAAGTTTTTTTAAAGCATAGGGTTTTCTAATAAGCAAAGTTCGATTTTTGTAGCGGCCATTTTGTTTTGACGGTAGCTGTCATATCTGGGGCCGAATTACCGCATTGGTTATCGAGTAGGCTTTTGTATGGAATAAAATTTCGTCACGTATCGAATGAATGAATTGCCCTATTCCCTAGTTAACGTATCGAAAATTTTAAAGAGTGAACCAAGTTTGTTTCACACCGGTTGTTGAATCGACTAAGAATTTATAATACATTAAAGACAAATTTCGTGTTTTTGTTTAAGCTAGTACAACAACCAAGTCGCTTTAACGACTGTAATAAGATTTATTCCATGCGTTTTTTCAAAACAAACAATATAAAAGAAAATATTGGCGCATATCCATAGTCTTAAACAAAGTATACTTAAAGAATTTAAGTATTGCCATAAAAAGTACTGGTTTTAAACTCCTAAAGCATACTTTGTTTTGACTATGATTATGCGCCATTGTTTTCGATCTCTCTAGTGCTATCGAGTGGAATTTAAGAAGCACGTACTCGATTATCGTATGCCGTAATCCCAAAAGGATAATTTTCGAAAAATTTTACACGATCACGTATGCGGTAATTCGGCCTCTGATGTTTATTATTCAGTCATTCACTGATGCACAAATCTGCATGGCAAGTGCCCAAACTAGGGTATTCACTCGAATAATGTTTACTCGATTAATCGAATAATTAAAGTCAAATAATGTTCGATCAAATAAACAATTTCAATTTCGGTAAAAATTTTTTCGAGTAATTTAGGTCGATTAATCGAATAACTCGACTAAAAAATTTCATGCAAATTTTCCTTTTTTTATTAAAAAATTAAAAGCATTCACAAAATCAAAGAGCAACAAATTACCTTTGTCATATAAAATATTACTTTATACATCTAGAAAAAACAAAGAATTGATTGGATGAATTGGAAATGCTTTTTAATTCACTTTAATATACTTTTCTCTAGCATTACTATTGGTGAAAGATCATTCTTAGTAATGTGAGAAATATTTAATCGAAAAAAAAAATATTTATGAAATAAAGAAAAATCATGATATTTTTTTAGAACTAAATGTATTAATTTTGTTCGATTATTTAATGAATTATCCTGTTCTGTTCTCCCTGCAAAATATAAATGTTCGGAATTGTAAAAGCTTTGCTGTTATAATTTAATATTTATAACAAAAAGGCTTATATTATTTTTATTTTGCATTTAATACAGAACAGGTATGAACATTATTAAATATTTTTTATTCTAAATTTTCTCAAAACGAAACATTTGAATAGCGAAAAAATTTTATTTGTTTTATTTTTGTTCACAAAAATGTACTAAAAATCGAGTAAATTAAACATTTTCCGATTAATTTTTAGCATTAAGACTTACTCGAATAACTCGAACTAAATAAAAGTTGTTGTTCGGTCGTTCGATTAATTTAAAAATCTCAATTTCGATTAATTGATTAATCGACCAATGGAAAAGTCGAGTAAAATGAACACCCTAACCCAAACACTGCCAGAAATTAATTAATGAATGAAATGAACAGAACTTGAACGACATGTATTTCCAGCGAATGCCACAGTTTACATTTTGCATGACCGATCCACAATTATTAGAAAACCCTTTATATTGCTTGTTTGTTTTAAGTTTTTTTTATTAACTTATAATCAACGTGTCTTTATATTTCATCCATTGAGAATATTTTATTTATTTAGCAGTTTATGTGGAGTAGATTTACATACATAAGTTTTCTTAACGCCAAACATTTGTTTGCCAGGTCTTATTTCAGTTAAATAGATCTTATAATTATTTATATACACGTGAACACTTTTCTTTTTACATTAACTACGCTAAAGTGTGAATAAAGTCTAATAGCTCGAAAACGTGAAAAAAGTTTTTCGAGTTTTTTCATTTCATTTCTTGCTTTATTTCTTTATTTTGGAGAATCCCAGCATAACAATACATTTACGTTAGGGGCCATTCACATATTACGTAACGCTCCCGGGGGGGTTAAAGATTTGTTACGGATTAGATACTTTATACTGAAAATTTTGTAAAAAGCGTCACGAGGGGGGGTATAAAACCTCCGAAAATAGCGTTACGTAATATGTGAATAGGCCCTTAGGCTGCTTTCAATCAGGTTTGTCAGATATAGCGATTTCTCGCCAAACGTGGCGGTTTTTCAGCTCCTTTGGCGTCTAAATTTTTGATTTGGCGACATGGCGAATTTTCTGGCGATAAATAAATTAGTTGGCGATTTTTATGGCTATTTTTTAACAAAATTGATCTTGAAAATTTTTGTAATTCAGAAAAAAGTCTTTGTTGAAGGAGTAGTTTCAAAAATAAATTCTACCAAAACTCGTCTTCAAGAAATCAAAACAATTTGATTTTGATGATTTTTCTTAAATTAATTATAGTCATTAATGCGTTTTGAATTTGGACGAGAAAAATTTACAAGAAATAGTTTTTGGCGATTTTATTTCTGCTTTTGGCGATTTTCTAGTAAATTTTTAAACGATTATTTTATAAAAATTTATATTAAAAAAAGTGTTATATAAAAACAAATTTATTATCAAATATGTACATATATATTAAGAAAAACTATATAAAATTGATTTGGCAACTTTTCGGTGATTTTTAAAATCAATTTGGTGAAATAGGTCGGAAAAATCTGACAACCCTGCTTTCAATGATTATCGTTACCTTAATATAGAAAGGCCCTAACTCATTTTTTTAAAACGAGGTTTTTGCATATTTCGATGGATTAGAGGTTGGTACATCTATCTCAAAAAAATAAAAAAAAGCACCTGCTTAAAAAATTGAGATGAAAAAATATATATATTTTTGTCAACAATCAATCAATCAAAGCAAAAAAGTTTGTCTTGAGTAGAACAAAAATCACAAAAAATGGGAATGAAGAAAAATAAACCGATGGCAACGATTGGAAAGTGGACTTTAATATCAGCTTGAGAGTGATTTAATTCTCGTATTCAATTTTCACGAAAAAGTTGTATATATAAGAATTAAAATCACATTCAACAGAGCCACCTGACAAGTGGTGATAAACAAATACATGTGAGCACTGACGATGGAAGTGTAGCGGCTTCCGAAAGTTGCGCTAATCTGTTCTGCTGTGTACGTTGAAAAATTAAGTTGATGTTAATTTTTCCCTTATTCCTTGGAATATTAATCATGCCCAATTCTTTCTGAATATAACGTTACGAACCTTAGCGTAATAATCAATTTGGATTCACAAAGCAAATACGTTCGAAATAATCATATTAATATATATTTTCGATTTAGTCAGTTTAGAAAATGTCAATACTTTGCAGGTAAGTCATTTTTCCTGGTATATAAAATAGTTTTCGAGATATCTAAAAACAAAACTCAACAAATTCGGTAAATTCGGCGAAACAATGAGATTTTGAACATGTCATAACTATTGAAATAAACATTTTTTTTCCTTTGGCATGAAAGCGTTATAGGATGAAAGAAAAGATCTGACCAAAATTTCGTCAAAATCGAAATTGGTCGTGTCTAACTGTTAATCGATTCGACATGGAATTACCCATGTACAATGATATTTGGTCTCTAAACATACAACGTAAGTTAGAAATTATTAATATAATGCGCTTTATTGTGTTTGGCGTTTTTCGACTTCAACTTTTCAAAAATATATAAAATGTCGAAGTTGAATTCGAAAAACGAATCACAATAAGGAGGATTACTATTTTATTAAAGTATGTATAAATATAAATTGTAAAAGTTAACAATTTATCAAAATGTTTTCTAAGAAGACAAAAGTTTTGAGTCTGAAAGACAAATAAGATAGTTTTGAACTTTTACAAAAAGGCAAAAAATTTTTTTTGTTTTTTTTACTTTATGCTATGAAAAATAGGTTGGTAGACACCTCAGAAAAATTCTCTCCAAGTATGAGCTCTTAATTTTAATAGGAAGGTCCTCCGCCTCTCAGGTTTTAATTTTTTCGTTTTTATTAGAAAGAAAAATTCATATCTCGGTATTTACTATTTAGAAAAAAAAAATCTCGTCTTACATATTTGTAGGAAATTGAATTCTCTACAATAGAGGTATCTTAAAATTTTTTGTAAGCCTCACCGTTCAAAAGCTATTAAAAGTTGAAATTCTATTATTTTCAGGCAGATTTTTTTTTATGAATTTTATAACTCGTTAACACAAAATTATTATGATACGCGCAAATAATAATTTTATAGGAAATTTACTGCTCTACAAATATGTTCTAATATTATGATTAGTCGAACTTGCGACGTGGCAATAGAAGAAACTGTCGGTAATAATGCAAACAGTCTTCTAATTATGTTAACCGAAACTATTAGAACTGTTAAAAAAAACTTGAAAAAAAAAATCCAAACAAAACCCTAATACATATGTAATAGAATATTTAATATGTTTAGAGAAAAGGACTGAGAAATTGGATATATTCTAATATGGATTGCTCGATTTCTCCATCATCTACGATAAGAGGTTATTCACATATTACGTAACGCTATTTTCGGAGATTTTATAAACCCACCCCTTCGCAACGCTTGTTACAAAATTTTCAGTACAAAATTTCTACTCCGTAACAAATCTTTACCCCCGTGGAGCGTTACGAAATATGTGAATAGCCCCTAAGTGAATGAATTTTTTCAAGTCAGTTTTTATTAACTTGGAGGTTACACGTTCAAGTTTTGTTTCAATTTTTGTTCCAAGTTTCAATACATTCACACTTTTTTACTAACACACTCACATAATTGGAAATTGACTACCAACTTGATTTCAATTTTGCTTTCAAGATTTGTTTCAATTTTTCGTTCAATTTAAACAGCTGATCTCTATTATTGTAAGTAAATTACAGAAAAACTCGGCTAAAACGAACTTTGTGCAAACAGCAAAAAAAAACCGCTCTATGACAAGTTCGTAATAAGCGTAGTTCGATACAAACGAGGACTCGTTAACTACGAATTCGCTATTACGAATTATTTTTGTATGAAAATGGCAACCGAAACGTCGGCACTTTAGACTTAGATCGTTACAACCAAGAATTCGTTATAACCGGGTTTTACTGTTTCGTTGTTGATTCCTTGACGACGGAATCTTGAAAACAAAATTGACTATCAAGTTGCTTACAGCCTACGTCATAGCATCAATTTAAAGTAGTTTTAACAAGCAATACGTGTGATCAACTTGAAAGAAATTTCTTGAACGTGTAACTGCAGAGTAAAACTAAAGAAGCGATCGTGTAAATCCTATACATTTCAATCAAATTAAAAAAATATTTAAACTAACTAATAAAAGAATCTCACTTACGGCCCTTTTCACAATGTAGGTATGATTAAGAGATAACTTGGACTTTAACTAGAAGTTTTATATGCCGAACTTGACGTTAAAGTCTATGTTAACTTTTAACCATACATTGTGAAAAGGGCCGTTAGTTGTTTTTTTATTTAATTCATATTTATAAATTCTTCTTCTGTCTGATTTAGTTCAAGAATTGTTATGTTTGGTATGTTATTTATTATTATTAATATCTCAAAATAATAAATAATTTACGTATGTTTATTTATTGAAAGTAATTAGTTTATGAAAAATTCTTAATAATCGGTTAGCCCATTAATCCGAAATTAACCAATTAAACCAAAGCCTCGATTAATTAATAGAGCAATTAACCGATCAAAACAGACACCCGATTTATTGAATACCTTAGTATGTAATTATGTATGTATGTATATTAAAGTATTTGATTTTATATTTAACAAAACTAAACAACACGTCCATATGCATGTAAATATGTACATTCAAACCCCTAATGATAGGCAACTTAATTTATTTGTATATTCTGCGCACTTTACAAGCACAAAAATTTCAAGAAAGTTTTACGGTATAAATGACGTAAATAATAACGTTATTGTGTAGACAAAGCGGTGACATGGTGTTAGTTGTAATCATTGGTGTTAGTGTTCTCTCATAAAGATTTTAACATTCATAAAAACAATGAGAAAATAAATTTTTAGTTTTTGTTTACATTTCGTGCAGAGAATGGATTGACTGTCTTCCCATGAAGAAAACTTTGACGACAAGCAAGAAGACGTTTGGGTTTTTATTAAGCCGGTAAAGCCGGCTGACGCAAACAGAATTGTTTATTTATTTTTATGTACACATATCAGGGATGACAAACTGGCCACAACTGAACTTTTGTTGGTACTGCTCGATCTTCAAAGGTACAATGGCATAACTATGATTTTTTTTAGTTACAGTTGAGACATTTTTCTATCCAAAGAAATTGAATTATTTTGGCTTGAGTTCGGTTTTAATTTAATTTTTCAATTAAGTTATATTTTTAGTTAGAGATAAATGTGAAGCATGTAGACAAAGAAAAATTTCAATGCGCAGAGGGTTGAACTGACATATTTCGATACCTCCCGTTATTCTCGTCAGAGTTCTTTACCCCTTACACCACTCCACCAAAGTCGTTGGTTTGCAGTCAAGAGTTGAATATCATTTACCTTTAATAAATTCATACTGTCACTCTTACGCCCGCTTTTTGACTTGATAATTAAGTTGTAATTATTTTTAAGTTATAATTAAGTACGAAATTGTCTTTTTGACTGCATATTTAAATAATAAATTGCCCAACTTTGCGTAATTAAATAATAATTAAGTTTTATAAATTACCATATGATTTTGACTGCTTCTTGTTCTCGTGGAAACAAAAAATTGTGGTCGCTAACAATTCAACTTTTGTTGTCGAGAAATTTGGGCTTTCTTTGTCTATATTTGTCTTTTTGTGATTTTGTAAGCTGTTTTTATTATTTTAAAACATTGCACAACCTCTTCATTATTCTTATTTCCTGAATGAAGAAAAAAAATTTTTTTGGAATTTTTCTTTGTTTATGTTGAACAGCTGCTTTTTTTGGGAAATTTAGGGGAAATTTGTGGTATTTTATGGTGCTACCATATTTTTATCACAATTAAATAAGAACAACTAAATACAACTGAAAAACAGAAGTTTTATTTAATTACAATTTAAATTTATATGAAAATTAACTAAATAAATATTTAATTACTGAGTCAGAAACTGGCGGTTAGAGCTGTATTTCATTAGTGCAAATCTATTTATTAACCTAAAGAGAGTAAATTTTATTCAGAGTTAGTTGGACATGATACATACAATAATCGAAGGCACAAGGGAAAAACTAACTTGTAATTAGTTCCGACGTACACGGCAGAACATCAGTGTTCATGTGTATTTCATGTGCCTCTTTCTAAAAAGTGGTGTATTACATACATATGTATATGAAATACTCCGAAAACATAGCTGTTTTGTTCTGTTGTGTAAGTGGCAGCTAATTAACATTAATTTTTAGCTTGTTCCTTAGAATACTGTATCATGCATGTCCAATACTTTCGGAATAAAATGTAATGAACTTTAGCCTACAAAAATAATCCATGCAATATTTTACAACAAAAAAAACTTTCGTAGTTACTTTTTCCGTAGAATATACGAAACTTACATATTACGAAAATTAATTTTTTTCTTGTAAAGAGAAGTAACACAATCAGGCAATTAATGCCTACCAGTTAATTAATTAATGTGTTACCTTCTTTTGGAAAGGGATAGTGTAGAGAGAACAAGCAGTGAAGTGAGAGTGATAGAAAGCTTAATTCAACCCTGCTATTGAGAGTTTTTTTTTTGTGGAGCAGTGTTGCAAGCCCCTCTGGTGTCAAGTAGAGGCATTGAATTGTTTAAGCTGTGTATCTATTTTATTAGTTCTTTTACTTCGCCGACGGTTCTGCTACAATACCGACGAAGGAGGGTGCTGAGAAGTGCATTATGATATGTTAGTATTAATTGCTGCCGGTACTGTCAAAGTGATCAGTGCTATGCCTTGATCACTTTAACAGTCCAACAACAACCAACACTATAACACACCAATGCACATGAGAAAAATGCATGATGTTGTTGGCTCGTCTGCAACTAGTCTTGAACTCAAGACCTCAGGGTTTGTAGTCAAACGCGCCAACTACTCAGCCAACAGCACTAATTTTATGAATTTACGAAAGTAACGAAAACCTGTCGAAAATGTATTTAGATTAAAAAAGTTATTGAAATTATGTGGTTTTAGTCGAACAATATGGGTTTTAACCATATCTGTTCAATATGATTTTTTTTTACTTGAATTTTTCAATAAAATTAAATTAAACTTGAGTTTTATTTCTGTTTAAGAAATATAAATTTATTGAAATTATTCACATTCCTCATGATATGAATTAAAATTTGATGCACAGAAAAAAGTTTGAAAATAAGTAGTATGAAAAAGTTCATAATCTATTGTTCATATATTTTTATTAATTTATAAATAAAAACAGGAATTATTTCATTCGCAATATGAATTTAGTTTTTAATAAATAAATTTATGAAATCGAATTAGCTTTGAAAAAAATTCAATATTTTGTCAACAAATTTTGAAATGTGTTTTTTATTAATATAGTGTACAAATACAGTTCATTTAAAATAGTCTGTTTGGCAGAAAGGAACGAGTTGTGCCTAGTACAACAGGCTATACAAGTTCAATACTTGAATTTTTTAAAATATTTTTATTAAGATATATGAGTTAATTTAGGTAAAAATTCCTAACGTGAATGAAAAAAGTTTGGAAAAAAATGTTCATGTTAGATTCATAGCATTTATGAAAAAATTCCTTGGATATAAGTAATTTTTTTCTGTGTGGTATTTGCAATCGATTCGTTTTAGTCCGGAGACTGTCACTAAAGATATGAAGTAGTCAAAATTCAATACTGCGGCCAACAGACGCCATTTTGTTTATACGAAAAAATAAAATAAAAAGTCGGCGAACTATATCAAAATGGGTATCAATCGACAGGTATTTGAAAACTATTTTTAGGTTTCTCTTATTATTTTTAATTTCAAATGACCATTTAGGATCTGCGACGGTTTAAAGTTGTTTTCTTTTATTTTTTTTACGCAGTCGGCTTTTTTGATTTTTTAAATTTATGTCTTGTTACTTTGTTTTCGTTAGCGATAGCGGATCCGATTCAGCGTATGTATACTTCTCCTCTTCCAGAACCACAAAACACAGTTAACCGATATTATTTTTTTCAAAACGTGTATATTTTCCTTTCACATGTATGTATATAGACGAATTATTTATAAAGCATTGACAAGTACATAGTTCACAACAGAAACTATTACTCCCAAATAATTCAGAATAGGTTTGCTCCCAAACAACTTATTCTCATAACATTCGCTATAGAGGTGATTACGCGGAACACGACAAACAACTTGTACATGTGATTCTACTTTTCTACATTAAAAAACCGATATGTAGTAACGAAGCATGTGTTAAGCTCAAATAAGTACACTTTTAGTACCCGATTAGTACTATTTGAAAACACCCTTTACCATTCCTGATACAAACACACGTACGACAAGATACAAAACACAAAAATATTAAAACAACTATTTACTACAAAAAGAACCATTTCAAACACGCTCAATTTAAAATTGTTAGTATAGATAAACCAGTACGGGTATCTTATTTCGTTTATGTGTGGATTTACTCTGAAAGGCAGATTAAACTAATAGCAACAACAATAATGACGACAGCAACAACAAAAAATAAAATATTCATTTAAACTTGCTAATACTTGGCACAAGTGTTGCCAGAAAAATGTTACTTCATTCCCCCAATTTAAAGAACGAAATCCCCGAAAATCCACCTTTCAAAAAAATTTATTTTTATTGTATTTGAATTAAACACTATGGCTGACTTCCAAAACGTCAATTGCTTTGTGTTCGAACAATGTATAGTGTTTCATATCGTTGCGGTACAAAATATTGAAAATATGCATACCTTTTCAGGACGTCGTCGACAAGTATCAGAAACGCCGCAAAAGAGTAATCAGGGTATCGATTTCAAAGTTGATGCAATATTTAGCAACTTCCCATACATACACGATCTAAATACTAGGGTATTCATTTGAATCGACTTTTCAATTGTTCGATTAATCAATTAATCGAAATTGAGGTTTTTAAATTACTCGAGCAATCGAGCAAAACTTTTATTTCGTTCGACTTATTCGAGTAAGCTTTACTGCAAAAAATTATTCGAGTTAATCTGAAAATTTTTGAATTTATTCGGTTTTTCGTACATTTTTGTGGACAAAAATAAAACAAAACAAGTTTTTTTTTCGCGTTTTCATGTATATTAATAATAAAAACAAAAGAAAACACAACATAAATTAGATTGTAAACTAAAGGATCAGTTTTTTTTTTCACTATTCAAATATTGCGTTTTGGAAAAATTTTGCGCCAGGAAATATTTAATAACATTCCGACCTGTCCTGTATTCAATACAAAATAAAAATAATCGGAATTGGCATAGCATTATTGTTGTTATAAGTATTAGCTTGTAACAAGAAAGGTACGGTTACACTTAGGAAATATTTGACCAAAAAACTGTAACCCACTACTTTTGCTCAGAGTTAGTTTGATTTAATTTGTTTTTTATATCACAAAATAAGGTTAATTAAGCCGCAAAAACCTATTTTTATATTGTTTTTAATAAATGCGAACCCATATTTAAAAAATATTGTAATTAAAGGAAATACAATTTTAACTTGTTTGTGGCTTACGTTTTTTTCGGCAAATATTTACCAAGTGTACCTTAAAGCTTTTATAATTCCGAACATTGCATTGGATATTTTAATACAAAACATCTAGTTAACTAGTTGCTCTCGAAACATCTTCTTTATTTCAAATAATTTTCTTTTTTTTATGTTTATATATCGGAATTTTTTTAAAGACATTTGAAGTTGGTTTCTTTCTCCCTATTATTGTTACTACATTGGGCCTGATTATGTAAGGCGTTGGCGTAAACGCCTAACTCGTTTTTTGCAGTAGATTAATGAGCACATGTTGTGTATTGCTTTAATCTATTACAAAAAACGACATCTGGCCCATTATGTACATAATTTTTTTATCATGCGGACTATTAGTATGAAATAACGTTCGAATTGAATGGCAAATTTCATATAAATTAAAAATGTTTTCCACTTTTTATTAAGAAATCTACAAAAACTCATTAAACAAAGAAAATTTACATAAAATTTTTTGATCGAGTTATTCGATTAATCGACCTAAATTACTCGAATAAATTTTTACTCGAAATTGAAATTTTTTGTTTGATCGAACATTATTTGACTTTAATTATTCAATTAATCGAGCAAACATTATTCGATACTCAATACCGCAGCGGAACTGTATACAAACTTTGTATTGATACGATTTGGAAGTAAGCCTGTCTTTATGTAAGGAATTTTGAAGGCCAAATGATTTGTATTCTTTTTAAACCAAGAACAATAGTCAATAAAACCACATAGTACAGTAATGAGGTTTTGCTACCGGATCAATGCTATCACATTTTGGATCACTTTTCAACATTCAGTTTTGAATTTTTTTCTCTAAAAGTATTTTTAAAACTTAGTTTTTCGATATTTCACGAAGTCGAAAGAATTATTTCTTTCGTACAATTACATTTGAAACAAAAACAATGGTGTCTATTCGGGAATACGCGTCGACTAAGTGAAAAATACATTGCAAACAAAAACAAAACTGCATAAATTGTTTTTGTTTATCATACAAAATTTACCGGTTTTAAAAGAGAGGGATACGCGTTGAAATTCTCAAGTTTATTTGATTTTAGAAATGTATAGAAAACAAAAACAATTTGTAAAATTTTGTTTTTGTTATCATGTAATTTTTCACTACTTCGACGCGTTTTCCCGAATAGACACCAATATTTTTGAATTTGTTTTTGTTTCACATGGTAATTGTACGAAAGAAAGAACTCCGTTGACATAGTGAAATAGGCAGTTATTATTTTTAAACAATTTGAATATTTTTCCGATTTTGATACTTGTTTAAAACTTTTGGAAATCCAGCAATATTCTCCTGTTTTTTCTGACTTACATACATATGTCCTTTACACTTTTTTTTTTAATTTTATAGTATTCCAATAGATATGGTGTATTCTAGACATTTTAAAATTTTAGTAGCCAATTTCGGGATAAGTATTTGCAAAAGTTCGCTGCTTTTGCAATTTTAACGAGTATCAACAAATTTCACAACTTGTTTCACTTATAGAAAAGTTTGTGAACTTCTATAATTTTTTTTTATTAAAATGTTTGTGATTTATAGCCCATTCAGACTGCAGCCAAATTAAGTTTTTCTTGATTTCAGCCGAAATCAACTTGAAATGAAGTAATTTCCCATACATTTTTTCATATCCGAAGTCAAGTTATTTTTGTTAATTTCGGCGTAATTAGCTTGAAATTACAATTTACATCCCTGTTTTTGTTTTAAAGCTCCTTTTTTGAAACAAAATATATACTACTGTGTGTAGTAAAAAAATATAAGTTGACATTTGTTGCATTAAAAATTATTATTTATTGCATTAATCTATATAGCCTTTAAATTAATTCAAAAGAAAGTGTTGTGCCAAAATAAGTGTGAATTTCTTACGAATTGTTTCAAATATAAGTACCAAGTGCAAATTGTCAACCGAAATCAAGTCAAATGCCAATTTGCAACAGTATGAAAGTTTTTAATTTCGTAAGTAATTTCGGCTCGAAATTAAGAATTTTTGTGCAGTCTGAATGGGCTATTAGTTATGAATTTTAGTCGAACCGTATGGTTTTTATACAAAGTTATTTTGGCTTCAGAAATTCTAAAGCATGTAAATATTGAACATTCAATGAAAAATTTTGATATAGGGAAGGTTGAACTGACATCAGATGTTTCGAGACCAGCACAGTCTTTTCATCAGAGCTCTTTACCCCTAGACCACAGTACCAGCGAAGGCAGCAACAACTAACAACCAATTAACAGATGAGTCGCCATCTCCTGACGAATCGCATGTATTATTGACATTTTGTAAATTTTCGGAACTTCATTAAGAAAAGCAATCAGAACAAGGTTTTAAGGTTGATACACTGTTTAGCAACTTCGCATACGTACACGATCTAAATACCGCAGCAGAACTGTATACAAACTTTGTGTTGATACGTTTTGGAAGTCAGCCATACAGACACAATAAGATTTATTCCAACATATAAAAAATCACCAAATCTGTCCCCAAACAATATCTGAAATCCCCAATTTGCGGACAAATCCTCTTATCTGGCTACACTACCTGACACAGCAAAAAACGTTCGTTCCAATTGAATAAGAAGAGATTGTTTATATTCTTGCGTAAATTTTTCATTAAATCTATTCAGGGTTTATATTTTTGTTATAAGAGAAAAAAAAGCAAACATTATAACAAAACTCACCAATAACTACAACCAGGGATGATAAAGTTGGTACAATTGCAATTATTTGGTACTATTTATACCTAAAAAGTACGACGGTACACCCGTGACTTGTATTTACCGTATATTGTAAGACAAAAAACTTACGTTGAATGTACTGAAAATTCGTGGCCTGTTGCAGGCGCGACCCTGAACGCTCTGATTTAAGTTTGGTAGTTGGGCGGTTATTTTGTTAGTGGATTTTAGCACTTATATATTTAAAGCGATTATATAACAGGTAGTCTTGAGAGCACAACTTATGCATAATATTTGTTTGCTAGTGTTCAAGGCCGATTGTCAATAGCGATGCTGATGGAGTAGCTTAATGTCAAATTCTTGAAGACGTATGTCTTAAAACTGATTGTTTCAGTAGAGCGAAAACATATATCTTTAAAATTGCGTCCACGGTATGAACATTTTCGAACTTTTCTTTTAACACTTTCGTAAATATATAGCAAAAGAGATTCATGTAAAAATTGCAGGCAAAAATAACGTAAGAATGAGATCCTTGCAGAGATGCATAAAACCGCTTATGTCGACATAAATTACATTTTCTAAGTAAAATAAAAGAAAAATGAAAAAAAGATCTCAAAACGTACGTATTTAGATAAGAACAATATCTTGCATGTGTGTTTAAATAATCCATTACACACGAGTACTTAGTCCCCTGTCGGAAAATCCCAAGTCGACTACAAAAAAAAAATCAACTTATAGTTAACTTTTCTTAGACTAACTAAAAGCTAACTATAATGCAATCCAGGACTCACCCAAAATCATTTCTTAAGTTGAGTACATAATCGGATTTGGCGAGAGCCAACAACTTCACTCTCAGCTACTTTGAAACTCATTTCAGGTTTATATTAACTTTTTGCTGTTTTAATTTTAAATGGTACCTTAGCTGGGTGGTCATCGCGTTGGCTATAAAACGTGTGATACATAGTTCGAGCCCCAGCAACATCTTTTTGCTAATATACGTATACCAGTTCACTTTAATTTAGTGCCAAAAAAAAGTATTGCAGAGTGGGACAATTGACTACCGCCCAGGATGTCGCAATGTTAAAATAGTTAGCTTTTTTCCATTGGAAAGTAATCCAAGTGTCAGTCAGCACTAGTTGCGAAATAGTTAGCTTAAAGTTAATTTAAAGTTAACTTAGTTTCGCTATTGCTGAAAATTTATGGAATCAATATAGAAGTTAGGCCGTTGTGCATGTAAAATATTATTATCGGTCCATGATATTACGAAATTTTTATCCTATTGGAAAGAGCGCATAAAACAGAGCTATTTCGCATTAATAACTCAAAATCTACGTAAGTAAATTTACGTTGTTATTCAAGAAAACCACAGAAATGTTTTTTATTTTTATCATATCATATTTGACAATTGGTTTTTGCACGAATTAGCTTCTTACTGTAAACCAATATACATAAGTATATTAAAATATATAAAGATAATTTTTATTTTTAAGTTTGACATTTAGAAAGGCAGTGAATATGTTCGTTGTAGAGTTGCGACTACATTGCCACCGTAGAGTTGCGACTACATTGCCGCATGGCTTGTTTATCCATTTTGAACGAATCTTTTTTTTTAGCAAACGTCAAATTTATAAGAACAAAGAAATTAGTAAGAACATATATTCATTCTTGTACGCCAAAAGTGAAGTTTCATTGAGATAAATTCAAATTTAGATTGTTTGCTTTTTAGATTTCTTTTAGTACTATTTGAGCCGAAAAAGTACTATTTTAGTCGCTCGTTGGTACGAAATTAATTTTTTCATTTATCATCCCTGACAACCAATTGGATTTTCAGAAGAGAGAAAATCGAAAAAGAATTGAAAAATTTAAAGAACTAATAATTTCATTGAATAAAGTAAATGATATTTTAATTAGGTTTTTTATATCTATTGTTGTTGTATCTATAAATTATGTACATATGTAGGTTTTATTAAACGATGAGTGAGTGGGTCAACCAAAACTGTGAGTAGAATATGAGAAAAGAAAAATGGGGAATTGGTGTTAGTGTGTTTGGCAATGTTTGCAACGAGATTCCAAAAAATAAACAGGTGCGTTAAGTGACATTTGTTGAAGAATATTCAATATCATACAGTTGTGCACAATATTAAAGCATGAGTTTTTGTTTTCAATAAATTTCCGGAAAAAGTTTAAATTCTTCTATATGAAATCGCCTTACATAAACGCTATGACTAATTATGGTTAAATTCATCACTAAATTTGGTAGGGCCATGTCTACTTGCATTTGACTTTTAATTATATTTTAAACGGCTAACAATATATTTATATATAAATTTTGTGGGCTTTAAATGCGTAGACCGATTTGACGCAATGTTTCCAAATATGGTTCCTAAACAAAAGAAATGATCGTAGAAAGTTTCGTTGTAGCCTCTAGATATGTTGTAACATTAACAGAGACATCCTCATTTTCATAGCATTAAGAAAAAATATAATATTAATATAATATTAATATTAAGAAAAAATACAATATGCACAAGACACCACATAACAATATGTTCACCATGTTTCGCGAAAGGTCTTTCAAAAATTGTTAAAATCTGAATACGCTGTTGAAAACTAAATATGATTTTCTAAATTTTGATATGCCTTTTAAATGTGTGAAATTAATGGACTTATAAGTAAAATCTCGTACTAAAGTAGGTTTACTTAGCCTGACTATCAATCATACGTCTACTTAAAGGTGAGTCCACATCTGTAAATATTTGCGATGAACGCGTTCGCTGCAAACATTTGCGGCGTATTTTAGTTAGTGTAGACGTGTGCGGAGTACAGAAACGACGCAAGAATTTTCGTCACATTCAACGCACACGAGCCATGCTTATTGGTTTCTGACGAACAATGGAAAAATTTGCGCCGCATGCTAATTTTATTGCTTTATCATTTGCTTGAGCGGGTGGACGAAAAAATTTTCGTGAATAATTTGTGTGATAAATATTTACAAGCTAAAATTTGTGCTGTAAATATTTTCGGCGAACACATTCGTCAAAAATATTTTTAGATGTGGACTAGTGTTTTTCATTCGGGATTTCCCGGGAAAAAATTCCCGGGAAAATTTTTCGGGAAATAAACCCGGGAAAATTGTGCGGGAATCCCGGGATTTTTTAAATATTATTATGATAACTTTTCTTCTTTGTAAGCACACATTTTTAGTGCTGCTTTTATTTAGGAAAAATATGTAAATAAAAGAAAAAATTTGTAGTGTTGAGCACATTTTATTTGTCTCCATTTATTTCATATTTTTCTAAGAGCAGCACTCAAAAAACACAATTCGTGAAGAAATGAAAATAACAGATTGTCACTAAGTGGACATAGCGAAAGTGGGCATAATATTCTGTAACTCGCTAAAGCTAAATCTCTATCGCTAAAAATCTATACGGTCGATTTATCAATTTTCCCCTACGAATACAATTTTACAACGTGTATTGCTAAATTATGGAATGTCTTAAAAATTTAATCCACCGATCGCCAAAAATGTTTAATTTTGTATTTGTTCAGCATTTTAGCGATCAAGATTTAGCTTCAGCTTTAGCGAATTACGGAATAAGGCGGCTGGTCTATATTTTCTGAAAATATCAGATTGCTATTTTAAGCCACAACAGGTTCACACAGGGTTCAATTAAAAATCGATACAAACAAACAAAAATGTAATTTTCAGGTGGTCACTTTTCCGCCACTTAATTATTTCAATTCAGTTTGCTTAGCAGTATGAAATGCTCTTTAGTGTCTTATGAAATAAATCATTGCAATATCTTTTCTACTTAAGAAGCTACGGAAATTATAAAAAAGTATGAAATTAGTACATTTTTTTACTTCAAGTGGCTACTAATCAGAAGATATACAATAAAAAATAACATTTTTTAATTTAAATAAAAAACCATACGGCACTTACGTTAACCATAATCCATACTTACGTTTAACCATAATCCATAACCTTATTTAACAGATCTCGTGAATTAGTATTTGATTTTGTTCAAATAAATTAAGTGAAATGCTATTTTGTATCGTTTTGTACTGGGCGGCGATTCCCGGGAATTCCCGGGAAATTGAAAAATCAATCCCGCTTTCTCGGGAAATGAAAAAGTCCGGGAAAAGAAAAACTCTAATGTGGACGCACCTTAATATTTGGTTTAAGTGCACATAGTACTTGAACAACGGGGCAAACTAGTGTTTTGTATATAAGTATAACTTTTTTTAATGCTGTAAAATCTTTGGTTATTGATATTTTCCTATGAAATTTTGCAGTTATATAGGAATTTATGTACTAAATACCAAGGAAGAAAAATATAATAAGGTTTGGTAGTGGGAAGCCCGAAATTGCCAAAAAGAAAAAGTTTCAGAAAATCCAAAACATGAGATTTTTTAGTATTTTCGCTATAATTTTTCTTATTTTTCGAAGGCCGCAGATAATTTTTTGGGAAATGTTTAAATGCACCATGGGCCTCAAGATGAGTTAATATCCTTTTTGATTACACTCTTGCGATTTGAGAAAACGCGCCTTAAAACTGATATTTGCAATAAAAATAGGTATATTTTAAAACGCTCTGGCTAATTCAATAACGAAAATTTTTAGAAAAAAAAACTGCATTGATTTGCTTTATAGTATTACCTTTCAAATAGGTATAAATATGGGGTAAGTATTATTCCAAAAAAATAATGACGAAATAATTAACGCACTTTTTTTACAAAAAAAAAAATAACAAATAAATTTAACAAATCCAAAAATCCGACTGCGTAAAAAACTAAAAACAAAGAAACAAGTCCAGTATGCGGAACATAGCGACTTTTACATCCGCAAACCATTATTGCGAAGATTTGAAGATTCGATTTTTAGTGCTTCCCGACTGTAAAAGTCGCTATGTTCCGCACACTGAACTCGTTTTTTTTTACTTTTAGTTTTTTTACGCAGTCAGGTTTTTTGATTTTCTCTACTTATTATTTATTTGTTTTCCTTTTAGTTTTCGTAAACAGACAGCTTAGTTTTAGATTTTTTGATAAAAGTCCACTTTTTACGCAATTGAGTTTTTTGGTTGTTAAACAATTTTAAGGCGTCACAGATCCTAAATGGTCATCGAAATTAAAAATCATAAGAGAAAGAGATGATTTTCAAATACCTGTCGAATGATATCCATTTTGATAAAGTTTGCTGGTTTTTTTTTCGTATTAACAAAATGGCGTCTGTTGGGCGCCATATTGAATTTTGACTACTATCATATCTTTAGTGACACTCCCGGAATTAGACGAATCGATTGACGTAAGAGTCATCAAAATCGGTCTACGCGTTCGGTTTATATAGTGCAGCACAGGAATCACATACATACATACATAGGCTGATAAGCACAATACCCTTCTTTGCGTAGGTAAAAACGTGGCAAATCGACTTTTTAAAAAATTTAAATTAAACTGCGTATAACTTTAGACTAAGTACTGATTTTTGAACAAATTTTTTTCAGAATATTAATAATTTTGTTAGTAAGCAAAAATAAGTTTTTGCAAATCGGAAAAGATTTGACTTCCCCATTAGCAAAACAGTGAACCAAGGTGGTTAAAAAAGTTAAAATTTTAATTTTTTAAGTCGAGTATCTCCTAAACTGTAAGCGGAAACCATAAATGCAGAATACTTTTTTTTACCTCTTAGATAGGAAAATCTACTTGCAAAAACGCTTTTTATGAGATCAAAAACATCAGCTTGGCTTAAGTTTAAATTTTCCAGAAGTCCGACCTGACCCGACTTGGGGTCTTGTGGCTCTGCTCCTTTTAAATATATAAAGTTCAAACTTCAAACTTAAGCTCAGCAATACCTCTATAAATGCCGTTTTATAACAATCGGACTGTGCGTTTAGAAACTGCAGATTTATTTAAATTTTTTTTTTAAATCCCCCACTGTGTGATGCAACGAGCGACATGTGCCTTAAAAATTAACATAATCACATTTTTCCATTCCTATTAATGCTGATAAGTTTTGATCCACTCATAACTGCACTTTTTTAATTAAATTTTCAATGTCCTATATACCAAAGTGAAGATTCTATAATAAAAAATGATAACAATGTTGGTGATTTTATTACCGTCTGTGTGGCGGTCTGTATGTATGGTTGTGTGTATATTTGCAAAGTTTTTACACTGAAAGGAAAGCCATTCATTCAGGCAATGAAACGGTTTCATTAAATGTTCTTCATTATATTAATGAAAATTTTCATTAATACAATGAGCAATTACATTGCATACGTGAAATACTTCAATACCTACTCTTTATAAGTTTTTCATAGTTCATTGTAGTAATGAAAGTCGTTACATTTTTTAACTGATCTTTCTTTTTAGCGAATTTATGGAAAATATAAGTAAGTCATACAACTTTTGTCAACTTAATGTATATTATTTTTCAAACATAAGTAAATCAACATTTGTTTATTTCAAAAATGTTACATATTTCTTATTTTTCAAAGTTTTGAATTTCAAAATAATATAGTCATCATAAATGCAATGAAAATATTTCTTTTATACAATGTAATATTCTTCATTGGGTGTGTGCCAAACGGTAACAAAATACTATTGTAAATAAAATTTTGACACTTCTGAGGTGAATAAAATTTCACTAGCCCTGGGGTGTAGTAGAATTTTTGACACAAGAGATAAATTTTTGACAAGCAGAAATTACAAGCATGCTATCATAAATACAAGGTAAAATCACCGCCGTCGTTTTTGAAAATTCGAGCCGTCGCCCAATACATCGCTTTTTGCAGCTCTTAAATGTAGTTAGACTGTAAAAAATTTATTGTTTATTTTAATTTGCGAAAAATTTTGCATCATATTATACAATTTTTCGCTACAGCAGAGAACTTTCTTTTATATGTATAAAATTGTTCTTTAAAAAATTTGTTGGTAGCCGGCGGCTTGTAGTCAATTTTTTTTTTTTGCTTTGCCGCCACAAATTTTTATATTGTCAAAAAAGGTATAATTTTACACAGCTGAACCATGAATGTTTTTACAGACGTCAAAATTTTATATTGTCAAAAAAGATATCATTTGGCACAGCAGAAATATGAATTATTTTCCCCACAGGCAAAAATTTTTTTACCATAGTACTTTTCTACCATTTGACACACGCCCATTCTATAAAATACGTTGATAGATATGCGTCTCCCTTTTTTTCTAACCATACTTCATTTATGTATTTGAAATAATGAGAAAAGAGAGGACCTATTGGCTGAAGTGGTTAGCGCGTTGACTGTAAATCATGAGGTGTTGAGTTCGGGACTAGTTTCAGGCAAACCATCAACATTTACTGGTTTCTGAGCAGTACCGGCAGCGATTGACAGACATAATCTAATGCACATTACAGCATATTAATTGCCTGAATGTGTTACTTCTCTTTTGTAAAAGAAAAAATAATCTACATTTAATACATAAATCTGGGGCCGAATCGTCGCATTCGATATCGAGCACAATTGATCGAAATTTTTCCTTTTTGGATTACGGCATACGATAATCGAGTAGCTGCTGTTTAAATTCCACTCGATGGCACAAGAGCGATCGAATACAATATTTTCTTTTAATGTGTTTGTTTTGGAAAAAAGCATGGAACATTACCTATAACCTTATTACAGTTGGTCAATCGACTTGGTTGTTGTACTAGTTGCTAGAAACACAAAATTTTTCTTTAATCTATTACAAATTCTTAGTCGATTCAGCAAAACCTGGTGATTTCATCAATTTACTCTCCTCCCAGGTACTCTATTACAGAAAATCAGTATAGTAGATTTTTTAATTCACTAGGCCCACGCTTTTTGGCCGCCGGTGACTACAACGCTAAGTACACGTTCTGGGGATCTCGCCTCATCACGCCAAAGGGTCGCGTTTTGTTTGACACAATTTCAAAAATCCGGTTAAATGTTATATCAAGTGGACAGCCAACTTACTGGCCAGCAGATCGCCGAAAAATAACTGATGTTATTGATTTTGGAGTAGTAAAGGGTGTGCCCAGCGAAATGATCCAAGTTGAAGAATCTTTACATTTGTCTTCAGATCACTCACCAACTATTGTCACTATATATTCACATACAACATATTCACCCACTTGTGATTTAACGATGACAACCACACGTATAAATTGGTTGAAATACAAAATATATTTGAGTGCTCATTGCCCAGAAAATATTCCATTAAAAACGCCTGCTGACATAGATAACTATATTAGAATGTTTGAGGCAAACCTTAAGCAAGCTGCTCTAAATGCTACTACTACAAATCTTCAGGTGAGATATAATGAAATTTTTTCAGCAGATGTAGAACGGCTTTTATTCGAAAAAAGAAGAGTTCGTAGAGAATGGCAACGCTACAGATCCCCACAGCTAAAATCTAGGCTGAAGGAATGTACTAAACCGCTGAAAACTCTACTAGAATGTCGAAAAACCGCTTCTCTTCAAAACTTTCTAAATGGGCTCGACGCAACACCTCAAACAGACTATTCGCTATGGAGAGCAGCCCGAGGCCTCAAAAGACCAGTGATATATAAGCCTCCATTGCGAGCTTCGAATGGAGACTGGGCAAGAACTGACGCTGAAAAAGGTACTCTGTTTGTAAACCACTTGCAGAAAGTATTTACTCCAAATACGTCTGATACTATAGTTGAGCTGCCACCAGTCCACGCTATACCAGATGTTACTTTGAGGTTCAACATTCGTGTGATTGAACACTATATTGCGGGCTTAAACTCGAAAAAAGCCCCAGGCGCTGATAAAATAAGCATTAAAATGCTCTTAGAGCTACCCTATACTGCAAAACGGATAATTCTATTTATTTTTAACAGTATTTTGCGCCTCAAATGCTATCCCGCAGAATGGAAGGGTTCGCTGATTACCATGATACCTAAACCAGGCAAAGATCATACGAAGGTGGAGTCCTATAGGCCTATAAGCCTGTTGTCTAACATGTCAAAACTATTTGAAAAGCTACTTATGAGTAAGCTAACACCCATACTGAATCGTACTGGATGCATTCCAGACCACCAATTCGGTTTTAGGAGACAACATAGTACGATTGAACAAACACATAGACTCGTGAATGTGGTTAGAAAAACCTTCGAAGAAAAGAAATATTGTTCTGCGCTCTTCATCGATGTTTCTCAGGCATTTGATAAAGTATGGCACGTAGGTTTAATACATAAACTAAAGCAAAACCTACCCGAAAACATCCTTAAACTTTTAGAAAGCTACTTAACTGAGCGAAAATTTGTTGTTAAAGAAGGTAATTTTCAAAGCCCTCTGCAACCCATTGAAGCCGGAGCTCCTCAAGGCAGCATCCTCGGTCCTGTATTATATCTTATATATGCCTCTGACTTGCCGGTAAGCAGTAACATACACATATCAACATTCGCTGATGATACAGCTTTTCTAAGTGTTCACAAAAGCCATCAAGAAGCCACCCGCAATTTGCTAGATTATATACCCCAGTTGGAACAATGGCGGATAAAAATTAACGAACAAAAATGTCTACACATTACTTTTACATTGTGCAAAGAAACCTGCCCACCTATACAAATAAATAACCAAACTATACGTCAACACACTGAAGTAAAATATCTCGGTGTTCATCTTGATCGTCGTCTAACATGGAAGTCACATATAAATGCAAAGGTGACCCAAATGAAATTAAAAGCAGCTCAAATGAATTGGCTCATTGGAAGGAACTCTACTCTAAGCCTAGATTGTAAACTTCTTCTATACAACTCCATTCTAAAACCAATATGGTCCTACGGAATCCAGTTATGGGGCACTGCCTCGGCATCAAATGTAGAAAAAATTCAAAGGCAACAAAATAAAATACTCCGTACGATTACAGCAGCCCCATGGTATGTCAGAAACAAGCGAATTCATAAAGACCTAGATGTGCCGCCGGTTAAAACAGTGTTTTCTAAACACGTGACAAGCTACATAAAAAGACTTGAGTTGCACCCAAATCCCCTAGCCCGAAACATCATTAACTTTAGAGGCCACACTCGGCTGAGAAGGAGGGACACTCTTGCTCTCATCCGAACACGAGAGACGTAAACAACCAAACAACCAACCGCTGAAACAAATATTTTTGTCTGGCACTGGCTGGACTTAAAAATTAAAATTTTAGAGTTAAGATTTGATTACTTATTGTTAGTTCAATTTTATTGAAGATACAATAAATAAATACATATAACCACCAAAAAAAAAAAAAAAAAAAAAAAAAAAAAAAAGATTCAGCAACCGGTATAAAATAAACTTGGCACCAGGGGCCGAATCGTCGCTTTCGATATCGAGTACACTATCGTATCGAATTAAATTTCGACACGTATCGAATGGATGGATTACCGCATTCGATAACTATCGTATCGAAATGTTTAAAAAATGTGCCAAGTTTATTTTATACCGGTTGCTGAATCGACTAAGAATTTGTAATAGATTAAAGAAAAATTTTGTGTTTCTAGCAACTAGTACAACAACCAAGTCGATTGACCAACTGTAATAAGGTTATAGGTAATGTTCCATGCTTTTTTGCAAAACAAACACATTAAAAGAAAATATTGTATTCGATCGCTCTAGTGGTATCGAGTGCAATTTAAAGAGCAGCTACTCGATTATCGTATGCCGTAATCCCAAAAGAAAAAATTTCGACCAATTCTGCTCGATATCGAAAGCGACGATTAGGCCCCAGTTTCTTTGAACTAATGAAAGAGTTTCATTCCATTCATGGCATGGCTGGCCATATGAAATTCATAAATATTATAAATACAATCGAACATTCTACATTAATCCAAAGAAGGGCTTCATTACCTGACTTTCAATGACAAATTTCATTAATACAATGAAGAAATGCATTGTCTGAATGAAGAGTTTCCTCTCAGTGTAAGCGGCGGAACCGAAAAATTTCGACTTATCTTAAATTTCGTGTAAATATGAGGCGATTTAGCATCGGAAATTTGGATAATTTTCGACAATAAAGTATTGAAAAAAAAAATTCAATAAATTTTAAGTTTCTGGTCCACCGACCGAATCTAAAATCTGATCAGGTCGCAACCTTTGAAAATAAAATCATTAAAATAGATTGATCCGTTCGAGATATCGTGGTCGAAAGATTTGGGAGCAATCAAAGCCACAAAATATAACAAAAAGAAGTTTATTTGACCAGACCCACCCACCTACCAACATGTTTTTCGAGATTTTGAAAAGTTTCTTGAAATTTGAGGGATAACGTGCCAAACGGACCTTCGAATTCAGGGCGTTGAAATACATGTAGATAGGTGGGTCTGGTCAGATAACCAGCCCACTTTTTTTTGTTATATTTTGTGCCTTTGCTTGAAAAGTATGCTTTTTCTGCTATTTTTGTCTTCTCTGCTACTTAAACTACAACTTTGATATCTCGAGATTGGTAAAATGTATATAAATATTTGTTTATATGTAGTTATATAATGTATTTAGAGCTCACAGTACAAATTTAAGAAAAATAAAATTGTTTAGTTAATTTTTCATAATATACAAACTTTATTCCCCAAAATTTCAGCTTTTTTTTACTAATTTTGACCTAGCCAGGATGTCTTAACTTGATGCATCAGCAATGCCAACAAACTACTAAATGAAATGTAGGTAATAGATTTTTAACACATCTTGCGCAGTTTTTTACAGGCCCAAAAACCCAAGAATTATTTTGATACTTTATGATTTTCCAAATGCCAAATGTAGGGTATATGTCCAAAATAAAAAAATCTGCTAAATATATCCTTATAGAATGGCCTTTCATCGCGTTCAAATATGGCATTAACATTTCTAACAAAACTTTTTACAAATTTAAACATTATAAAGCACTTTTTTTTGGAAAAATTAACGATTTTTTAGTAAAATTTCAAAGTTTAGAGTTTAGGCCTTTTTTTGCAACTTAACGAATTAAGATATTTCAAAGTTTTGTTTTGTGTATTTACTTAGAATTTTATCAGCAATAGAATGGTGTACCTTAATTTAAAATCAGATGTTTAGTAAAAAAGTTAGAAGCCAAAAAAAAAGTTAGAGGCTAAAAATCTTAAAAAATGTATTTCGAAGTGAAATATCTCTTAATTTATAAGGGTGGGGTTTTTAATGTGAACATGAGAGATTTAGTCATCCTTAGTCTTTGTTATCTGTTTTTAAGACGATAATTAACTGCTTTTATCGCAGAGCTTAAGCGGCCAACGTTGGTGGTTTAAGCTGCAAAAAATAAGTATGTATGTCAGCACACATTCGATTGTACTTTTTTCAATATATATGTGGCAATAAGGAATAAGTGCTTAAGTCGAGATAAGCAAATTTTGAGTTAATATAACCATTGTATTCTCCGTATTTGAGAGTACCTGGGGGCAAATTTTTTATTTATTTGGTACGATTTTTCAGGAAGTTATAGCGTAATGACTTACTGCTTATCTTTTTTCAACTCATAATCTCATAATGGAATCATTGCTTAATTCAACTTATATTATATTTCAAATTGAATATCTCTATTATAGTAGAAAGAACCATATATTCCTAACTTAAAAGAATCGAAGAACGAAAAGTCAAGATTAAGTGCAATAGGAATAATTTCTAAAAATCCACTTAAACGCTTAACAGTGCTCTCCTACAAAACTATAAAATATGACTTAAGAACTTTTTCCACTTTTTTACCACATATATATATTAATAATATGATATAAATTCTGTTTTTATGTTGTAAGCCCGTCTATACTTTTATTTCACAGCGCATAACAATTATTTCTTTTTTTTTGTTTTTTTATTGTTTCTTTTTTATTCTATCTTCTTCTTTTTCTTTTATTTTCTACAATTTTCAAAGCCAGCTGATCAGAGATGCCATATTTTATTATTTAGTATGGCAATTTTGAGAAGTTTAAGCTTCCACTTAAAAATGGCAAACAGAATTAGCACGCAATTAAATTTATTCTCATATTAATTGATTGTAGTTTCAAACTAAGATTATATGTTGACATTAAAAACCAACCCTAAAAGATACAAAAGTAATTGCAAGCACGTTTCTTTGTCTTATCTAGCAAACTCTAACGCATTTAAAGTTTGACAAAGTTTTTCACACCCGAGGTAGCCAACTTTCACCCCATGTAGCTCCGCCCCTGGTGCAGCTACAGACTTCACAAGACATGATGCAAAACAAACATTTAAATTTTCAGATACATCTATACAGTAGTTTATAAGATCCATACGTATTATCACTTTTTTGTTAATTTACACCACTGTGTAACATAACGTAACAAAAAGTGATTTTCTGTGGAAATGGCCATGTCTAACATTATAGAAAGAAGCACTTTAAACACATTTAAGGTGGAGGTACATACCACGCGTTACGCGGCAACGCTTTTCTTACTTTTCGAACTTTTAACGCTTTAAGAATGGCAAGTTACACACCACGCTTTTGATGCTCTTCTGCTTATACAATTTCAAGTCTTTGCCGGCTATATTTTGTCTTGCCTTTAAGTTTTATTTTTCTTTATATATTTAATGCATTTTTCATTCATTTTTTAATAAAAAAATTAATTTCTAATAATTTATTTCCATTAAACAAACATTTTAGCATATGAATCTGGCAGCACTACCTGTCACTTTATATACGACGCGTGAAAGTTGAAGAATGTTCAACTTTTTGCGAGTTACGCGCGTCGCAAACTTCGCTTTGTATCTTGCCTTAAGGAAACACACTATTTCAACTTTTTTGACAGAAGTCTGTAACGCATTAGCGTATTTAACGCATGCTATGTACCTTCACCTTTAGTCATGCTATTAAATTGCTCTCTATTGTTTGACACAGTTTGTTTACCTGTATGTAGCAAGTGTCCATTAAAACTTAATGCGATTATCTTAGTTTCTTTTCTTTTGTTGTTAAAACACAAAAGAAATTGACGGAAACGTTTTGTAGTTGAAAGCCATGTGTGTAAGTCGATTCGTGAGAATTTTTTTATTTTTTGCTTTTTATTTTATCTTTTTTTTTCATTGTTTTACACGCTGTTTAGGGGTTTTTTTTCTGCAAATTATTGCTCATTCAATAACTTTGCCAAAGCATTGCTTCATAATAATAATTTTATTTTTTATTTATTTATTTTATTGCTTTTGGTTTATTTATTTATTTTTGGTAACTGACTACCGTTAATTTATTAATGAGAAAGGTTGAAAGCTCACGTTGAAAATTTAAAAACGACCACAGTGTTTGTTTGAAATCATATTTTACTACATATTCAGTTATTGTTATTGTTGCCGATTTTGATTTTTAGCTTTTCTGCGTCCATCAATGGATTTTATAGACAAGTTTAGATTTATGATACCAATAAACGTTTGTCATATTTGTACACAAACTTTATGATATGTATTTAATGTTGTTCTTATTACTACTTTTGGCTTAATTACAGTTTACATAACTAAATGGAATAGGTAGGTTGTTTTTAATTCTAAACTTTTAGAGGTGAAAAACCTCAAAAAAATAAGAGGAAAAAGAAATATTTGAAAAATTATTGTACAATCGTTATCACCTGCAGGTCTTGACGCTATTGATTATCTTAGTATATACAAATATAACAACAACAACAACAACAACAACAACAACAAGAAAAATAATTGAACAAAATAATTGATAACAAACACAAAAAACGACAATATTAACGTAGACAGACACGACACAAATGCAAAGAATAATTGAGCCTAAAATGTGGTTTTAGACATTTTTTTTAATTATGTATAATTATTCACTCTTCAAAGTACTCGATGGTTAAAACGTCCTCTACCAACGAAAGCGTAACTCGTACTGATAACTTTAGATAAGAATGTGAGTCTCATTCAATTCAACAACAAATTCTAACTACAGAGAAAAAAGAAACAAAAAACAACAATTGTATCGTTACGAAATAATTTTATTTTATAATATGTACATTAAATTTTTAAATTAATTAAAAAAGTTACACTAACCGGCGAAAGTAAACTAATGAATCTATTTCTATAGAGAGAGATATTAACTTGCAATTGATTGTCTTTTGCTAGTTGTGTTGTGTCATAAATGTTTTTAAATAGAACAAAATAAAAGACAGTTCATTTTTGAACAAGTAAATATTATTTAACGCTCGACTATTGTTTATATGTATTAATTTTAATATGCTTTATAACCTTGTATACATATTTATATTGTTTTGAACAGCGATTTGAACTTAGGTTTATTACCTATTAACGAGACTACTGTAACAATGTCCGCAATTGATTAAGTAAATTTTTAAAAATAGCAATTTCAACCATTCGATACACAACAAAAAATATTGCGTTCTAAATTTATGCTTAATATTCGTAATAGTTACACTTATAAAACAAGTAGAAAACGGGATGTGAAAAAAACTGACATTTTGTAAATCGTTGACCAGAGACCTGTGCCGAGTCGGCTAAAGCCGGCTATGCCTAGCCGCCGAAGATGTTCGGTAGCCGCCGCCGATAACTTTGTGCTTAAAATCGGCTTACAATAGCCGGCGATTTGTTTAAAATGTTGGGTTTCTTTAAGTAAATATACTTTAAATAAGTTAAGAAGGGTTAAAATATTTTATATGATATATTTCTCTTACAAAGGCCCATTATTAAAGCTCCCAGATGACCGGCAAACGTTATACATATATTATGATAGATGATGGATATACCGTCTACCCAAACTTTATTATATTTTGCCAGTACATTCACATTTTATTTATTATCAAAATATTTATTTTTCAGGAGTCGAGCTATGAAGTCCCAACATTTTTTGCATTCTTACAGCCCTTAAAAAGCTATAGTTAGTGAGGTCATAGTCACAATTGTTTCTTTGTTATTTACACAGCAATATTTCAAATTGTTAAAAAAATAATGAAAATATTCCTTCTGACTTGGAGCTATACAGGTTTTAGTTTGAAATTTTAAAAATGTTGAATTTTTGCCCTCAAAATCACCATCATTCCATTCCATTAATAAAAACAATTTCTGTAGGAACATATTATATGTATGTATGTCTAGAAGAATGATCAACGAAATGATTTTATCAATTTCTGTGGCAAAGCATGTTATGGGCCTTGGACCAAATGTAGACTTTATGGGCAAAACCATAAGAAATTCTATTTCGGCATTTCTCACTTTTTGCTAGCCACTTAAAAAATGTTTAATTTCTTTTTACAACTCTTTCACGAACAAGCTTTCAGTGAAAAAGACCTTAAAAATTATTTTTGCTAACAAATATTTTAGTACGTTAGTTTCTTCCTCTTAGATTTTGTTTTTATGCTTTTTTTTATGAAACAATGAATAGATCATAAATTAAATAATCAAGACTCAGCTCTTGTATTATCAGGATAACTAAATAAAAATAAAACAAAAAATCCTATGTACATTGAATTTGTTTAATATAAAAGGCATGGCACTGCCCAAATTTTTATCATAATGCTGTACTTTCACGAGAACTAATTGTGTGCAAAGTTTCATAACAATCGGTTAAGTCGAAGTAGTTTAAGTGAATATTTACCTTTCATGGGCGTGGCAGTGACCACTTTTCTAACCATTATGTTGTATTGTAACAATAATTAAATGTGTATGCAAAGTTTCATAAGAATCGGTTTAGTAGAAGTTGTTGAAAAAAATTATTTACTTTGCATGGGCGTGGTACTGCTCACTTTTTTAATCATGATGTAGTATTCAAACAGAAGCTTAATGTGTGTGTGCAAAGTTTCGTAATAATCGGTTGAATAGAAGCAGATGAAAGGGTGTGTATTTACTAGCATGGGCGTGACCCCGCCCACTTTTCAACGGGACCAATCTGGAAGTACACCTTTTTAATAAAGAAAAAAAGTCCGAAATCAGTTTATAAATGGTGATATAATGAACGGGCATGTTTTTACGAATTTTTAATTAAAAAAAACTTGAAGAAAATGCGAATTTCCAATGTTTAGGCCAAATTTATAGACGTATGAGTAATATGACGATATGTACTATTATATTACTCATGCGTCTAAAAATTTCTAACATCTATTTGAAAAAAAAATCGGTCCAGCTGTTCTGAAATTATCATCCCTTTTTTTCGGGGGTTGTTGAAATTTTTAATTTATTACTCAAATTTAGCTTTTGGATTATTGGTTTGTTTCCGTTTAATTTAAATGATTGATGTTGATGAATGACTTAGCTGGGATTCGTATTGAGGCTGTTTAATTCACTACATGTTTATAAGTTATCGCGCTTACCACCTAGAATATCGACAACCAGAGTGCAACATATACCTTTGTTTGATTGAGGACTAAACGTAAGGCATTGTCGCCCTATCTTCTCCTCAACAAAGTTTGATTGCGGACAAAAATTAAGACATTGCCGCTTATAATATCCTCAACAATTTAACTGAAGACAAAACGACATAAGACAGTGTCACTCATATTGTGCTCAAAAAAATTAGATGGCCAACAATTTTACTGAAGTCAAAACTTAAAACACTGCCACTCACACTGTAGACAATAAAGTTATATTGAGGCTTTGCCGCTCATATTGTCGTCAGCAAAGTTCGATTGTGAACAGAATTTTAAAAATTGTCGCTCATCTTGTTCTCAACAACTTTAGTGTCGTCAAAAATATTTCAAAGAGGACAACACTGGAGATTTTGTCGCTCATTTGTCGTTAATTAAGAAACTTAATCGGCAAAGGATAATCGTCAACAATTCGTCGACGACATTGTCGTGTAAGACGATATGGGCCAGGGATGGCGAAATCGGTACGATTGTAGCAATTTTGGTACAAATCGGACTTTAAAAGTACAATGATACACCAATGTCTTGTTTACAGCGTTGCCAATTTAGCCTTTTTAAGGCTAGATTTACGCTTTTATTTTGTCTTTTAGCATTTTTCTAGCCTTTTTGCACGCTACATAAGCGAAGCGTTGAGGTGGGTACTACTCTCACTTCACGCGAAACTACTGATTTTTCAAACTTAAAATGGCTCTATTATTATCATATATTGATTGCACTTGTAAAAAATATATACACACACATATTAAGAAAAAATACTATTTTTAACACTATTTTTCTTTTTTACGCTTCAATATAATTAGGAATAGAAGCCTATTTAATTTCACGGTCTAAATGAGATTATGAGGCGTGCACTTTTGGATTTTCCAAACTATTTTGCATGTAGTCTCAAGAAGGCTAAATTCTTTCTCCACATTACAAAAATATATTTCTAGTTTTATTATTTTTAAGGTTATTCAATACAAACTTTTGCAATAAATAATTAAAAATTAATTTTTATTTTTCTTGGTTTAAGGCATTTTAATGTAAACTTATCCAATAAATGAATATTTTTTGTTAAACTGTTAAACTGTTAAACTATATAAAATGGTACCAAAATTATTTTTATACTCCTTTTAGTTTCGTTGTTAGAGTCTTAAAGAAAAAATTATGTACTGCATGAAATAAGCTGTATTTAAAACTATGTACCTTTGTTCTATTTTCTTTATCTACTTGAAGTACCTTTTTCTTTAATAACACTATGCAACAAAATTAAATTTTGCTCATGCCCTTTGATCACGCCTACATTTTAGTGATGTGTTATGGTCCTCTAACTACAAAAACAGTAACAATTTAAAATTATATGGATACGTTTTTTTAAATTTTTTTTTTCAAATTTGGGACTTTTCAAGAGGCTGGCTGTTCCACCGATTTCATAACTTGATAACCGGTAGTCCAATTTTATTACAAAAACCATGAAAACTTTAAAATAAAATTGCCTTTAATTCGTTTAAATAATATTTTTTATATACTCAATGGTTTCGGAATTATGCAGACCGCAATGATGAAAATTATAAATACAAAAAGTTTAAAATAGCAAAAGCTTACTCATAAAGCCGCATGCATATACAACAAATACAATAAGCTTTATTTAATCGATTATCGATGAATAAATAAATATTGATTTTATTTATAATAGAGTGGTCACCTACAAAAAATATTTTTTTTTAATAACTCTAATGACTGATTCTGGATATGTGTGAAGATAAATATGGCTAGTTAAATACGTTTTTTAATATCGCATGCGAGATTTTTTATACATATTTCTAGCATTTCGTACTGAATTCTATAACTTTTCTACAAACACTCGCTGTGTCCGTACCCTTCTTCCTCAGGGTATCAAACCTGGCAGGAAATAAATCCAAGGGATGGAACTAATAAAGAGCGTTTAAAGTTTATTTCAAAAGTATTTCTGAAATTTTTTATAAACTTTTGAATATATGACATAATTATTATTCTCTCATATAGATTTTCTACTGGGATATGCCCAGTGTGCCCAAACCCTTCTTCCTCAGGGAATCAAGCCTGGCGGAAAATAAAGCCAAGGGATGGGCTAATAAAGTGCGTTTAAAGTTTATTTCAAAAGTATTTCTGAAAATTATTTTATAACCTTTTGAACATATGACTTGGTTAATATTCTTTCACATAGATTCTCTAAGGGATATGATCACTGTGCCCAAGCGCTTCTTCCTCAGGGAATCAAACCTGGCGGAAAATAAAGGCATCTTATACCTTAAATGTAAGGCTTACAAGATTTCCTTTGGTGGGTCAGTATAACTATGTGCAAAAACAACTAGAAAAAAATAAAACAAAAAAATTAAAGTAAAGATTTATTTATTCAGGGTTACACAATGTCTATATGCATTTCATTGCTGCTTTACCAAATCGTCAGTATTAACCACACTTTTGAAAAGTTTCAAACCTCTTTCATACATTTGTCTTGTCTCAGATGTTTCAGATATATTATCCGAACTAAGCTACGAATGCACTAAATTGTCCGATTAAAAGAACACTGTTTTCCGTTTTGGAAATTTCGCAATTTCAAAAGGAAGTGGTTTTCAGAACATGGGCGAATATTAATTTCTATCTTTTAATCCATTTTTGTTATTTTTAATTAATTTATTTATTTTATTTTTTTGAAACCCAGCAACACATAAAACAAACCAACAACTCTCAAGTAAAACAAAAAAGCATGCAACGAAGAGATAGAACTAAAACACTTTTGTAACCACAGCTTGATTGAAAACAAACTTCTTCAAAATAGTATGGACAATAACCATATTTGATTTTCATAGAACCATACTGTTGTTGAATTTTTAAATATACCATGATTGTAGCAAGAAATTTTTAACAATAAATTCAACCATTTAACAATTAATATGAATGCTAATAATGTCATGATTAAATGTAAGCATAAGTTTTTTGTCGTAAACTAATTAAAGTTCACAATTATTTAAAAGAATAATAACTTATTTGCCATAACCATAAGTTATATTGAGAAACATGACATTGATGACGCAACCATGCCACAACCATATCTTTTCTCTGCGTGTGTCTGCAGGAAAAAACTGAGGTACGTTTTTGGGTTCCGTACACCAAAAGTGTAAAGGAACCCTATTGTCTTCGCTACGCTGTCCGTCTGTCACAGGCTGTTTTCTCGGGAACCGTAAGAGCTACGGACCTGAAATTTTCACAGAATATGTAAAACTTTGGCCAACAAATATATATGGCAGCTAAAAATTAAAGAGTGTTCTAAAGCGAGCAACGAAAAATGTTGAAATACTAATGTAATATGCAGACACTTTAAATTTCCAAAGTTAGTGTTTATTAGTCTAGTATGTAGAATGGACTACACGAATTAACACTGATATTTAAAACAATAAAAGGTGTTCTATCAGTTAATGTAAGTTTGACTATGCTATTTAGACAATTTGCTGTATCTTGGAAAACGTAAGAGACAAACTCATGAAATATTAGAAATTAAAAAATGTCAAAACGAAAAATCGTCAAAATGACAAAAGCGCTTAAAGGAAAAAAACAGCAAAATTAAAAATATTGCTAGAGCGCAAAAAATCACCAAAACTAAAAAACCGCCGAAAACCGAAAAAAGTCGTCAAAACGAAAAAAGCACTATAACTTTAAAAAGTCGCTAACACTAAAAATATCATCAAAATTAAAAAAAAAAATTTCAAATATGGAAAAAAAATCACCAAAACGAAAAAAGCGCCAAAACAAAAAATAAACGCAAAATTAAAAAAAAAAAAACATATTTAAAAAAAATCGGCAAAAACCGAATAAATTGCCAAAACGAAAAAATGTCAAAACACAAAAAAGCTAAAACTAAAAAAATCAGCGAAAACCGAAAATTCCCCAAAACCGAAAAAACGTCAAAGATGAAAAAAGCGCCAAAACTTAAATAAATCGCTAAAACTAAAAATATCGTTAAAAATTGAAAAAACTTGAAAGAAAAAAACCCCCAAACCAAAAAATCGCCAAACTTAAAAATCGCCAAACTTAAAAAAATCTACAAAAAACGAAAAATCACAACAAAAAAAAAAACGAAAAAAATCTGCATAATGAAAAAAGCGCCAAAACAACAAAAAAAAATAAAGAAACTAAAATTAAACAAAAAAGCTAAACGGAAAAATTGCCAAAATGAAAAAAGGGCAAAAACGAAAAGGGATATATGTGTATTCGTGCGGAACATTTCGTGTGCGAGCCAAAGTCGCACTTTACTTAATTTATTATATACTCTTTTATTATATTTAGACAAAAATACATTTGTTGCAGGGAACATGACATGGTTGTTCTAATCATGTCACAACTACGACTTTAATCTGCGTTAACATTGCAATCACAACAAAAAGGCGGGGAATATATAATTTTATCTTTTTAAACACTGCAAATAAACAAGTTCTATATTTGCATTCAGCGTTCTTTAGGACAACTTTTTTCCTGCTGTCGAATAGTGTTCCTAATTTATTTCTAGTAACAGAAATGTGAAAATATGGCAATGCGCAAAAAAAATATTTAAAATAAGTCCAACTATTTCGAGGGGATATTATTTTAACACCAGCTGTAAGACAACTATTTTGCGTAATATTAAAACAAATTTTTATAAGAAACAAAGCCATGTGCTATTACATACATATACATATGTAGGTTTTATTCGAATATTTTACAAACATAATACATATTTATATGGAGGTATATCCGATATTTATAGAGGATTAAAAACGACCAACAAAAACTACTACTTCATTTTATTTCGTGTACACACAAACGAAGTAATTACTGTGAATTGGCGAATATTCAACCTTTTCTCATGCCTTTATATTAACTGCTTTGCTCCGTTTCCGTTAATCTAATATTTTTGTTTTAAGATTAGTTAACTAATTAGCATAAAAAACTGGCTTTAATTTTGAATTTTATATAAAAATGAGTCTATGTGTTGACTAGAGACGGTCATCGTTCATGTGATTGGCGTGAATCGTGTTTACTAGAATTTTATCCTTCAATGGTATAAAATGTAATTTAAGATTTATAAATTTTAAAATTGTACGAAAAAAATGGAAAGTTCTGAAATACCATTGGCTAAAATATGATAAACATTTATAAATTTTTGAGAAAAAAATCTTTTGAAAATGTTATATTATTTTATGCAAATTATTAAAATGAAAATAAAAAAATCTAGTGACTAAACACTTCTACACTCAGATAGCGTACATGATCATGATCACGATCACATCTCTAGTATTAATATGATCGTTGTTTGGTGGTGTTTAAAAGCAGAAACTGACTCAGTTTAAATGAATTTTTTAGTACTTCTGTTTTTGTTAAATTTCTTGGTCTAAATCTTAAGTTCAAGAAAAAAAATTTTTTAAACAATAATTTTTTGTAAATGGGTATTTACGAGGGGAGGGAAATTATCTAGTCACTTAATTGCTTACAGTACAAGTCTAAATTTGCGCAAAAAATTATTTTATTCGTTTTTTTAAACCAGAATAAACTGATAAATATTCATGAAATCATAGCTCAATTAAATTTAATTAATAGTTATTTTATTATTAGAAAATGTGTTTTGTCGGTAAAAAGGGTTATAACGAACTGCTTGTAAGAAATTCATTATTTGACATATTGTCATAATTTGTGGAATATTTAATGGTGATGACATAATTCGTCAATGATTTTCGCGTATAAAAAATATATTTAAGAACTATTTGCGTACATATTTAACAACAGTTTCGACATTCGTCCGATTGTGCAGTGCCCCGTACTGATGGCAACCAGCTGTGCAAGGGCAATTTTCCAAATATTAGAAGTTCTTTTATTTGATTTTTTTTGTTGTCCCGGAAATTCTTTGATTGATAATCGTGGATCGTTTGCGTGGCATCCCAGCCAAATTTTTTTGCCGAATTCGCCCAGGAAATTTAGCACAATTAATCGAGTTCCTGTCCGAAGTGTGGTTGGCAAAAAGAGGATCTATCTGTCTGTCAAAATTCTGAAAAATTTTGCGATATATTCGAGAGAAATCTGTACGAATTTCGACACTAAGAATCACTAATATCCCCTTTACCCCCCTTGACTAGAGACGGTACTTCTGACACTAAGAATCACTAATATCCCCTTTCCCCGCCCCCCCCCCCCCCTTGTATCCGCGCCTGAACAGATGCTATGAGTATGATGAGCACTTATACTTATAAATCAACGTTATTGTGAGTATGAGTACACCAGAGTAGTTAAATTTGAATGACGTCTACTCACTTGTATTTAAAATTTCATGAGTATGAGTAGCAAAAAAATTATGCACATTTAGATTCCACGGTAGTTTAGAGTCCAGCATAACTCCTAGACATTTTGCGCTATCCGATAGGGACAGTACCTGATTCTGTAGCCGAGGGAGTCTAAAGCTCTGAATTTTGGTCTTTGTAGTAAATAGTACCAGTTCCTGTAGCCCATTTGCTGAGTGTGCCCAAGGCGTTGGACGTCATGTCGCTTATCACGTCCGTGAATATCCCTGATACCATTAAGACCACATCGTCCGCGTAAGTCAGAGCCTTGACTCCCGCAGCGTCTAATTTGAAAAGAATTGCATGCCCATTTGACTTTTCGCTGTTGCCCAGTTTGCAGTGACGTTTCTCGCCCCCAATATGGTCGTAATGCAGCTGTTGATGTATTCCCCAACATCGACATCGCGGAGATCCTGTTGGATGGCTGCCACTGATACGTTGTTAAAGGAGCCTTCTATGTCTAAGAAGGGATCTCTCTATGAACCTTGCCGCCTCGTGTAGTGCTGTTTCAGCAGAGCGTCCCTTAAGGTAGACGCGCGGACTGTCCGAGGGTCTTGACGACCTTACAAGACGATGTCTAACATGAGTGTCTATTGATCTTTCAGGCCAGGAAAGATGAAAGGCTGATTGGTCGGGCGCCGTTTACTGGATCCGAACATTCGATCCAAACATTGACAGGTTGACACTGACGATTGTATTGGTGCTTGTCAAAACTGAATCGCTTAATTCTATTTGGTTTATTGCGTGCAGCATGCAGCCACGTAGACAATCAGCCCAAGCTCCAATACCAACGTCAATTTTGAAGCTGATTGTATCCATAATCATGTTAATTTCATTAAGAGCTCCAAAGTAAAGAAATATATACTATTTTACATAACAAAAAACATCAACACTTAAAATTCTTAACAAATTATTCACACTCATAGATGACAAACTTTTGTTAATTTTATCATTTTAAGATAAGAACACAAATAGTTTTATTGCTTTTTTTAGGAAATGTGCATACATTTTTCAAAACTTGGCGAGGATAATGATGAAAGTGTGGAATTAATTTTTTTTTTAAATTATCAGATTTTTATATTAAACTGCACATTGCGTAAAACAAGATGGTAAAATTGTTTAAGTTAATTCGAGCCCTTTAAGGGAATTTCTCACTGATATCATTTATTTAGTTGGCCTTGAGCCAATAGTTTATATATACATACATATGTATATACATACATATATTTTTTCATTATATACTGATGCTGCTTCAACTTCTGCAAAGTTCTGTTATGAAAAACTGCCGGTCGGTCTGATATCAAGTGTAGTAAAGTTTTGTTTTTGTTTTTATTACTCAATTTTGTTATTTTTATAGTCATTCTATCCATGTGGAGTATGTATTTATTTTATGTGAGCAGTTGAATAAATAGCACATTATTTTTACCCTATAGCACAATTATTTAACTTAGAATAACGAAACACAAAGGGAATAATCTGGTTACTTGTAGTTTTGATGAACAATTTTAATTTGAGAGTCAAGAGAATTAAGTTTTGGTAGCGTATCTAGTATGTCTACTTTAAATCAATGTCCATTTTTAATAGGGAATTGAGAAACAAACTTGAACCTGTCTAAAAAAAGTATCTCACTATTTTGTTTTAATACATTGCGTTCCTTTTTAAAATTAAACAATTAGATAAAAATAGATTTGATCATTCGAATTATTTTTAACAAACACCACATTCTTATTTCGCAAAACTGTTCTGAATTTTTAAATAAAAGCAACATTAAGAAAGGGTATTTTTCATTCTAATGTGTCCGACGTTTTTGTAAATTTGTTTATTTATTTTTTATTTATTTATGTATTTTGTACACATTTGGCTATAAATAAGCATGTTGTTGTTCATTGAACTCGGTCAACACAATCATCAACAAAATAAATAAATATACATTTCGTTAAATACTCACAAAAAAAAAGCGAAAAAAATCGATAAAACACACATTGAAATACACTCCAAAAAATAAACTTTGAACGAATAGGATGCATTGAATGCCACGATGGCCGAAGTGAGTGTCATCATTTTGATGACGACAACTCTGACGCATTGTTGTTGTGCTCTATAATAAAAATTCTCACCCCTAATGACACAATTTATTATTTAATTTTTGTAACACAAGTGCAATCAGTGTTGCCACAAATAAAAAATGCTCGCAATAAAAACATGAAGAAAAAATTTTATTTAGCGATTGATTTTCTGGATTGCCAAAAAAGTTAGCAAAATTAACAAAAATCGCAGACACAACAACAAGGGGAAAAGGTAACAATTTTAGTAAGAAAATGAAGTCGTGCGATAAATAACTGAATGGACAGAGATGCACCGCCGGAAGTAAAGATTTAACATTTCATTTAACTCCAATTAGGTGCAATGACAGGGGTCACTGTATCGCAAGCAAGGGCGAGGTGAAGAGGTCAAACCTTGATAATCGATGTAACAACTGCGAACGAAGATGGTTTTCCTGCTTTGGATACCATGGATCGTGGTGGACAACATTCAGGGGTGGTTAGGTAAGATATAAAATGGAACTGGTGTAGTAATCGTTCTTGAATGGGAGGAGAGATGTACACCATCGGCTAGTAGAGCTTCAGAGCGAAGAGGTTAATTTCTTAAGTGTTGTGTTTTTCTTTCGACAGGGTTTGTTTGAACTTGGAACGATTTTCCGACACCCCACGTCAAATTTGGTTGATAAACAGACCGGTTTCGGCTATGTGCCATCTTCAGTTTTCTATTGAATACTAAATTTAGTATTCAATAGAACATTGAAGATGGCACATAGCCGAAACTGGTCTGTTTATCAACCAAATTTGACGTGAGATGACGGAATATCGTTCCAAATACGTGAGGAGCTGATGTGAAAGATAATTTCCGTGAGGAACTTTAGTAATAGAAAACAGAAACTTCAAATATCGTCTGTGTCTGGACGTTTTGTGTGATTTTCCAGACTAGACTAACATTAGACTAACAAATACAGACAGTTACATATTGAATGCGCCAATCTCAGAGTAACTAATTGCAAGCGATTACTATGAACACAGTGATGAGAATAGGTTAGGTTAGGTTATGTTTTCAAGTGGCCGGTGGAAAATTGGAAGCAAAGGGTTCCAGCCCATTTGGGTCTAATAATAATGGTCCCTTTGTGATACCTGTAAAGAAAAAGAAAAAGAAGGGGGAATAGGACAGAATAGTATATACGGTGAAAGGAGAGATGTTGATAAAGAGATTAGATGACAGTTAGACGAGAAGAGAGAGGGTTTTAGCGTACGGAGTTCCGTGCACGTTCGTTAAATAAAACGCCATTTGGGTAGTCAGCGAGTGAACCACCCGCTGTTCCTGATAAAGGAACTTATGTTCTTGAGCTCTATTTCTGAGAACTCGAAGAGGCTACCGAAGAATCTTTTGCGCAGAAGGCCAAGGCGGTGGTCCGAATGATGAGAATGGACTGCCAGAAATCACTAAATTCTAGAGCAAAAGCTGGTGATGGCGCGTCTCGGTGATTGAGTGGTAGGTAGGTCGATCTAATGGTTGACTGAGCCAATAATCATTGGCGTACGTAAGAGGCGGAAAAGAATTATTGGAGACAATCGGAAAATTATTAAAATTTATCGGTTTTTTTCTATTTTTTGTAAAAAATAAAACAACCTAGAAAAAGCTTGGTAATGTGTTGTCATTACTAAACAACTAACTTTTCAACCACAAACTACATAGCATCTGAATTACTTTACAGTAGTTGATCAATTACTTACTAGTAATTAAACAAGTCATTTATTCTCTTATTGGCAGAGTAGTAGTGTATCTGATTATCATACAGACGATAAGAAGTTCAGAGCCTGGGGAAGCAAATAGATTTTTTTTTAATTATGTTCATGTTTGTGAACACAATAGTTGTGCCGTAGCCGCGTAAGCAAAACACTTGGCATAAAATAACACAATTACTGAAAACGGCATGAGTTCAATGCTTAGCAGAGACATTTAATTTTTATTGCGTTTTGTGTATTCAATGCCTTCTAAATATTGAAATGCACACAGAAAAAAATAAGCTTCATATTTGTTTCATGTTGATTCTACATAATCTTCAAAAAATATTTTTCCGTTCGAAATAACTATATTTTATGTTGATTTAATATTCCAGTACAGTTAAATCAACGCACACATTTTGTTAATTATAGATAAGAATAGAAGATAAGGTAGAAGATAATAGTTTCTAATTTTTAGGACATCACGAATAAAAATCAGGCCTTTTGAAAGCGTGTTTGGAAGTAGGAGGCACAACACAAACCATCAACTCTCGCTTACAAACCTGCTTCGGACCAAAGCAGTTGCGTTTGGTGGGTAAAGTTATGTGATACTTGCTTCGTCTATTATCCAATGGCCATGGATGTCTGGCCGCAATCAGGCAATTTGATTCGAAGGTGACGATGGGGAAATATGAGCGCTGACATGCTTTTAGCCTCTGAACTTACGTGAATGGATTATTTTTAGTTACACAGAATGAGGCAATTTGAAAGGAAAGAAATTGGCAATGGATGCACAATACCGGATTGGGTCTTGCACAAAGGAGATTTATGAACGCGTCGGTCACCTTAAGCTTTTGAGAGCTTCTAGGGGGATTATATATGAAAGCAGAATTTTTAAGCAATATATAATAATTTATGGTTTTCACCCCTTCCCACATCCACGCTTGCACTTCTTCTATTTGGCCAAATTACTAGCCATTTTACTATCGGTAGAAAGTCTCTGTAGTGGATGCTATAAAAGCTGTTTGACTGCCCGGTTTCGAATGAATGCACTGCGATATTTCGGTAATCTCTCCTTTGAGGACCAGGATGCATTTCTGTTTGCGTTTGGGAAATGCTCTGCATGGCTTTAATGGCGAGAATTTCTAGAGTAGTAGGCATAACAATGGATACATGTGGTCTGCCTTCTTGACCTAAAGTACCCAAACTATTTCGATGAAATATTCTTTAATACCACATATCGAGGGATTAAGTTCAAACAGCGCTGTCTACAAACACACAATTTGTTTAAGAGTGTTAAAATTCGTTTCGTTCTCTCATTATTAAAGTTTTGGACAATCGACATTCTACAATATTGATACCTTATATTACAAGGGTTTGTATTATTAGAAGATTGATTGTGCAAAATTTTGTAGTGCGAGAACGAAACGACTTTTTACCCGCAAAAAAAAAATTTTGTGTTTGTAGATAGCACTAATTAAATATAAGCCATCGATATGTATATTATATCGAATTTTGACTTCAGTCTAGATTAATTTAACAAATTTTCGACACAAAATCAAGAGTTTATATAAACTTTTGATATTTTTACCCTCCCCGATTTTCAGAAAAGTTTTTGAAAAAAGTTCGACATATTCAAGATTGAATAACTTTAGACAGCATTATCAGATATTAATAATATTAGAGTCATTCGAAAGGTTTCAGTCTCCTCTTAAAAAGTATTGATTAAAAAGGATATAGTTTCATGTTCAAAATTATTAATATCTGATGAAGCACTTTTTTTATTTTATTTTAACAAACACAACCCGCGAAGCGATTAGCTCTGCGGAAAACACCCAAGGTCTATGGCGGGAATCGAACCCACGACCTCTGTACTGACAGGCTAGCATCGCTACCACTCAGCCACATGGGCACCCCGACGAAAATGTCTCAAAAATACATAAAATTACAACATATAGTACACATGTCGAATTTCTTTAAAATCGGAGGGTAAAAATCCCGACCGTGTCGAAAAATGTCAGATATGATCTTTACGTGCTTGTGCGATACCAGTTACTATAATATTAGTGTCAGTTGCGTGATATGTCCCATATTCGCCGTTCATGAGTCGTAAATGTTTGCACCACTCGCATCTTCACAAGTCATTGGACGAGTAAGTTTGGAACAATTGCCACCAAATTTTTCGCAGGGAAAATATCGAAAAAGTTATATGATGAGCAGTATAGTAACCATGTAAGTCACAAAATAAAAATATTGCATAAACTCACTTTCAAATTAGAAAAACATTTAAAATAGTATTATTTTTGGAATATTCTACTTTTAGTTTTAGAATTTAAACAAAATTAGTCTAGTATGCAAAGCTAGAACCAACACATGAAACCAATTTTTCAAATCGTATGGCTTACATGGTTTCCAAATCTTCCCAATGAAACACTATGTGATTTTTTTTTACGCGACAAATCTGGCAACTATGCTGGTATCCCAGCAAGCGCAATACACAAAGAGAGAAAAAGCTTTTTGAAGAGAAGAATTAATGTTTCTAATATATGAAAGAAGAAAAAAACACCCTTGGTCCCTGTGCATATGAGTCAAATTTTGCTTCTACAACTTTCTTAAATTTTCCTTTGAAGTTGTATTCGTGTCCATTCAATGAAATTCTTGTTGTGCAATTTTTGTGTCTTTTACATAAAATTCGTTGTTGCTAAATATTACGAAGAGGAAAACTAAAGAGAGTTGCATGTACATGAAGCAGTGTACCCCTTCCCAATCTCTCCAATAAGCTCAAAAGTTGACTCGTATGGACAGGGACTTAATATTTAAGAAATAACTTGGCAAAAGGAAAATGTATGTAAAATAGAAAAACGAAATAAAAAGTCGGCTAAAACATACAGGTAAAAAAGGAATTGATGGGAAACTTTTTATTCAGTAGAAACCGAAAAAAGTAATGGTGGTCAGTGTCAGAGTGAACATGAAAGCCAACATGAATAACGCGTTTCCAAGAATAAAAACCAAAATACACATGTCTATATATGTAAAATAAGGGTGATGAAATTAATTGTAATTACATACGTGCATGAAATATGTACTTACTACTCGTAGTTTAAGTTTTTTATACCCGTATGTAGATAAATATGTATGTACATATATTTCTCAGTTCTTCTTTGCCACTGATCCGAACTATTTTAGTTATTGTATAAAAACTATTATTTAGAGTTTATGTGAGTGTGTAATTTTGTGTATATACGTGTGATGAGTAATACCCTTCACCATTCCGTTTAATCATGCCAAAAATATCGATTTTCATGCATGCAAAGCATATTTTTGTACTTTTGATTTTTCAGGAATCTATTTGTAGATTATTCTATTCAATATCTATCATCATCATCACTATCTCCATAAAAACAAGTGTATACGAAGGGATGGAGTAACGTTTAAAAATAGTTTGCATTTTATCTTTTTGTTCGCTAAACACAATTTTATCGTACTTTATCTAAGTTTTCATCTTTTATTTGTTCAAATTGAAGAAATGGCTGTCTAAATGTCTGACTGATGCTATATCCAAAGGTATTTGTTAGTGTTTTTATTTTATTTTTTACCCCTTCTCTGTTGCGATGGTAATGAATGGCTGACTCCAAAGTTTGAGTTTGCAAAGATATAAAGAAATTCGAAAATTTCATCATGCAAAAAAGAATGACAAGAAGCAGCAGCATCGCATCGTACATTTGATAGATTGCCACAACCAGGGAAACCGCAAATATGCAATTGTATGTTTTTTCCTATGCGATGTATTTATGTAGATGTGTAATTCCATTTAGCCGGGTGTGACCATTTTATTATAAATCAAGAATATAAAATTTGGAACGATTTTCCGTCATCCCACGTCAAATTTGGTTTGTAAACAGACCGGTTTCGGCTATGTGCCATCTTCAGTGTTCTATTGATTTAGTATTCAATAGAACACTGAAGATGGCACATAGCCGAAACCGGTCTGTTTACAAACCAAATTTGACGTGGGATGACGGAAAATCGTTCCAAATTCAAAAAAACCCCGTCGGAAGAAAAACACAACACTCAATATAAAATTTGTTAATTAAAAAAGGCTGGAATTCGTAAGGACGTTAAGCTTAAAGTCGTTGAATAACGGGTAGACACTGAAAGAACACATTGTGTGCTCAGAATAGTCGTCAGAAAGCTGTGACGGGTGAGACCTCATAAATCTTAGTTTTAAAGAATTATGACTTTCACGATATATTCTGCAAAATGTTTACTTTAACGTACGCAATAATTTTGGCGTAGCCAATTGATCAAAGTGTTTTTGATTCTTTTATGTATTTTCTATTTGACGGAAAAAAATCCCCTGAAGAAGTGAACATAAAATTCACGAAACGTAGGGAGAAATATGTGATAAGAAAATCTGAATTTTTTATTGATATACAACGAGGTAGGCCTCACCAGCTATTTTAAAGATAAAAATAATCGAAAAAAAATAGTTTTTCTTAAAAAAAAAAAAAACTAAAATACAACGGGTGTGACCTAGTACGAAAATTGTAAAAATTCGAAGAAGTAAAACGTTTTATAAATAATATAAAGATAAGCTCATAAGAAAATAATAAGACATTAAATTATTTGCTATCCGTGATATTATAGACAGCAGAATACTCTAGGCAACTACTTTTTTAAATTCAATAAAAACCAAAATAGTATATTCTTTTCTGAGATAACGCTTTTTATTAATAATGAGAAGGGAGATAAAAGAAAATCTGAAAAAATATGAAACATATAAAGAGGGAGGGAGATCAGAGTGTTTATTTTTAAGTGTCTCAAATTGATTTAAAAAAATTTAAATATTGTATTTTCTTTTTATTTGTCTATAATTGTCATTATCTTATAGACATCAATTTTTATTTAAAATATGTATGTAAAATTATTTCCCACCGTAGCACAGAGGGAAAAACAGGCAATCTAGCGGAAAAAATCATACCTTCCAAACGAATAGTCTGATACACAAAAAATGTATGGATGAATTACAGGGAAGGATGTAGGCTACAAGGTGTGTTAAAAGTTAGGTAGCTATTTTTAGCACAGTGGGCGCTATATGTTGTTATATAAGACCAATTTTACCGATAAAACTCTTTAAGCGTCGGTAAGCTTATACCTTCCAAACTAATAGTCTGATCCACAAAAAACCGTATGCCTAGAAAGGCTGTAGACTATAAGGTCTGTAAATAAAGTAGATATTTTTAACACAGTGGGCGCTATATGTTGTTAGATAAGACCAATTTTACCAATAAAATTCTTACGTCTTCGGAAAACCAATATCTTCCGAAGTAATAGCCTCATCTACTAAAATGTATAGATGAGTTATAAGCAAGGATGTAGTCTATACATTTTGTAAAAATTAGACAGCTATTTTTAACACTGTGGGCGCTATATGTTCTTATATAAGACTAATTTTACCGATAAAATTCTTTAGTCCTCGGACAGCTTATAACTTGCAAATTATTAGTCTTATCGACAAAAAACTTATGGATGAATTATAGGCAGGATGTAGGCTTTCAGGTCCGCACAAAATTAGTCAGCTGTTTTAACACAGTGGGCGATATGTGTTGTTGTATAAGACCAATTTTACCAATATAATTCTTAAGTTTTCGATAACCCCGTATCTTCCAAACTAATAGTTTGATCCACAAAAATGTATAGATAGGTTGTAGCCAAGGATGCAGGCTGTAGATTCTGTAAAAACTAGACAGCTATTTTTAACACTGTGGACACTATATTTTGCTATATAAGACCAATTTTACCGATAAAGCTCTTTAGTAATCGGAAAGCTTATATCTTACAAAATAATGGACTGATACACAAAAAACGTATGCCTGGAAAGGCTATATGGTGTAAATAAGGTATGTAAATAAATGAGCTATTTTTAACACAGTGGGCGCTATATGTTGCTATATACGACCAATCTTAAAAATTCAAAATGCTTTAAGAAATAAAATTCAACGTGCATTAAAATTTCAAAATGCATTAAAAATGTGTCTTAAAATTGAAAACGACTATTTCATTGATATTTTAATTTAATAACAAGTAGTTTCTGTAGCAAATTACAACAAAATCATATAGAAGTACAAACAAGTAGGAAATTTTTAAAAAGGTGTATAGTTAGAAAAACTGATGTAAAAGTCGCATACGCAACTATCCGCAGCTAATTTTGGGAACACTCTTACTCTATAATATATACATTAAGATTCCACTAAATTTTCAGGGACTCTCGGGTATAATTTTTTTGTATCTCTACAAAGATTTGGAAAACTAAAAAAAAAATTTGTATTTACGCTTGTAAAGTAAAGTATAACAGTTTTAAATAGCTGATATAACACTTTATCAAAAAAAAAATTTATTTGTCCGAAAACTTCCATCCTTAGCGATTCAATACGCTAACAAATTTGATATAAAAATCAATAAAGAATTACAACCTAATTTTTTCTCAATGTTTAAAAGGCCATATTTTACGAACCAGGTAACATAGTGATAAATAAATTTTATTTTTAAATAAACTGATTTGTCCGCTTTGAAACTGCGTTTAAATTTTTTTCAAATTCGATCATTTTTTTATATTTTTTCCGCCGATAGATTGGTATTTTTCCCCCTTAGAACTTGTTAAGAAATTTGGCATTGATTTGTTTGTGCATATTTTACCCTTTACAGCCTCTTTACGCATATTTCAGATTTAACCGCATATTTGGAACGTTTATCTAATTTTTGTGGCATATTCGGCTCTTTTTCTGCATTTTGGCTTTTTACATTTTAATATACATACGACATATTTATAAAAAAGGACCCAAAAGATCTGTTTTGTGATCGAAATATGTTGAAATTTTTCAGTAATTTTTTTAAAGTTATAAGTCCATATTTTTTTGATTTGTTTGTGCCCAACATTTATCAGGCTAATTGCTAATTCAACTCTTATACCAATAATCAGAATATCTAGGCGCACGGTAGTGCGCCAGCCAAGTTACGGCCACACAGTGTATTATTACACGAAACCATTCGAGATGTTTTTACCTCCGTCATAACTTTCCTCCACATATTTTAGTGTGGGGAGGATAGGGTTCCCCTTCTTTGTATGGCACACTACCAGTATAGTTAGAAAGCTGAAATTTGGTACACAAGTAGGTCCTGATGATCAATTAACGAAAAAAAATTTGAAAACGAGGACTTTTCATCTGAGGGGAACTAGAGTGTCCGTTCTTTGTATGGGGCACTTCCAGTATAGTGCTAGAAAGGTGAAATTTTGTGCACAGGTAGGTATTTTCAGAAAAATCTGAAAACGGGCACTTTTTTTACGGGGGGACTAGGGCGCCCCTTATTGGCATGGGACACTTCCACTATAGCTAGAAAGCTGAAATTTGGTATACAGGTAGGTCTTGATGGGAAATTACTAAGAATATGGGAAAACGGAAATTTTTCATCTATTGTATTGGGCACTTATTGTATCAACTACAAACTTAGAAAATAGAACTGAGATCTGTACAAAAACATAAATGTGTAAATAAGGACAAGTTGCTATCAAAAAATGTCGGCCGTAAAAAGTACTGAGATCAAAATAAGGACCAAGTTCTTGATAGGTACAATACCATCTCATTTATAGGCAACCTGTTAGCTTGGCAATATTTGTTTACCTTTCTAATATGGGAAAGAATTATGGGAACAATTTTGCCAAGCTTACAGGTTGCCTAGAAATGAGATGGTATTTTACCTATCAAGAAATTGGTACTTATTTTTATCTGAATACTTTTTACGGCCGAAATTTTTTGGATAGGAACTTGGCCTTATTTTCGCATTTATGTTTTATTATAAACGAAAAAGAAATTTTTTATGGTATTTTTCCGGCTTCCCTGGCCCGAGCAATTATACAGGTATAAGCTTTATACTATAAAACAACAACAACCCGAGCAAAGAAGTAGCAACAATAAACAGTCAGGCAAACAGTAGAAGAAAACAAACAAGAACAACATGTGACTTATTAGAGCAGAGAGAAGAAATAAGTGCATGAAGTCATTTGCTATAAATGGGGCTTTCCATACGGAAATAAACTGAAATAAATAAGCAGGTGTTTTTCGACTATGCTTTCTATATATATTAAATACGAATTTATTAAAAGAACGAAATTATAATTATACACGTATGTATATAATTCCAAATAAATAATTGGACAATATATTTACGTATAGAAGGGGCATTCCATACAAAAGATGGATATTAAAAAAAATTAAGCTTCATTAATTATGTACAATTTATTAATAACCTAAAGGTTTATATCTCATTAATTATTAGAAAATCATTTAAAAATGCAAGATCTATATTTTGAATAACAAAAAAAATCTCGAAAGAGTTCAAGCTCATTCACGCCAAACTTTTTTATACTCAGGTTTAGTGCTAGGCTATTAACCGGGAGATTGCAGGTTCGATTCCTGTCCAAGGCCCTGGGTGTTTCTGAAAAAAGCAAAAATAAGCTTAAACAGTACATATGTGCATTTGTTTATAAGTTAGCCACGATCATGACAATCATATGAGCTGTGGCCATTAACATTTTAAAGTCAGAAAACGTTTAGCACAGTGCACAATGGTTAGTTTTTCTAAAATTAAATAATAAAATAAATTTGAATAAACAGTTACTTATTATATTACTTGTTATATTAGTCATCATAAATTGTCCAACCAGTCACACGTTTTTTTGTAACAAGGTTATCAGTAAAATCTCTAATAAAAAGAGTATGTATTTTACAACACAGTAAACTCAAACTGAAAAATTAAAATGCTTGGTTGAAATTCATATTGAGTTTACAAAAGTAAAAGCGTGTTATTTTTCAGTGTACCACCAGTTACATTATTTCAAATATTAATTATAAAGGACGTAGAACTGTATTATCTTTTTTAAAGGATTTTAATAACTAATTTATTTCACTATATTATGAGTAGCGATAACATACCCAACAAAAGTTAGTGCTTACTTGGAAACGATTTTTAAGACATTCTATGGTACAGAAGCACTTATTGGCGCGCATTAATTAGGCATAGTTTTTGTTTGAGACGAGCCGGGTAGAAGCAATACTTGTCTTCTTTTAACGCTTTCAGTAAGCTCAATTTTGAACAAAACCTGCTTGTGCCTTACTTTAGAACATTTTCGGATGTTTTTTTTTTTTGTTGCTCACAGTTGGTCCGATTGTGGAGCCAAATGTCTCATCAGTCACAATGGAATGCCCCATGAAAATACATATGTTTTTGATTTTATTCGAAATTGTATTATGTAAAATATTTAAATGAAAAAAGTCCATACATTTTACGAAAAAAAAACTTGGGTAGTTATTTTTTCATAGAATGTACGAAACTTTCGTACATTGTACATATTACGAAAAAAATTGAGGCAAAATTATTTTGAATTTACGAAAGTAACCTACACCTAAAAATAAGTCTGAATTTTTTTTATTTCGGCTTTTTAGTTCATTATTTGAATTAATGTAAATTCTAATCATTATTTAATAGTGGAATGTTTACTTTTACCACTTATGAAGGTGGATGCTTTTTATAAGGAAACATCAACACATTTGTTTTGCTAAATAGAATACAGGAGTTTTTTGTAAATCTTACATTCATTTAAGTTCAACGCTGTTTTTGGTTAACACGAAGTTTCCCCTATCTGATTATTCTTTTTAAGTTGAAAGTGGGAAAACACAAATTAATAACATGGCTTCTAGTACAAGGGATATCTAACAGGTGGGATCACTCAGCTGACTCGCTTGATTAAACGTCAAACTTAAGACCATGATTCACTATCCTACACAATCGCGCGATCTGCCCAATATGACATGTGTGCCAGAAAAGTATGGTAGTGTGGACTAAAAATGCAACTGTGTGACAGATTTTTTCGGCCACTCGTGCGATTTGGCAAAATTTTATGAAAAGTTTCATAAAATGATAGTTTTCATGCGATCCATGTGTATACACAATTCCATGGTGTAATAAGTATACAGGTGACAGCGTTAGCAGATTATTTTTTGTTCTGGTAGTTTTGTGCACAAGCCACGTCCAGCAAGAGTATTTTTCTGACAAGCATTATCTATTTGCTTTTTGTATTGTATTTGTTGCCTGTATACTTATTTCACCATGCACAATACAAGCATATGTTTTTGCATCATTTTTGTATAATAGTGTGGCACCTACAACGCCATTTTGAAACAATTTTTAAAAGTCGGTCAGACTTTTGTAAAATTTTCCTGTGAATGAATCGTGCGATCGTGTAGGATAGTGAATCAAGGCCTTTAGTAGTGTTAATGCTCATGATATCACCACTACCTTCAAACTATCAAACACCATATACAGACTTCCTTCTGTGTGGTGTTTGACATTTATTTCAAGAGAAATCTGCGCTGGTAATACCACCCGTTGACATCTTAAGTTCTATTGTTTTAGTAATGCCCTTACCTGTTCAATATGCCTTGTTCTAGTGTCCGAAGTCAAAAGAACAAATTTGAAAACGGCAGATTTAACATTTTCTTATGTTCTCGTTTTAACTTTTGGACAAACAAATTCGTATTATTTTCATTTGAAAACAGTCAAGTGAATGCAAAACGAAACGAGAACATAAAAAATGTGAAATCGCCAGTTTCACATTTGTTCTTGCGAATTCAGATGCTGTATTTTCTTAATTTCAACTTAGAAAGGTGTAGCATGTGTTTTAGTGTTAGAAATGGTGCAGATCCGGATCGTTTCTCTTCAATAGATTTGAACTGATCTTCGCAATGCTCAAAAAAATATTTTTTGAAGCTGTTAAAAGTTTTATTTGTACGATAGAATATTCCTCGTTGTAGTAATGGATAGTATTGGAAAATTTAATTAATTTTTTTTATATTTTGTCTAGTGGCACGAGTAGGGCTCGAACTAAGGAATTTTATTTTAGGACTTGTTTAAAAGTAAAGTTGTTTACTACCTCAGCCTAATTATCTATTAAATCCACGGGTGCGAACTTAACATATGTATACATAAAATAATGTGTGACTAGCAGAGAATATTGCGGAAGTTGAATAGCATTTGTATTAACTATGTGGATGTTGTTAATAATAACTTCCTGAGAAATCGTAAATACAAATGTATTAATGATACCTTGGAAGCGGTTCAAAAGTAGTACCTTAAAAACAACTTCCAATATTTTTCATAGCAAGCAATTTTAGTTTATTAACATTTTAATAGGAATAGAAGATATTCAGCCGGATGATTTATGTCGAAGTCGAATTTGTGACTACGACAATTTGTTCTATAGTTATTAAAGAAACGTTTTCTTTATTCTAGAATAACTTGTCGTAGTCACAAATTCGACTTCGACATACATAATCCGGTTGATTGTCTAAACGAACAATATTTAAGTCCCGGTCCACACATATAATTGTTGTTGCTGCAATTTCTAAATTTGTGGGAGAGTGTTGAAATAGATATATATATATATATATATATATATATATATATATATATATATATATATATATATATATATATATATATATATATATATATATATATATATATATATATATATATATATATATATATATATATATATATATATATATATATATATATATATATATATATATATATATATATATATATATATATATATATATATATATATATATATATATATATATATATATATATATATATATATATATATATATATATATATATATATATATATATATATATATATATATATATATATATATATATATATATATATATATATATATATATATATATATATATATATATATATATATATATATATATATATATATACCATATCTATTCTTCTCTCGCTCTTTCTCACTGAAAAATGAAGAATTGCTGCAACAAAAATTGCATGTGTAGACCGGGACTAACGTATAAAATAAAAAATTTTACCAAAATTTTTTATTTGAAAATTATAAAGTTGTACCAGATATATGTTGAGTGTAACAGCGTAACAGTCAATTTTCGAATGTAACAAAATTGGTACAATTGTACCACAAATCCCAACAGTTCTGTACAAGTGAGTGGAAACCTTGATCACAGAGAACTGTTTACTTTTATATGGTACATATTTATATTTTTAAAATCGGTGATAAAAAAAAAGACTTCTGAACGCCTTTGATAGCTGGTAAAATCTGTAGTTCTATGTCTTCAAATATACATATTACAGCCAACGGTGACACATTAATACCGTGAAAATATCTGTTATATAAATCCAATTTCATGAATATTAAAGATTTTTTCAGTATTTTCTTGCAATTTAAAGTTCTCCGCCTCTAAAAAAAGCTAAATAAATGTATGTACATTCATATGTATGTAAATATATACATAAATACTTATTTGAACTAATAAGTACGAAAGTATTGCCAATGAAAGCACAAAAAAATCAAATTTTTACATTTTTTTTTGCCTTGGTATTAAAATTAAACATGTACCAAAAAAATTTCATCAAATTGGTTCATGAGCAGCATACAAAAAATTAGTAATTGATATTCGTATCTTGATTACAAAATTGTAGCGAATGATGAATTCTAACCAATTAACAAGAAGTTTCGAAAAGTTTGCTACTATTATCAATATTAATGAAAAAAAAAACATTTTTTTTATCTTTTCTAAGTAATTTTAAGACTCGAGTTGTTGCAGACATTTTAATTAACTTTTCACCTATATTTTGAAATCTTCGTTATAAAGCGTAGATAACCCATACCGTTATTTTTTATTTCAAAGTTTTGGAGAAGTTTTTGTAACTTTAGTTTTACTGATTTACCAAAATATAAAAACCCTAAAAAAACGTTCACTATAACAAGTTTTAAGACAACAACGAATTTAACAACTACCGATTTGGTATGAACAATATTGTACATATTACCTGATGTAGTGATTTCTGGCGTTCCAGTTGAGTTTAGAAATTTATTGTCTTCTAACGGCCCTTTTCTCAATGTATGATTAAAAGTTAATGTGGACTTTAACGGCAGCTTTTGTATGCCGAAATTGCCGTTAAATTCCAGATTAGCTTTTAATCGTACATTGTGAAAAGTGCCGTAAGACTTATAATAAAATTTTGTCAGCAATTTTTTTGTAGGATATTTCAGCCCGATGTCTCACCGTCGAAGGGATTTTTTGTTCCTTTTTAAGAAAGGGTCAAAAAGTTTCATACAGCGAAGTGCTGAACTCGCTTAATACATTAAACGTAAGTTTTACACTAGTGTTGTTACGAATATTCATATTCGTAACGCCGAATATTCGCCTATTTCATAACATTCGTATTCGCCACATTCCGGCGAATATTTCGCGAATATTTTCCCAAAACGTTCCAAAATAAAAGAAGTACATAAAGTGTAAAAAATACATAAAATGAACCTTTGTCTTTATTTCAAAATAATAATCTTATTTTAGTAAAGTTAAAAACAAACAAAATATATTTCATAGCTATCATTAAAAAATTATTTATTTTTTCACAGGTTGCGGATAGTGGTACGTCCCGCAGATATGCGGGGTAGCTGCTTTATGCAGTCGCGGACAATCAGCCGTTTTGAGAGTAGTCTCAGAGGGATATTGGGTTACACCGATCTCCACCTAAGTTCTGAATGTCAGTGATACTCGAAATGACATGGCGAGTCATTGGCCCCATTCAATAACCAATAGCTGCTGCCTGGTGTCGCCGTTTTGGTACGTAAGAGAATTCACAAGATTACTTGGATTTTAACTGACCATGTGACCGAAAACCAAAATGATCACATCACCATCAGCCGGATGTACACATCACCATAGCCGTATGTAATAATAAGGGGCCGACATTGCCAGTGATCACCAATTCGTATTTGCCACACTCCGAATGAAAGTCGCTGGCATAAGGAAGCACAAAACGTTGTCAAGGGTCAAATTCGATATAAATACACTGAAGGATCCCGACGTTGCTAAGAAGTACACCGAAACATTGGAAACCGCAATACCAAGCTATATTACTTCCCCTGAATATAGCTGGGAGAAACTTGAACACTGCCGTTCAAAATATACGCTTCAAAGAGAAGGGACGGAAAGAATGGATGTCTGAGGAAACATGGAAGCTGGTGAAAGAAAGGAAAGAGGCAAAGTGTGACATGAACTCTTCCAAAACACGCCTCGCTAGGATAACAATTCAGGAGAAGCACTCTAATCTAGATCGAACTGTCAAGAAAAGCGCAAGACACGATAAAAGACAGAAGGCTGCGGAAACAAATCGGAAAAGATATTTGTTGCCCTAAGCGGAATTGTGACATTGAATCTCCTGTCTAAGTTCACAGTTTATCCTGTCACAGCAGCCCTCTGCAGGGCATAGTACTCAGGATCGATGAGTGCCCGTTGTCTACACGACGGGCAGAGTTCCCGAGACTTTTTGGGCTCATGCACCAGGTGCACACGACACAACTCTTCACCGCCCAGATCGCCCTAGTGGCTCTGTGTTATGCATTCAACATGACGGAAGAGTAACCGCCAACTATTTGACGTCGGTCGAATAAGGAATATTGGACCCATTCAACGAAACAGTCCTCAGAGCAAGTTTTCTCTTAAGAGAGAAAGGTACCAGATTAGTCTTGTCAGAATTGACCGACAGTCCGTGTCTCCCACACCATGTCATAACAGTGTACAAAGCATCGTTCATGACGTCTGAGACAACGTTGCCGAATTTGACAGTTGCCATCACAATCGGTGTACCTTATAAATTCGTGCCCTTGTTCACTAAGAATGAGGAGAAGTTTATCAATAACCACTGACAAAAGGAGTGGTGATAAAACACCGCCTTGGGGACACCCTTTGACTGCATTAATAGTTACCATATCGTTTCCAATTGAATCAGTTATGTCCCTGCTCTCAAGCATAGAGAGCATCCATCCATCTCACAGAAGCGTGGTCAAGACCTCTTTACTTAAGAGAGCCGTCTCAATTGTATACATATTACTGACACATCTAGCAACTTCGGGGCTGATGAGTCACACCTTCCCGTTATGTGATCAGTCTATTTTTTTTTTAATGGCATATTTTTTTTAATGGGTAGAACATTTCTAGGAAGAGTTATGTACGGTAAAATTTCGCAACTTGAAAAATAAGGCGCGCCCTAATGTACATATTATGTATGTGCATACATCCGCATATATGTATAGCAGATGCAAGGAAAGACGATAGGTCGCATATAGTGTTGTCATTCGAATAATAATTATTCGAACAACTTTTTTTCATTTTTGTTCAATGTAGAATAAAACATTACTAGAACAGTTTTTGTTGAATTTTCGAATAACTTTTTTAAACAGATTTTTATAAAAATTAGTTTACATTTATGAATGCAAAATATCTTTTTAAATTAAGTACTTTTTTAAGTTGCTAACAAAAGGATGTGCCAAGTAAGCAAATTGCACCAAATTATAAATACTTGTGCATGGGGTTGTTGACATATTACGTAACGTCGTCAAAGATTTCGTTGTAAATTACAGCATGAGCTTACCTTGAAAGTATTTTGAGTAGTGGGTACCGAATATCGAGTATTTGATTTTTTATGGTACTCAATACTCAAAAGTAGTTACTCGATACTTTCTGGGTAGTATTTTTATTATTAACCTAATGGAAGAAGCCAAAATACAATTCTGTTTGAAATTATAATATTTTCTAAGCGATAAAATTATCAAGTACTGAGTACCCAAATGAATAGTATTGAGTAGCATTGAGTAATTAAAAGTAGAAACTGCCAGCACTAATTTTGAGGAAGCCAAAGAGAAAACTCAAATAGTTTTCAAAAAGTGTTCTATGGCTTACAAATGTTACGGATCAATCACTTCCTACACCATATACAAGTTAAGTTTAAATGAAGATCGAAAAATATCTGACAAGAATAATATGGACCCAACGACATAATAATGGCTATTCTGAAATACGCGTCGACTTAGTGAAAGTTACATGTAAAACAAAAACAAAATAGTATAAATCTAAAAAAAATTGTTTTTGTTTATCATACAAAACTTACCGTTTTTAAAAGAGAGAGCAACGCGTTTAAGTCCTCACGTTTATTTCATATGAGATATGTATGTAATGAAAACAAAAACAATTGGTGAAACTTTGTTTTTGTTTCAATGCAAATTTTCACTTCTTCGACGCGTTTTTTAGAATAGCCACCAATATGTAAACAAAACTTATTTTAATTGAATCCAAGGTCTATGCATCAGCCCATATGTTCGGTAAGCAAGATGTCAAATTTTAGTATATTTTACCAATACACTCACAATTTAATATTTGCTTTAATTTTTTTTTCATTAATTTTTTTACACCACAATTCAAAAAAAGTTGATTTGTTTATCAATTCGCCTTTAAGTATACCTTATAGATCTACCTTGATTGAATCGAAGAAATAATATGTACACAGAAAGAAAAACGCCGTACTAAATTCAAGTATTTTCTACTTACTTTGAGTATTCATAAATTGTGTACAAAAATTGTTATTTCATGTACTACTATTAGTAAAAACTTTTTACACAGTCGTAGTGTGTAGGTATTTGTTTGCTTGTTGATAGCTTCAGTCGTATGTTGTGCTTATGTTGTTGTCTTGTTGTTGGTTGGACAAACGTCGTATTATATGCTGCTGGTTTATACTGGATTTTAGTTGCCTTTTTTTCTATACTGGGTTAGCTGAGTGGTCCAAGGCGTTGGGTTACAAACATGGTGAGCTAAGTTCAATACTAGGAATGAACAAAAATAAATTTTGAAGTAAAACAAGTAAGTAAACATATTAAATTTATATAAGTAGTGAAAATATAAATTCTCAAGTCTGTTCTGTTCCAGGATTAAATAAGTAAAAGTACGCGCGGCGGGATTGATTCAAGTATACAGCGTGCTTGAATCTACATGTAATACGACGATTGTCAGCTACTTGCCGGCTATTCCCGAACAATGAAAATAAACAACAACAATAGCATTTCAGTGATTTGTGGCTATCATCAAGCAAACACACACCAACACAGTACGAGTACGACTGTGTACAAACCGTATAAACATATTTGTGCTTAAAATAAGAATTTTTTTACATGAATAAAGGCTAAAAGTAAGAATTTTGCACTTGAATATTCCGACTTAATCAATCTGTCTGTACTTGATTTCAGAAAAACCGGGATTACCGTACTTTTGACATCGCTTGGGATTAATTTAAGTACGGATGGATTGATTTTTCTTTTCAGTGTAGGAAGGAGTTTTTATGAAGACGTGGTTGTTCGAATAAAATTTGTTATTCGAATAAAAGCTTGAAATTATGCGTCTGTTCGAAGAGATTGTTATTTAACCACAAGAGAAGAGACTGTGATAAATTTATAAATTGCAGCTGTTGTGGTCAACAGGAAGAAATGAAGATAAAATGCCAAGTTAGGTTAAAATTAATCTACAGAAGAAGCATTAAAAATTAATACCAAACAAAACGACTTTATAAATTTAATTTACATATTTCACACAAGAATAGCGAATATCAATCAATTGGGTGCAAAGAGTTCAGATGATGAATCATGAATTAAGAGGAACTAAAATATACAAAAAGCTAAAGTGCACTTGGACGGTGATTAAACAGAAATAGAAAAATCACCCAAATGCACTCACTCATTTCTATTTTGAATTGCATATTTTATTTAGTTTTTATAAATTAGCAGCAGAAAGAAATAAAAAAGAAAATGAGGAAAAATATTTAAAACAAAATATAAAGAGCAGCACAATACAAGAAAAACATGACAATTTGACAGGTTTTTTATTCATTCATAATACATATATCAAAAAAGGGGATGAGAATTTTATACTTTGGGAAAAGGGCAATTAAAACAAGAAGAATGAATGGATGAATTGGGTTGGGTTAGCTGTGTTGCATGTTTGTTGCATGGTTTACTGTCGTACAATCTAAGAGAAACCGGAGCACAATATTTTTTGAGTCCCTTTGTTTATACTTTCTACATGCAATTATTTCATTTGCAACTTCTACTATTTTTCTTTTCTTTTTGTCTATTTGAATTTTTCTCGTACACTTTTGTTTTGTATCTTTATGTGGTTAAGAAGAAAGATTCTTGTTTGGTTGTTTGTGGCCACAGTGAGAACTTGGCTTCGTGAACTTAATTTTCTACCAAGCAGTATTCTTTGTTTCTATCTGTACAATAATTTAATTTTTCCTTCACTTTTGCAGTTACTTATTTATTAGTATGTGCATCATAATGATGCAGCAAAGATATTTTTTGTTATTGAGGTTTTTTATTGCTTTTGCATTTTCCACCGCTTCACAGTTAATTTTCACACAACAGCACATCATCTTTCCAAACAACATCTATTTTTTACAACCACATCATAATCAAATGGCTTATTTTATTTTCAACTCTAGAGGAAAATGTGAAAAACTTAAAAAAGAGTTGCCAATCTTTGCTTTTTGTGGTAAGTTTAAGAAAAATCTAATTTGGGATTTTAGTAAGATTTATTTTTAAAATTAAATCAGCTACATGTTCCCGCAAAAATGAGTGTGAAAATGTGGTAGTAGTGGTCACAGGATTCATAAAAAAAATGGAACCACATAATAATTCAGTACAATCTTTTGTAATGAATCATGTTGTTGGTGACGTTGAAATTGCAATCACATTTTATATAAGTAATTGTCCGAAGTGCATTTACAATTACACAGTCAGAAAAGAGGCAATGATTATTTTGGCTAAATTTCTCATAAGAAATCAAATTTAAATATGAAACCGATACCTACCCAAATTGTAATTCAATTCGCTAAGATGGGACAGAAATATATCAAAATTTCGACTCTTTACCTTTGTGTGTGGTTTTTAGGACATTGCTACACGTACAATATATGTGATGTGTTCGAAGATAAATTCTGTAGGTGGGCGGTAAACTACGCCGTCACATTTTGAAAATTTAAAATCGCAAATGGTTCTATCTCTATAGGATTAACAATTTGACTTAACGCAAATATTTTAATTATGAGTAATTCCATTTAGCCGGGTGTGACCATTTTACTCACATTTTTTTATAAATCAAGAATATAAAATTTTTACTTAAAAAAACGTTGCGGCTCGCAAGGACATTAAGCTTAAAGTCGTTGCATAACGGGTAGACACTGATAGAACACGATTTCTGCTCAGAATGGTCGTCAGAAAGCTGCGACGGGTGTGACCTTACAAATCTTAGTTTTAAAGAATTATGACTCTCAGTATAAATTCTGTAAAATTTTGATTATAAGGTACACAATAATTTTGGTATAGATATCTGTTCAAAGTCTTTTTAATTGTATTGTGTATTTACTGTTTGACCAAAAATTATTTTTCTTATAAAAAACTATTTTTAAAATGAGACGGGTGTGACCTAGTATGAACATTTTTAAAAATCGAAGAATTAAAACTTTTTATTGATTTAATTAATATAAATATAATAAAGATAAACTCATGAGAATATAATGAGACATTAAATTACTCGTATATGCGATTCGTTCTATTATAGACAGCAGAATACTCTAGCTGATTATTTTTTTAAATTCAATAAAAAGCAAAAACAGTATATTCTTTTCAGAGATAACGGTTTTTATTAATAATGAGAAAGGGAATAAAGAAAATTTGAAATATATATTAAAAATACAAAGAGGGAAACCAAAATGTTTCTTGCATGATCATTTAAAAGTGCCTCAAATTGATTGAGAAAATTATTTTTTCCTTGCGTAGGGCCGTTTTACGTGGAATCACTCATATGTAACTCTAATATTATATTTTATATATAACATATTCTTAATAAAATTGCGTCATAAAATACTACCGTTACTTATTCACCCCTATCGCCAACAACTATTCCCATGAAAATACTCCAAAATTTTTTGCTTTTCTATCGTGGTTGATTCCCATAACAAAGTTTTTGGGAGCGAAATCACAAACCTACAAAAATTCGGCATCGAAAATCTTTACTCCCGCCAATGTTTTTACAAAATAAATTCACAACAAGCATACATGGGACTTTTTCATTGGCATTGAAATTTCATTGGCATTATTTTACGTAGTTATAATGAAAAAAGTTTCAACTACCAATAAATGCCAATGCTTTTATTTTCATTATAATTGTTTAAATACTTGTAATGAAAAAACAATGAAATCTATCAACTACCAATTATAATTGAAGAGAAAATAATTGTTCATATAAATACAAATATATAAGTTGAATAACTGAAAAATATGACCTTTGGAGCAATTCCTTATATGTTAGTGTGCTATTTGAAAAATAAATGAGCTGATGCAAAACAAATGCGAGCAAATATTACAAAAGTAAAATAATATTTGGCATGGCAATGCAAAATTATGTAAAAATAAATCGGCGGCTTCTCCCTGTATCTGAAAATTATTTAAAATTCATTAAAAGTCACATATATTAGGAAATGCTGAAATCTCGGCAAAATTCGCAAAAAAATTGCTAGCATCGCGATTTTTGGCATTCCTTACAAACTTAGCGATTTTTTAATCAATTTTAGGGCTTATTTCCTATATTGCAATTTTTCGCGACTTTACACTATAGAAGAGCTTTTTTCAGTTTTTTGGCTTTCATTAGAGTTTTACCGATTTTTAACAAATTTCAGTTTCTATATTTTCGAAATTAGCATGTTTTTGCGAAATTTCGCCATTTTTGCAACTTTTTCTAAATTTTTAGCATTCCTTACAATTTCAGATATTTTTAAGCACTGTTAGAGCTTGTTTCCAATTTTTTGCGACTTTTCGCGATGGAAGTGATTTTTTCCGTTTTTTTTTTGGCTTTCATTAGAGTTTTACCGAATTTTAATCAATTTCATAGTTTTCTATCTCTTCGAAATTAGCAAGTTTTTGCGAATTTTCGCCAATTTTGCGATTTTTTCTGAATTTTTGGCATTCCTTACAAGTTCAGCTATTTTTAAGCAGTTTAGAGCTTGTTCGCAATTTTGTAATTTTTGGGACTTTTCGCTATTTTCGCGATAGAAGTGATTTTTTCAGTTTTTTTTGGCTTTCATTACACTTTTACCGATTTTTAATAAGCAATGTTAGGGCTTGTTTGTAATTTTACAATTTTTCGCTATATTCGCGATAAAAGTGAATTTTTTGCCAGTTCTTGGCTTTTTACAGTTTTACCGGTTTTTAATAAATATTAGAAATAGCAATCCTAGATGTGTGCCAGTTTTTGCAAAATTTTTGAAGTTTTTCCAAATTTGTTCATTCCTTACATTTTTAGCGATTTTTTTATATTTAAAATTTTTTCAATTATAGAATTTTTGCAACTTTGTAAGCTCTTTGCGATTGTTGCATATACATGTACAAATTGTGCATATGTATGAGATTGTTTTTGATTCTAGGTCTGTTGGAATGATTCGTTTATGCTAGGAAAATTTTCAGATCTTTTTTTTCGTTTTCATTTTGTAATTAATTTCGAATCGAGATTTTCAGAATCACTCAAAATCGAACCATGTTTAATTTACAAAATCATCCAGAATTTGAATTATTGTTTATATGTGCTATATTCTTTTCAACGGCCACTTTTTTCAAAAGAAATATAGTGCGAGTGGTTTTACATAATGATAATGCTTAGAGAAATTCTGAGCAGTAGTTAATGATAATGATTTTGTTTTTTAAATATTTAGTAATTAAATCTTTTCATGAAAAAAGCACTATAATTGTTTAACGTAATGTAAATGGCAAAAAATTAAATAGCATTACTTATTAACAATGCTATTGAAATCAACAATTAATTATTTAGTTAATGAATTACTCCAATGTATGACAAAAAGTGCTAATGGGAACGAGAAGGGATCATGTAAGATGTAATTTGTATTTATGGTAGGACTCTATCGAATTACTTTTTTTATTTTGATAAAGAATCGCTACCGTTAATAAAGAGCAAATCAATTGTCTAGTGGAAGAGATATGCGTCAATCAAAGCGCCAGCCATTTTCTCTATGGCAGTTACCACGGACATCTTACCGCTAGCAGCCAAATTTTCCTCTAACACGCTCAACAGTTATCGGAATCCATCTTGATTCAACCTGTAATACTATGAAATCTGTGAAGAATATTTGATTTAGGGACAAACGCACTTAAATCTTGTTTGCTTTGTCTCCGTTTGCGTATGTATCTTTGCTGCAATGTCTATGGATTGCTTCTCCTCTTCTAGCATCACAAAACACATTTAAACGATATTTTACTGTCGATGCGACGATACTTTTAAATTTTTTTTAGAGTTTTTTTGAGCGAATCATTTAGTTTTTGTTAATTTTACCATGAATTCAAATTCAATTCGTTTCTTTTAAATCTTATTAATATTAATTTTAAATATTAATAATATCTTACGCAGTTATTTTGTAAAAAAAATTTAATTATTAAGTTATGAGTTTAGTCGAACTATATGGGTTTATATCCAAAGAAATTTTAATTATTTTGGCTTGAGTTCGGGTTTAATTTAATTTTTCAATTAAATTATATTTTTATTTAGAGATAAATGAGAAGCATGTAGACAAAGAAATTTTTTTTTGACTGCGCGGAGGATTGAACGGGCGTTTTTATAGCTTCCGCTAATCGCATCAGTTCTTTACCGCTTAGACCACTCGACCAAAGTCGGGTGTTTGCAGTCAAGAGCTGAATATCATCTACTTTTTAATCAATTCATACTGTCACTCTTAGAGCTGTATTTCATTTGATAGTTATTGATATTCAGTTTTTTTCTTTGCCTTGTGTTAAGCTTCTTTTTATTATTTCTCCGCGCAGTCAAAAAATTTTCTTTGTCTACATGCTTCACATTTATCTATAAATAGAAATATAATTTAATTGAATAATTAAATTAAAGCCGAACTCAAGCCAAAATAATTAAAATTTCTTTGAATTTAAATTATTTTTATTTTTAATGAATTCAAATTCAATTACTTTTTTAAATCTTATTCCCTGCAAAAATACAGTCCAAAGAAGTCATGATAATTTGCGATCCGGAAGTAGCGCAAATTTGGATAATGAAGATGGCACATAGCCGAAACCGGTCTGTTTACAAACCAAATTTGACGTGGGATGACGGAAAATCGTTCCAAATTGGATAATTTATGTTTATTTTTACATAAGCTTGTCATTGCAAGAAGTTCCCTTTTCCGATTCTTAAGCCCCTATTATGATTCACAACTAAATGGATAGTTGAGTCGTAGTTGTCAAATTCTTATTATGGATTACAACTTTCTTCAAAGTGAGATAACCCTTTCTTTGCAGTTGTGTTTTGGTATTTATTTCGACTATTGTGCTACTTCTGCTTACTTTTAAAATGGTAATTTTAGACGCCAATCTATCCCATTTGTCAACCAATATTGTTGCCATATTCATAAAACATAAAATCTCAAGCAAAAAGTGTAAGGCCAAAGCTAAAAATATTTGTGATGGCTACTATGGTTTCAAAAAACAGAGAGTATCTATAGATAAGAATCTTTTTTTCGAAAAATTTTTCGAAGACAACTAAAATTAGTTGTGAATCATAATACAAAAAAAAATGGTAGAGTTTGGTCGTAACTCAACTATGTTGAGTTGTGAATCATAATAGGGGCCTTAATCACCGAATTGGAAGCGGTGTGAAAAAAATTTTCTTTTTGGAGTTCTATAATGATATTTTTCTCTAGGAAAAATTTTAAAAAGTTCCCCATTTTCGCAACTTGTTAATTTTTATGCGAATTTAAAAGCAAACAGTGTTTTCATTCAAATTTAAGTGAATAACTGTTAACATTTAGACGAATATTAGTTCATAAATTTTATTTAAAAAATCGATTTTTTTTAAAAGCTTCACCAACCATGCTACGAGTATTTTCTAAAAGTATAATAAAAGAATTATAAATTTGTGTTTGATTTATATAAATTTACTTACTTTTCTACTAATTATCTGCATATTTGTAATATACATATGTATATTCTTTGGAATCAATGAAAATGTAGTTCCTTAAAAATGACTTGGGTTTTTTGCTGGGCTAATATCAATTTTAAACATTAATCATCTCTTACATTGTAATTTGCACAATGGAAAATCTACTTTACTTTAGTTTATTCCGGTATGTGATAGAAATCGATCGATTTGAATCGGCGCAAATTTCAAAAACTAATTCTGCTGAAAGACTAACTGCCTGTTCGCCGATGTCGAAGGAGTTCTTTCTCTCGCACAATTACATTTAAAACAATAACAAAATTTTTGAATTTGTTTTCGCTTTAAATGTAATTTGTGCGAAAGAAAGAACTCCTTCGACATCGGCGAACAGGCAGTTATTTACGATATTTATTGTTTTGTATCGAAAAATAAATATTCGAATAAAATATTCTAAGAATTGAAAACATTAAAAGAGGTAAATAATTAAAAGGGGCAATAAAACGAACGATTTCCATAACAAACCACATTAATTTTAATTTGAACTCAATTTCAATATGCGTATCGGTATCGGCATCGGTATCGCCGATATTTCTTTTTGAGTATCGGTATTGTATCGACAATAAAGCGTATCGTTACTTCCCTAATATTTTCCTTCAACAAGTATATACACAAATTACATATTTATAAACCACTGACAAGATACCCATTCATAGAGGAAATAATGCGGATTCCAACAATATAAAAAAAGCATTTTGAAAAAATGTGACTTGGTGTAGTTTACCTCCCACCTACAGAATTTATTTTCAGTGTTCGAAAATAAACCGAACGTTATTTTGTGTACTGTATACACAAGCAGAAACGATATCTATTTTTTTAGTTTTTGTGTATATTTTTTACACAACCCGAACACAACACATAAGGATTTTTTAATGCAAGTAACAAACATTATGTAGCGTTTTGTTTTTTGTAAAAAAAACAGTACAATTGTAGTGGTTGCGTACTACATACATTATATTTTAGCCACTAAACGTGTTTTAGCCACTAAACTAAAGTTATAGTTTGTTTAATCTACGAATTTTGTGTAGTTTAACTTTAACAATCGTTCATCACAAAGGGACCGAAGTACCCAAGTGGACCGGTTGTTAGAAACCGGCAGCCTGTTCAGCCTGCTTGCTCAACCTTAACATTACATATTTCCAAAAATCGCGAGCATTATTTCCAAAAATCTTCTATATATTTTTCAAGCTCAACTGGTCATCAGAGAAGCAAGCCGACTAAAAAACTTCGGCGGTGGCTGAAGCGCAAATATTTTCGGCGGCAGCGGCTTGGCGCCGAATTTTTGTATGTGTGTAAAACCAAGTCGTATTTATGAAATTGGAATTGGAATTTTTACTAGCTTTGTCAAATGATTGCTTGAGATGCCAAAATTTAGCTTTTCAAATGCTGATATTAAAATAAAAACATATGTTTTGTTATACATATTGATCTGTAAAAAAAATAAAGATGCAATTCCCAGTGAACACATGACTTAGTTTTGATATCACTGGTAAATCATAGCTAGGTAATCAAATGTTACATAATTTTGAACTACTAGTTATATACTTTGTGACTAAAATATGATATATGGATATATGATGTCATTTTAAATAAATAAAAATTAGAAATTCTAAAATAATTTAACAAAAAATGTAATCGTAAAAATGGAACAACAAATTTAACTATGACCAATTGGGGAACGCTACAGGAAAAAGAAGAGACGATATGAGTTATTCCCTGGCAGGGCTATAATGCAGTTAGAGGAAATTTAAGATGGAAGAAAAATAAAGTGCAGAATATCAGGATATTTGTTTAGTATTTTACATAAGAAAGCAGATGAAGTATAATAGTGTAAATTTAGTGAAATGAGTATGTATGTAGTTATATTATTTTGTAATAAAATGAAGTATGGACATTATTTTCTTGGACATTTACATTTTTATAAGGAAATTATATATATGAAAAAAGTATTGATAATAAAGATTGTTTGAACAGCCGGCATTCGACAGGACTTAACGATTTCCTCCTCTGGGTATGTCGAGTAGTGGCTTAGCAGAGTAAAGAATTTTTGCAAGCCAGAAAATGTTTACCTAGTGAGGCGACTATTCGACATAATGTCCACCGGATATTATTTCTTTTCGAAAATTCTATACGAATCACAATAAAATTACATATGATATATTAGTCCTAGTCCATACGTATCAACTTTTGCTGCTGCAGCTTTTATTTTTTAGTGAGAAAGAGCGAGAGGGGAATACACTAGGTATATATTTCTATTTCATCACTCTCACACAAAAAAAAGTTGCAGCAGCAAAAGTTGATTCGTATGGACTGCGACTTTATAATAATAATAATAATAATAATAATAATAATAATAATAATAATAATATAATAAAGGAATTCACGAGGTAGTCCTAAGTGTTGTAGCTACTAACGTTATACAATAGTTGTATGTTTTGGATATTCTCAATAAAAATATATAATATGACACTAGAACTTATTTATATATGATTTTATTTTGTGCTATGTGTTCAGCTGAATAATTTTTGCATAAACCGTCTCTATTTTAAATTTACATTATTCTATTTTTATTACATGTACATAAATATTTTTTATTCAATATTCTGATGTTTAATTTTTGAAGTTTTTTGTCTTTAGTATTTGAATACAAGACAGGGTGTTCAAATATGTCCTATTTGAAATGTTGTACTATGTTAGTACCTATGACATTAGTACACCTATGCACATAGTTACAAAATCAAAAGTAACTGAACAAAAAAATTTTTTCTCAGCCGAGTGTTTCGTCGGCGGCTCGGCTTCTTAAAAAAAATAGCTGATCGGCTAGCCGCCAGTCGCGCCGTTACGGATTGCTACTCTGCTGGTATTGAGTGTTCTGTGATCTGGAGAAATTTAAATTTTCAGTTTTCGAATTTCGCATATGGGTATTTCAGAAAAAAAATCCGCTTTTTGTCATGTACGTCACAAAGCAATTAAGCTTAATATTACTTAAGTTGTCTTTGCTGCGTTAGATATGTATTTGTGTGGAACGTAAGTAGCTCTACATTTAGTAAAATATAAGGAAACATCCTATTATATGGTTCTGAAATACAAGCTTAATTTCTTGGTGCCGTTATGTGATAAAAAGTGTAGTTTTTGTGGAAATTCCCATATAGAATTGCGAAGTAATATTCAAAAATTAAATAATATTTAGATACATATATGATTCTGAATAAAATCCGTTTATATAAGCCAGTCTCTTCAAATATTTTAGTGTGTTATACCTATGTAGTTTATTATTTTTACTGAGAGTTTTTATTGAAAATAATCACATTCGAGTTATAATATTAAATTTCTTTTTGTACCAAAAATCGACCAAGCTACCAATTTATCTAAAAATTAAATAAATCTACCAGTTTTGGTCTGATCAGACTAAAGTGGCAGCCCTGCACGCAATGGCTAAAAGCCGGCAGTACCGACAAAGCCGACTCATTCTGCATAAAATTAAAATTCCTACTTTGTGATAAAATTGCCACTTTTTATGAAATCATCGGCAGCTTCATATTTTTTTGCAAAAAATTTAATTTACACTAATTTTGTTGATCAAAAATACCGAATTAGACGACCTGAAGCCGCCGCCGTAATTATTTGGGTCAGCCGGCGCCGAAGGCAAATCATGGCCGGTTTCGTTCCCTGAACATGAGCACGGTAAATAGATAAATGCAGTGCAACTTTATCTTCATCATTTATGTACCTATTGCACTAAAAGAAGAATATTGAATTGACTCCATACAACTTCTTTTTATTTTGATGTTTTACTACATTATTATTTTACACAGCATTGTTATCGTTCTTTTTGCACTTTTTATTTGTTGTTTTGCTATTGTTTTGTGTATAGTATATAGCTGTAACTGTTAATTTTCATGTTGTTGTTGTTCCAGTTTTAACTCTTCTTCTTATGAATGTTGGTGGTTATGTATGTATGTATGTATATTGCAGATTTATATTTTTTGTATTTATTGTTATTATTCTACATACTTTTATAAGACTATATACTACATGCATAGTAACATTATTTTTATACTTTTTATTTTTTTCATTCCCTTTTAAAACTCCACTTTAATAAATAAATGTGTAAAATATAGACAATTTCTTTTGAATGAACTCTTTTTTCCTTCGTTTTTCTTGTTCTTCTTAAATTCATCACTTTTTTTAAGAAAACTTATAGTATGCATTTAAGCATGTACATACATATTTTGCTTAAACCTATCTCCATATAAATTGTATTGCAATAAATGATAGGATTTCACTATTTTATTACTAAAACATACATATTAGTTAAAATTAACTACATACATACTACATATAACCTAATAAACAACTTTAATTTACCAATTATTAATTAATTTATTGCAGGAAACATTACATATGTATTACTTTTTCAAGTTGTTGTTGCTGTAACTGTAGTAGACATTAGTATAGGATTAGTTTTATTTATGCAATTAACACACATTAAATTTGGAAGAAATAAAGAACAAAACACTTTTTCTTTTATATAAGAAAAACAGCAAATTTTGCTCATTTATATACTTAATTACACAAAACATACACACTAATTTAGTAGCGTGAAAAAGTTTTCTTTATATTAATTTGGGTTTATTTTGTTCCTTTTTCACTTTAGCGAAACGACTTCAGCAAACGACCAACAAGAACTAATCAGGGCAGCGACGTATAGTGTGCCTTCTGCCGCTGCTTTGCTTATTCGTCATTTTCTTGTTTTTCTCTTTTTATTTTCGTTAAGTCTGCAGTTCAGCGTTGCCGCTGTGATTATTTCTAAGCCTGCAGCCACACGATTAAGTTTTTCACGCATACTACTTACCAAAATACACTGTAATTGGAACCATGATACGAAAATACAAGGCATTACATTTCAGAACTGTTTAATTTAATCATTGATGCCAATTTAGCAATTTTTTGGTTAAATGTAGCAATTTTTCATCCCGTTTAGCCAGAAGAATAGTTAATTTAGCCATTAATTTTATTTTTCATTTATTCATTCTTTATGAAGAACTAGCCCAGATGCCATATTTTAGCCACCTTTATTTTAGTCTAGCCATTTTTAGCAACTTTTTCATAGATGAAAATTTTTCCGATTTTTCATAAAAAATTTAGACTCGCAACAAAGGAACACTTGTTTACTACCAAAAAATACAGCAGAGCAATATGTTACTGTTATCACACGCATGAGAAGAAAATAAACTTTGGCAAAATGGTAAACTATTTTTCACAGATAGAAAAAAATTATTTGGTTTTGTTTACAGCAAAACTTTTAAAATTTGCCAAAAATCACCGAAAAGTGCTTCGTTTATAAAAATAAAGATCTTTGGTAAGCTCAGTAATGGCAATCGTTAGGAAGCAAAACTAGAATTCAGAAATGTGGGTTGACACTTTCTGTAATACTTGCATTCAGAAGTTGTACCCAGTACACTTTTTAAATATTTTTAAAAATCGCTTAAATAAGTTTTGGCTAATAAAAAGAAAAAACTTCGGTGAGCGCAATAATGGCTAATGGCAATTGATAGGGGGCAAAAATACAATTCAGAAGCAGGGGTTGTCGCTTTCTGAAATACTTGCACTCAGAAGTTATTTATATATTTATTTGTAATTAAGTCTATGAATTTACAATTCTCACACACCATTTAAACATGCATACAAATGTAATTAATTAATTATGTATATTATTAGAAATCAGTTATTTAAAGAATATATAATATTACGTTCTATTACGTTATTACTTGAAGTAAAATCAACATAACAATAAAGTTTATTGAAATCCATGCATCTTCTAATAAAGGAATCTGAATACCCAGCAAACGTTTGAAAATTGGCAAACACCACCGAAAAATGTTTCGATTATAAATATAATAAACCACTAGTGAGCGCAATAAAGGCTAATCGCTAGGCGACAAGAATTCAATTCAGAGACAGGGGCTGCCACTTTCTAAAATACTTGCATTCATAAGTTACACCCAACAACCATTTACAAATTGACAAAAATCGCTGAAAAAAATTTTTGCTAATAAAAAGAAAAAACTTCGGTGAGAGCAATAATGGCAGTCGATAGGCATTTGTGTGTATGAAATGGAATATAACATACCCTACAAACAATTGGAAGATATCCCCTTAGGCAATAGTTTAGAAATATCCCCAAATTTTCATTAGCGGATTTCATTATTTGATGCAAATGGTCTTGCGAAAGTGCAAAATCGAAATATCGTAGCTTTTGTCTGAAATCCAACAACAAAATACACAAAATATCCTAAAAATCTACGATATTTTGCATTTACACTTTTGCAAGACCAATTGCATTAAACACTGAACTCCGCTATTTAAAAGGAAATAATCAAAGTAATATTTTTATTTTCTTTCTTTTATAAATTTTGAGCAAATTTTATTACAACAATTTTGTTTCAAAAAATATAATTTCGACTAAAATATATTTTAGAGCTATAAGAAGCAAGCTGCCAAATGCAGAAATGAAATTTTTACGGAAAAGGAATCAAGATTTAACAAAAAATCTGTGTTTAAAATTAATATTTTGCAAAACTCAAAATCTTCTTTTAATCTTTCTAATGATAATTTGGCGATATCTTCCTATTTTCTTATTGGTGGTTATCTGGCATAATTGCTAGTTTATCATCTAGAAAAATCGCTTTCGTATTGCTTACACGCAATTTATACGGTGAATTTTACACTTTTCTTTAAACCATGTCTTATTTTGTTGTATAGTGAGCGGGGTGGAGAAAAAAGCGGGGTAGAAAAAAGACAAGATTTCTGCTTTCGAGATTTTTTTCATATAGTACTTTAGTTCCATTTGCATTTTCTCTCTCTTCTGTGATTGTGTTAAGCTGAAAGTCCATAACATGCGTTTCGTGCGTTGCGCGTTTTGTGTATTTCATACTTTAGACGCCTTTCTAAATTCAAGTTACATGCAACGCTTTTTGTGCGCCAATGTTTATGTTTTGATCAGCTGTAGTGTAAATATTTTTATCAAATAAAAATAATTTTTGCAAAAATGTTAATTAAAATTGAAATGTTAAAAGAATTTGTGGAATTTATTGAGTTAATAAATATGATATATTGTGCAACAAGGGCATACTCAAAGTTCCAAAATAAAACGAGACAGTTTTGGGTGCGTCCCTTGTATTTGGAACGGGAAGTGAGTGGTTTTTTGAACTCAGCGAGAGCTATTCCAACATATTGTCGGCTCTTCTTGACTTTAATGTAAATTTAATTGTGTCGGTACAATATTGAATAAAGTATAAAGATAAATTGATAAAATTAATAAACATAACAGAGATGAAATTTATTACATAAATTAATCGATAAATAAAATGAAAATTTTGTTGATGAAAGAATTGTGCTAAAAATTAATTTTAATGTATTTTATTCTTGAAAACATTTGTAAACTCTATTGCGATAGGGGTTTTTTATTAAAGACTTTTTTTTGTAAATAAAGTTTAGAAAAATAATCCACCATACAAACATATTTATCGATAACATTGAAAATATAATATAATTTGTCATTCCCGGATATCAAAAACAGCTGTCATTTTTTCATAGCGCATGCGACGCATACAAAAGTAGAAAGTAAACCTACTTTTCGCGTCAAGCGTTTTACGCTTTGTGCTATGTAACTTGTCACATACATTTACACTGATTCTACTTTTTGACACCCGCTTATAACGCGTTACCGTGTGTAACGCGTGTTATGGACTTTCAGCTTTAGGGTTTTAGTTGTTATGAACGAGTAAATAAAGCAAATTTTGAGAGTAATGTACAAAAAAGACATGAAATGAAAAATCATTGTATAAATACAAAAAATTTTGGTAGCAACTTTAAAAGAGAATTAAAAAAGACATGTCTTAATAATCACGATGTAAATTGCATGTTAGGAGTATTCCCATCGAGACATGTTTTTTCCCGAAGGAAGTATCTTCCGCAATACGAAACCAATTACTGCCGCAATATTATTTTTCATCCAGGCAATACGTTTGACAATACATATGGCGTATTTCTGTAATTCCTGGGATATGATTTGGCTGTTTGAAAATATTAATCAGATGTGGGACTATCTTCTTTATTTTCAATTAAAATAACTTTTATATTTAAATTACATATTTATACATAAAAAAGCATTTCTAATGAAATATTTTTAGTTAATACAGAAATATTAGAATTATGGCCCCTATTATGATGCACAACTCAACTAGGTTCAGTTGTCAATGCTACGACCCAACTCAAGTTGTATTCCATGATATGAATTTGACAACTACGACTCAACTATCAATTTAGTTGTGAATCATAATAGTGGCCTATATGTTTGTTTTACATTAACTTAAGTGGTGCTTCTTCTTTTTGCCGTGGGTGGTTTTTATTTGACTTGTTAAAATGTGGAAGCAAAAATTCCAAAGCATTATTGGTGACTCATTTCAGATTATTTTTACAAAAATTTCAACAAATCAAGTAAAAAATACGCATTTCTAAGAGCAATAATTTTACGTTAAAAAGTTCAAAGTTAACCAACTTTCTGGCGCAAGCGCGTCAAAATATTTTTTATGTAACTTGTTCTATGAAAAAACATTAGTGTAACTTTATTTGACAGCAGTCTTCAGCGCGCTCGAGTACAAACGAGTGTTATGTTCTTCTACCTTTACTCTACGTCTCCACCTAACTTGAAATGTGGTTGTAACTTGAAGTTATGACTGCGTTGTTAAAGCAATTGCACTGCAAATTACTGATTAACGCGCTATTTGCAGATAAGAATTTTGGGTTGTCACCTTTAAATATGTTTGTTAATAAAATATAATAAATAGATATATACTACGTATAAACGTAAAATGCTGCCAAATACTTTTTTATTGTCATTTATTAAATCACTGAATATTTATCTATATATATTAATATATTTACTTATTTCTTATTTTTTATTAACAAGCATGTGTAAAGGTGGCATCTCATACTTATTATTTGAAAATAGTGCGTTAATCAGCAATTGTTTTCGTGAGTTACAATAAAAATACGTACTTGGGAGCACTTGTCTTTTAACATTCTTGAATAATGCTGGATGTTCTCAACACTGTTTTCAAGAAGGTGTATTTCCACTATTTTGAATTCTAACGGAACGCTGTCAATTTTATGTCGTTATATTTGAATGTGTTATTTTTTAATTTCGTAACGTATTATTGTGTGTATAAAATTTCATGTTACCATTTTGATGAAAAATAAAGAAACGGCAGCACTAATATAAAATAAGCTGTGGTTTTTATCTTAGCTTACAAGAAGCAAACACAGCATATAAATTTGCCACATTTTCGTGTAATTACGACGTACTGAAGCACAGACACAAGACGATATAGTTCGATTGTTTGTTGTAAGATGGCGCATAACATTCCGTAGTGTCTTATCACACTATGCCTTTGCATCCTGCCTTGCTTTGACAATTTCTTTTAAAATCACAACGAAAATTCATGCAAATTTACATTGAGAATTTTTCTTCATGCCTTTTTTTACGTCTATGACGTCCATTTGCTTTTTGAAACCCTAAATAAGGTCTCCATACTGCTTCCTTTTACCACTGGGCATATTTAATTCAATTGAATATATGTGTGCAATTCAATTGGTTACTCTACGTCTATACCTGATATATTTTTATCTTGACAAAAGCTAAACTTTATATTGAAAACAAATTTTTTATGTTAGTTGTTTTTCATGTATGGAATTTGATATTTGTCATGATAAAAGTATATCGGGTATAGACGTAGGGTGAGGAAAACATAAATAAAAATTTTACAGTTTTTCTGAGATATTTTGCAATGAATATGGGAAAAATTTCGATAAGGCAGTTTTCAGGTACAACGGTGCCTCTTAGAAATCTCACCACACTAAGTAAACAAAATCAAAATAGTTGGTAGCGTCATCTTTACTTTCATCTGAGACGTAATAGTACAGTTTTAAACCCAAATAGCTTTTGCATTTTATTGTAAGATGGTGCAGAAAACACGAACATTAAAGGTGGTTTTATACTATCAGTGATTTATATCTGACTTCTCAAATTTGTCACTGCAAAAGCTATACATCATATATTATACGTAGATAGTCAATTAAAACTTCAAAAACCTAAGTCTGCTGTCAAAACCTAAGTCTAAGAATGTGTTAGTAGAACATTTTGTTTTAGTATTGGTGTAAAATAAAATAGTCTCCACAGCTACAAGACTATACTTAGTTGTACAAAAAGTATTTAACAAAATTTATATTTTTTAAGCACGAATTTTTAGTTGTTATATACAATTAATTTTGCATTAATTAATGAAAATATGAATCTAGAATCATTTTTAATGCAATTGAGCTCAAAAAATTTTGATTCGCTAAATATATTTTTTAATTTTTTCTATTTGGCACTAAAAAAATGGTCCCAAATAGTAGCAAATATGCAATACTGTTGAAAGAAAAAAAAAACGGTTGAAAACTGTGATAAATTTCAACACACAAATGTCAACAAAATTAAACAAATATTTTAAAATTATAGCAAGAAGAAACATAAAATTTATTATATGGCAAATAAAAAAAAATTAATAATATTAAATAGTGTTTGTGTGTGAAAAAAAAAAAATAATTTTAGTGCATTTTTAAGTGCAAAAATTACGCTCTCTGATGAGTGTTGAGTTGCCTCTCTCAGTGTGTTGGATAACAAAATACCTATGGGCGTGAAGAGAGTTTTAAATTTTTTTTGACAGGAGCCCAGTTGACTATTTACGTATAATCTATGCTATACATGTCGTGTGAACCCTTTGAAACATTGTCATCTGAAATTTATACCATGTTCATACGGTACTATGAGCCACTTGGTTCGTTCTCTCAATCACGATTGCGAACCTTGGTGTTCAAACGATTGTTCTTGTTTCATCCTGGATGCAAATCCTTCTACTCTTTAAAATACGTTTCATTATTTATTATTTTTTCTTTAAATATATATATGTAAATATATGCTCTTTTTATTTGTTCAATGTTGTTATTTATTTTTTTTGCACACATTAATTTTTTGATTTTTCTTTGTTTACATTTTTTCACAGATAGTTCGAGGCTCGCAGCTAGATTCAAAATGAACCAAGATGGTTCGCTCTCAAAATTTTTTATGGTGAAACATGTAGATTCAATCATGATTGGGACGCGAACCATGCCTGAGAGAATGAACCTCGAATATTGCTGGCCGTATGCACATGGTTTTAAAAAACCAAAGTCAGGTGACGAAATTTTCAATTAGAGCATGTTATATACATGTACTTGTGAAAGCAAGCATTAAAAATCGCCTATAAATGTATAATTTTGATAGACACGCAAAGTTACACGTGGGTCGCAAAGCTGACAGTCAGATATAAAACACAGATGGTCTAAGCCCATATTAAGCAGATTTTTGTCTATCATATGATACGAAATGAAAAATGCAGATTCAAATTTAACGACATAAAATTACAGCTTTAATGACAAACTGTAGAGTAACTTTAACACAACGCCGGTTGAAAATCGCCTTTGCAAATACCAACTGCGCGATAATAGTAATCGATATCTGTCAATAGTGACTACGATAACGCGGGTATGGAGCAGTCGACGTGACTTGCGTCGTCGCCGCCATTCATAATACGGATATATATGGGCAAATCCTGCGTGACGAATGCTACATTCGTACGCGTTTTTAGACTAAAATATAAACATTTTTTAGTCTTTTAAAATAGATACATACCTCCAACTTATGCATAGTGTTTAGTGGAATATAATTGTACTTTCGAATGGCATAAGACATAATTTCTTAACAGCTATTTGTAGCGAAATAATTGTTCACAAAGTTGTGTGACGTACGCTACACAAAGTGGAAGTAACTTTGAAAGATGAAGCGTGTTTTCGTAATTTTTAGAGAATTTTGCATAACAAAGCACATAAAATCTAGTTCATAAAAGAAAGAGGTATATAAGAGAATTCTAAAATAACTTATTTGCAGCCAAACAATTTTGTCGTTTTTTTTTAAACAAAAGCCATGAAACCTTTGTGACGCATGCTACATGACACACGCTAAGTTTTTTAGGGTTTCGTACACCAAAAGTGTAAAGTAACCCTATTATATTCGCTACGCTGTCCGTCCATCTGTCTATCTGCCTGTCACAGGCTGTTTCCTCGAGAACCTTAAGAGCTACGGACCTGAAATTTTCACAGAATACGTATAACTTTGGCCGATACAACAACAAATATATGATGGTTAAAAATTAAAGGGTGTTTTAAAGCGAGAAACAAAACATGTTGAAATTAGGGATGTAACGAATACCGATACCGATACCGATATATCGGCGATACTTCAGATTTTCCGATACATCGGTATCGGCGATATTTTACTGTCGATACGACGATACTTTTACAATTTTTTTCAGAGCTTTTTTTAACAAATAATTTATTTTTTTTCAATTTTACCATGAATTAAATTGACTTCGTTGTTTTTTAAATCTTATTAATAATATCAATTTTAAAAACTAATAATATTTTATGCTGTTATTTTGTAAAAAAAATTATTTATTTTTTGTTAATTTTACCATGAATTCAAATTCAAGTCGTTGTTTTTTAAATCTTATTCCAGCAAAAAAAGACACTCCACAGAAGTCATGAAAATGTAGAATTCGCGATCCGGAAGTATTGCAAATTTGGATAATTTCTAATTAGTTTTACATATCCTTGCCATTGCAAGAAGTTCTGTTTTTCGATTACCAATCACCGAATTGGAAACGATGCTAGGACAAATTTCTTTTTCGGTGTTCTATAATGATTTTTTCTCAAGCAAAAAGGATAAAAATTACCCATTTTCACAATTTTTTTATGCGAATATAAACTCAAAAGTTTATTTTCATGTAAATTTAGGTGAATAAATATAAACTTAGAAGACTTTTAATAATTAAGCTATTAAGGCATTTAGAAGAATATTAGTTGATAGATGTCCTTTAAAAAATCGATTTTTTAAAAAGCTTGGCGAGTATTTTTTAAAATTATAAAGGAATTAAAAATTTGTTCTTGCTTTTCTACTAATTATCTGCATATTTTTAATATAGATTTTTTGGAAGCAAAGAAAATGTAGCTCCTTAAAAATTACTTCCAATCTTTTATACTGAGTTAAAATCAATTTTAAATATTCTCTCTTACAATGTAATTTTGTATAATAAAAAAATTGCACTTGAGTTTTGTTGATCTAAATATGTTTATCGAATATTGAACTCAATTTCAATATTCGTATCGGTATCGGAATCGGTATCGGCGATATTTGTTTTTAAATATCGGTATCGGTATCGGATCGGCAAAACGGCGTATCGTTACATCCCTAGTTGAAATACTAATGTAATATACAGACACTTATACATATATACATAGATAGACACTTGAAATTTTCAAAGTTAGTATATTATGCAGACTACAGCAATTAACACTGATATTTAAAACAATAAAATTAAAGAGTATTCTATCGGTTAATGTAATTATGACTATGTAATTTCGACAATTTGCTGTATCTGGAAACCGTAAGGGCAAACTCTTGAAATTTTAAAAAGTCTTAAACTAAAAAATTCCAAAACAAAAAAGTGCCAAAATTCAACAAACGCATAAAGGAAAAAAGCAAAAAAACAAAAAAAGTTTTCTGTGTGTATGTATATAAACAGTTTTGACAACTCTAAAATTCTGTGGGATTTGCTCATACGTAAATTTGCAGACATAGGAAAATTATTAATTACTTAAATCGATAACTTTTGGTCAACTTCTCATTTTGTGCGGCATACCAAACTACTAATGTTTTTTTTTCTTTTTGTTTGTGGACGACTATCATCGCTTGAAATGGGAGTCTATTTATGGTTAATTGACAAATCAAGCTAGCCCCAAAAGAAACGGGAACTGTCAAATTGCCGTCTTAAAAAATACAACCATTATGTGCCCCTTTCCACCTTCGGCGAAATTTAAAAAAATAACTGAATTGCTATGCCAGGTTAAACATTTAATGTTGTGTTATATCATCAATTCACACAATAAATAAAGTACTTCTCAATAAATAAATTACCTCGTTTTTTTGAAAAGCTAAGCATACATTCCTAGTTGTTTCAGAGAAAAATGTAAGAAAATACTTCACTGCATATTAATTTAAATTGGGTGAAGAAGAATAAGAAGATTTTTCTTTCAAAAACTAATTACGAAAGATTGCTTATGTATGTATCCAGGAAACATATTTTTCCGAAATGTCAGAAGTTGGAGACTTTACCAGACAATCAACCGAGTTGCCTAAAATTCGCTCAGACATACGACGTTTCTGCGCATTTTCTGAAATATTATCCGATTAATATCAGACTACATAGTCGGCACTTTATCTGAAGCCAATTTAATTTTATTTAACCCTTGTAAGAAATATGTAAAAAAGTTCAGACATAACTGTTAAAACATTAGTTTTTTTTGTAATATGTAGTTAAAAATAACAAAAAATTTTTTCTGTTTTTTATAACTTTTATTTTCAATTTATATATTTTTACGTTGCTTGATAATAGTTATTATTAAAAAATAAGTTTTTCCATTGCTCACAACACTTATTTTCAATGTTTATTTTTTACGTTGCCTAATAATAGTCATAATTGGAAATTTTTTTTACGTTGCTCATAAATTTTATTTTCAACATTTATTTCATTTGGCATTCCTTACAATTTTAGCATATTTTAATACATTTAAGTCCTTGATTTCAAGTTGAAAAATTTTCGCGAATTTTCTCCATTTTCGCGTTAGAAGTGATTTCTTTTTGACAGTTTTTGGGTTTTTTACATTTTACCTATTTTCAAACAATGTCAGCTTATGCAAATTTGCCTCATTTTGCAACTTTCTCAGAATTTTTGGCATTCCTTACATTTTTACCGGCTTTTAATCAGTTTTGCTAAATGTTTAAAATTTTGCAAATTTTCGCAAACTTTCGCGATGAAAGTGATTTTTCGCAGTCATTATATATTTACAGTTTTACAGATTTTTAATTGCCATTTTTCCGATTTTAGCAAGTTCTTGCAAATTTTCTCGATTTATTGGGTTTTTGACATTCATTACATTTTTAGCGGTTTTCAATCAATTTTAGGAAATGTTGAAAATAAATTTATTTCCAACAATAACTATTACACTGCGTGACAAATTTTAAGTTTTTCTATTTGGCAGAAACACCACTATATATCCATTAATCTAGAGACGAAATATAGTTTCCCTCATCTTTTGCTCTTTTTAAAAAAACTTAACATTTTTCAAGAATGCTTTTAAAAAAAAATTTTTTGAATACTAGTATCTAATATTTTTTTAGCGAACTTGGTACCTAATAAAAGGGAAGGCTCTGTAGAATTTTATAAAAATATTTACTTCAGTTCCCCTGTAAAAAATATAAAAAAATGTCCTTTTAAAAATATATCCTTCCATATCCTGAAAAGTTTTCTCTACGAAATGTTTTAAAAATTATATGTTGCAACCGTAAATTAACTCTATAAGACTTCGAAATTTTATGACTTTATCCCTCTTACTGCACAACCTAAATCAGAGCGTTAAGCGTCGCGTAAGCAGCAGGGTACGTATTTACAGTACATTCACAGTAAATATTTTATGGTAAAATGAACTGTAAATACGTACCATGTTGCTTACGCGCCGCTCAACGCTCTGATTTAGGTTAGACTGTTAGTACAAAAGCTGTGATTGTTTTTTTCATGGAAAAAAAATTAATTTTTATAAAAATTATGTGTAGCATATTAATTTATAAAAAAAAGTATTAATTTAAGTCGAGAGCGATAACAACGTAAAATGTGTGTACATTCTAGAGTTTATTTCATGTTAATATATATTTTTATATATATTGCAAAGCAATCAATTAAAGATTTTGCAGAAAATATCAGACAAATTGTTTCTCAGGACATCTTTTAAATTTTTGTTCAGTTGTTCTTCAACTTTTCTTCCATATCCTTGGCGTAAAAGCAACTATATATCAATTGATCTAGAGACTAAACATAGGTAAACTCCGTACTTGGGTTTTAATTTCTTCATCTTTTGTCCCTTTTCAAGGACTTTACATTTTTTGAGAATGCTAATTTTGATACTTTTTTCATATTAATATGTAATTTTTTTTTAGCAAAACGTAGTGGTAAAATAATCTGTTAGAATGTAATCTGAAGAAGAGCTGGAAAAATTGGAATAAAGAGGCAGAAGGTGAAATTTTCGGCTCACCATATTGATAAAACGAATAAGATAACTCATATTCTATTTCCTCATAAAATTTGATTAAAAAGCTTATGTTTCATTAATACTAGTATCCACGATCAAACGTGGTAAAAGCGAACAAAGGACGCTGATGATGACATCGTAGCGGCTAGTACTAATCCGTTCTGCTAGTCTGATTAGATATTCTAATATTCCACTCTTAAAAATAATTTGAATTTACATTAATTCAATTATTGAAGCCGAATAATAACTTCAGACTTATATTCATACAAGAACAGTACATTTTAAAAATAAAGTAAATATGCAATTTTTTTTTAATTCTAAATTGGTTGGCGGAGAATTCTCACAAATTGCCAGGTTATACTCCAGGAGAGCTTCCGTCATGCACTGCCGCCTGACCTATACCATCATATAGGAAGGAGGAATCCGAGCTTTCCGCTCCCAAGTTTAATGGTCTCCACCAGTTTATTCGAGTTTAGGTTGGCACTCGTAACCAAAAAATTCATAAATTGTGTCTAAAACTAGTGCATGTGACTAATGGTCACCGACGCGAAACTGTACACGATACCGTTAACCGACGCCAACCACTACACACATGCGTTTGAATCGCAAAACTCTCGAAGACAAATAAACGAACAGAACCCGGTTGCATTTACGAAGTAATTGCCAACGACGCTTGATGTTGACTCGTCCAGAGTTGCTTTACGACTGTGAATATGCAATTTTAAAATAAATTCTATGTAACAGGGATAGCAAAATCGATACGATACACCAATGGCTTAATTAGTACAATTAATAATTTTTTCGTTTTTTAGAAAATTTCCTCATTGCAGCTCTTTTATTGCGGTAAAATATTTTATCCTTTTCGTCCTTTCGTACATATGAAACATTTTATCTAAATTAAATTTATTTAATTGAGAAAAAAGTTTGACTTAAAAGTATGTAGTCTGCAAGCCTTGCAGATCATGATACATATTAAGGCATTAAAAAATATTAAATTTGTATAAATTTATTTGCATTACAGTAAAAGGGAATATTTCGAACATTATTGAGAATATATCCTTCTACCTTCTAATATCTAGTATGTCAAAGTAATGAGTTATTTTCGATTAGAAATTGTGATTGGTAAATTCGACTTAAGCGCACGTTTCCTTTTGCCACAGGCACGTATTGAAAAGTGATATATTTTATATATCTATATATATATATATATATATATATATATATATATATATATATATATATATATATATATATATATATATATATATATATATATATATATATATATATATATATATATATATATATATATATATATATATATATATATATATATATATATATATATATATATATATATATATATATATATATATATATATATATATATATATATATATATATATATATATATATATATCGTTACCTTAATATAAGAAGGCCCCAACTCATCAAAAACACTTTTTACAGGAGAAGGAAAAAACTTAATAAGAGCTGAAATAATATAGCTACACAAACGTTGTCAAAAAACTTCTTTATTTAAATTAAACGAGGAATTCAGATTGAAATACATATGTATATATTTGTAATTTTTATGGATGTTATATGACTTAGGGCTTTTTGTATTCGTATTTTATGAAAGAAATAGTGAGATAGGGCTTTTTGAAAAGAATAATTTAACTCAAAATTGTATTTAAATTCATGGTTTTAAAACAAATTAAAAAAGGCAAAATACATTAAATTGTAAAAATTAGATAATTGTAGATATTATTTAGATTTGATATGGTAAATTATCATAAAAGTAATGACAGTCTTTGGGCAGAAACTGCTTAAGATCTTGTAAGTGATCCCACTTCTTTTTCGATATTTCTATTCTTTTGGCGTAAAGTTGACCAGGTGTGATGGTTCTGGTAATGGACTTTTTCCTTTGCGGTAGAGGCTCATATTCGGCACTTATATCGGTTTTGTAATAAATATACCCCAAGTCATCGTATGTTAGGGCTCGGATCATGTTTACAGTATGGCCTCCAATGCTTCTTCCCGTAATGAATTTAAATATTAGCAACAATTCATATTTACCTTACCGAATTAACAAGGAACCATATTTACCTGGCCGAATGGACGGGTATTGTTTGGGAATACTTTCGAAGTCCAGGAAATTATCATAGTGCAGTTGGTGCACTTGTAAAGGGCTTGGAGATTTTCGAGGTTCTCTTATAATATCAACCAATTGAGATGGAAGGTATATTTATTTTTTTGCTAGTTTTCTCTCAATGAGTGAATGGGTAGCATCACACTCCTTTTGCGAATGCCCACTTATTAAATACTTTTGTTCTATTGTTATATGGGTTTCCTCACAAAAAGAGAGTAAAGCATTGGCTAACGTACTGTTTCGGTTCTGGTAAAAGCAGCCGTCGGAATAAATTATAATATGGTGAACTTCTGGATGGCAATTGTGAAAATTGTGTAAATGTTTAGTAATGCACGTTGCAAAAAGGCAAGAGTGCAGTTTGCCATCAGTCTCCTCCCACACATAGTTATCAGAATCATGGCTGATAGGATTGTAAAATGTGATATTATGAATTTGTAATTTCATTTTATAATATGCTGCATTTGTGTTTAATTGAGGCATCAATTTGACAGCTTGTGCATCCATACAAAATATTGCACATAAGCCGGACTTTGCGTTTAAAATGTCGTTGGACTTTTCTTCTCGCATTTTATCTATTTCCTCTCTGTGTTTTTTATAGTCTTGCTCAGATATGTTTCCTACTTTATATGATACGCAAGTATTACATTCGTCATTTTTTGGTTGGAAAATTGAATAATTTGATGCTTTTATTATATTTGCGAAAACTGGGTACGACAAATGTTTTAAGAGGTTTTCTTTGTTTGCGGTACACTTATCCTTGTATAGGTTATAGATTTCAGTGTATGATGAAAAATTGGATTGTAAATACAATTTTTTTGTATTCTTTCTGCAATAGTGAGATTCCATTTTTGGAAGACCATCCAGCCAGTTTTGGAGAAATGGACGTCTTTCCAGATTACGTTGACCAGTTTTCGAACACCTCTTAGATTCAATGTGAATATTTGTAATTTCTTCGGTACTTGGAACTGTGCAATGTGCTCCCCCACAGTTTAACCACTTCCTAACCATTTTTTCATTCAATCCTAAGGTTGAAAGGAACATTTGGCGGCAAACTTGCAATCGACTTGAATTGTTCATTAAAAAATATGCCTTCGATTGAGTTCGATTTGAAGATTCAACGAAACATTGCTTTTTCTCCTTCATTAAAACAAGGCCTACAATATTTCTTTTCGCGTATTTTCACTGAATTGCGAGCAAGTGTCTTAATGAACTTTTTAAACAATAATTTGATGAACAGGTTAAACCTTGATGTCGTGCTTGCTTTACGGAAATTGAATTATTTGTTATATCCAAATATTCTTCACCTTTCATTCGCTTCACTTTATTGCTTTTGTACTTCCATTCCGATTGATTTGGATTAATTCTCCTAGTACGGATACTATCATTACCGACATTCATATTTTCAGTTTTTATACTTTCACAACACACGCGTACACCTTATACGCACAAATGAAAATAAACGGCTCTTGCTCTATCAGTTATACACAATAGCCCAATTCACAATCTTGTGCAAATGGTCTTGCATCGTAGCATTTGCAAAATGGTATTGTAATTGATACTCACCACTTAACAATTGTTAGTGGTGAGTATAAATATAGTATACCATTTTGCAAATGCTACGATGCAAGGCCATTTGCACAAGATTGTGAATTGGGCTAATGTAAAACAACAACAATTCTAGAAATGCAATGCCTACTTTGTACGTTTCTGCAGAAATGTATGAGTCAGTGTTTTTTTGTTTACGAAAAATTGTGTGTATGAGTTAGGGCTTTTTTTCTTCAGAAAAATTGTGTGTATGAGTTAGGGCTTTTTGTGTTCTGCTTATAACGTCTTTATTTTTTATCTAATTTGCTTGAAATTTTAATAGAATGTGTATTAGCAACCATTCTACAAGAATCAATCAAAAAACGAATTTCCAAAAATAATGAGTTGGGGCCTTCTTATATTAAGGTAACGATATATATATATATATATATATATATATATATATATATATATATATATATATATATATATATATATATATATATATATATATATATATATATATATATATATATATATATATATATATATATATATATATATATATATATATATATATATATATATATATATATATATATATATATATATATATATATATATATATATATATATATATATATATATATATATATATATATATATATATATATATATATATATATATATATATATATATATATATATATATATATATATATATATATATATATATATATATATATATATATATACATATATATATATATATATATATATATATATATATATATATATACATATATATATATATATATATATATATATATATATATATATATATATATATATATATATATATATATGTATATATATATATATATATATGTATATATATATATATATATATATATATATATATATATATATATATATATATATATATATATATATATATATATATATATATATATATATATATATATATATATATATATATATATATATATATATATATATATATATATATATATATGTTTCTAGTTTCAAAAATCTGTTTTAGTACAATTAGGTCCAAAAAAGTATAATTAGGTCCAAAAAAGTATAATCTCATTTGCCATCCCTGATATGTAAGATGAATTTATGTTAACTTCGTGCTTTGGACTTGCAACCAGTGTTTTTGGCTATGTAGTTTGTGCTTTGGACTTCAAAACTGAATTACGTAACGCTATTTTTAGAGTTTTTGTCTTTTGTTTTTTTCTCTTTTGTAACGCTTTCTTTTGTAACGCTTGTTACAAAATTTTCAGGCTAAATTATCTAATTCGTAACAAATCTTTAGCCCCACTTGAAGCGTTACATAATACGTTAATAGCACCTTACTTCGATACTAGCTGATATTAAAATAACAAACACTGAATAAAAATACAAAATTAATTTGGAAAACGTCAATCCATCATCCTCTCCAATCCACATCAAACCATTTTCCCATATACATGTTTTCAGTTTTAGTGATGAAAATGTTGAGATTTTCAGCACTATTACAACCATTTTGTGTAAATAAAAAGGAGCTATTGCTTCTAGGCAGCTCATAGCGAACAAAAATCTTGCATTATAAAAACGCAATTGCAAGTGATTTCGTTATGTAGTTTCGGTTACAAAAATGCTTCCAGCAAACACTAATTTTTGCTTGGAAGTCGGCTGTCGGAAACTTCACAGACAATAACATTTAAAAAGAAATTTTTTTTAAATACATACTATATTTATTAAGTTATGGGACATACAAGAGAAAAAAAATTTGTTCCAACTTTAGTGGACGTGCCTTAATCTTAACTGATCGACCTGAAAATTTTTTAGGGTTAAAGTAATCTAACTTTTAATTTTTAACGAGCACTCTAATTTATGCATATGAGAAGTTTAAGCAAAATTAAAAATAAATAATCTGAACTATTTTAAATTGCCATTAATGACTAGTTGGTTATTATTTACTTCGAAACAAATGAAAAACTTTAATTACTTTTATAACAAAAGTACACAACGTATAATTGAGTCTGTCTTGTTTTTCTTTTCTTTCAAAATGATTTAACAATTTCCACGCCAAATTTCAGTAAAACAAAATATAAACAAAGAAACAGAAACTTACTGCAACACGAACGAAGAAAAAAAGGCAGATTGAGGAAAATTTCTTTAGAAGATCACCAGGTTGTGTTTTATGCTGTTGCAATAATACAAACAAGAAACGGAAAATACTTAAATTGTAAATACATAATTTTATTGCATAGATCCGATCTTTGTTTGTGTTGCAATAACTTTCACACACACACATGCACACTCGCCCATACCCAGTTGTCCAGACTGCCTTGCACGACATTGTCATCTACGATTCTTGTACGAAGTGTATTCTGTCGATTGGTTTTCTAATCGATAATTTAAAGGAAATCGTCCTTCAGAACAATCTGAGCGACAAATTCCTGCAAGTTGTCCTCTAGTAAACCCTTTTCACTACAATATGAGCGACAATTTCTTTCGTTTGGTTCTCAATCCAACCTTGAGGACAATATGAGCGACAATTTCTTATATATTGTCCACATTAGCATTGTCGAGGGCAAGATGAGCGGCAATGTCTTAATTGTTGTCCTCAAGCCAACTTTTTTGAGGACAAGATGAGTGACAATGTCTTAAATTTTGCTTCCATTAACATTATGGAGGACAAGATGAGTGACAATGTCTTAATTGCTGTCCTCAATCCAGCTTTGCTAAGGACAATATAAGCCACAATATCTTAAATTTTTCTCCTTTAACATTGTAGAGGACAAGATGAGCGACAATGTCTTAATTGCTGTCCTCAATCTAACTTTGTTAAGGACAATATGAGCGAAAACGTATTACATTTTGTATTCAATCAAGCAAATGTATATGTTGGCCTCTTGTTGCCGATGTTTTAGGTGAGGAGTGTTGCAGGCTGGTAAGCGCGAAAATAATTTAAATGAAACGGAAAAACGCAATTACGCAATAATATTAAGTAGGTGACACTGTGGCTATGTAATCGTTGACGACAAGGTACACGATATTGTAGTCTATGTAAGCATTGGCGATATAATATTTGACATTTTTGCTTTTGTAATCATGTCGTCAATGATAGCTGACACTGTCACTTATATAATCATTGACGAGAAAGACAAATGACATTGTCACTTCTATAGTCATTGCAGACAAAATAGGCGATAATGTCAAATGTCAGTATATACATATACATATATAATTTTTTTTACAAAAGAGAAGTAACACAATCAGGCAATTAATGCCTACCAGCTAATTAATTAATGGGTTACCTTCTTTGGGAAAGGAGTAGTGTAGAGAGAACAGGTGGTGAAGTGGGAGAGAGATAGAAAGCGGAATTCATTTACAACCCTACTAGTGGGGGTTTTTTTGTACAGCAGTGTTGCAAGCCCGTCTGGTGTCAATTAGAGGCATTGAGCTGTTTAAGCTGTGTAGCCATTTTATTAGTTCTTTTTATTAGACGAAGGAGGGTGCTGTGAAGTGCATTAGGATATATATGTCAGTACTAATCGCTGCCGGTACTGCCAAAGCGATTAGTGCTATGCCTTCATCACTTTAACAGTCCCACAATAACCAATACAATAACACAACAATGCACATGAGACAAATGCATGATGTTGTTGGCTTGCCTGAAACTAGTCTTGAACTCAAGACCTCAGAGTTGGTAGTCTAACGCGCTAACTAGTCAGCCAACAGTATATACTTTGGTTGATTCATATATAAATTGTAATGCGAATACGTTTAAATCTTTTAAAGGTATGAATTCATGGTGAAAATACTACAGATTTAATTTCAAGGAAAAACTTGTTCTTAAATCTGTTATTTAAAATTTAATTTTGTTACTACTTCTTATGAAAGCTTGAAAGTATATTAAGCTCGCGTGACAATTGGGGTATTCACAAGGTGTCTTATCATGTCATAATGTCATAAAGTGCTAATATTTTATGATAGTTTAAAGACATTGTTGTTGTGCTTCAAACAAAAAAGTCCTAATATAATAAGACTTTTTGTGCTGTGTTTATTATTTTCTCATAACTGCACAGTAAAAATCTGAGCCGAACGGCCGAAACTCTTGCGTCAAGCCGCTGGTAGTATTTACAAACCGCCGCCGTTGATATAAATGAATGTATGCAATATGCAGTAAAGTGTTTCCTAAACTTGTTCACAGTTTTATAACTTCACATTTGATTATATTTTTATAACTGTGTAACAAGTAAAAATAAAAAATCGAGACATTTAAAAATATGCAAGTGAGAAAATTTTGTTTGTATACTTTAGCTGGCTGGAAGCCAACTAACGTTTTTCCACTAGCAGCCGCGTGGAAAATTAGTCGGCTCAGTCGCCGGCAACAGCTGGTTTCGTTTATGTTTATGTATTTGAACAATTCTACTTTCTATGTCCGTTGAAATTTGTTTTTACTTTAATTGAAAATGAAGAATTTAAAAGATATTCAGCTGGGTTTTATTTACTTTATTAACAAGTTAAAATAATATAAAAACAAAATGGGTATTATTTAAATTTTTTCACTTGTTCTTGGCATTCTGATTTCAAATATTTATAATTGTTTTTTTTATCAGCTGATACAAATTTGAAATAGCACAATTACTTATGAGGGGTTGCTCACAGCAGTCATATTTTTTCGTGTTATTATTTTAAAACATATGACTTTATGACTACCTTGTGAATCCCCCAAATATGTACACATGATTCGAAAATTAGGCAGTACCATGCCCATGCAAAGTAAATATTCTTTTTCACCTAATTATACTTAACTGAACGTTATTAAGCTTTGCACACATTGAGATCTCAGCACAATACAGCATTACGATGGGAAACTTCGGTAGTGCTACGCCCACTATAAATAAATATTCTTTTACATCTACTTGTAATTAACTGCTTCTTATGCAACTTTGTATGTGCTTGGAGTTGCTATAAAAATGCAATCTTATAATTATACTATGCAACCAAAAAAAAAACAAAATAAAGGAGTACCACTATATTTCTTTGCTGTAAAATGGTCCCCTAACTACATCAACAGTCGAAATATCAAATTCTAATTATCATTTTTCTTAATTTTTTTCTAAAAATTTTGGATTTTTGAAGAGACTACTCTGCTGCACTGATGTTATCATAACTTGGAAAAGGGGTTTCCATTTTATTAAAAAAAAACACTAAAAAACTTTAAACAAAACTACCTTTAGCTGCTGGTATATATATTTTTTTAAACCCAACAGTTTTGAAATTATTCAAACCGCAATGATAAAAAATATATTTTTTTATGCAAAATTGGAAGAGTTTTCATTTTTTAAAAATATATAAAAAATCGTAAATGCCAAAATGTTCCGATTTTACTAACTAATCATAAAGCCACATGCATCTAACATGAAATAAGATTTATTTTGTGAAAATCTATTGATAAATATTGATTTTATTCATAATAAAGTGAAATCGCCTGTTTTTTGCTGCGAATATTTACACGATACAACAAAATATTTTTTTAAATAACAATGCTGATTCTGGTATAGACCACCAAAAATGTGTACATATACATAATTCGGCGTTTTGAAAGTTAACATGTGGTATTCATTTTAGGTGGAGTTAAATACTTTTATGTAAAACACTTAAAACACTAAAATGAATCGCATATGTAAGCTTTGAAAACACGGATACACGTGCGTATTTTTTGGTAGCCTCTACCAAAGTCAGGTGTTAGAACCTTGTTATTTAAAAAAAAACTATTGATTTTGTTGTTTTAATATTCGCAATATCTGCAAACATTAGGAATAATATAAATATTTCACCACGTAGTTCAAAATGCGTCACTTTTTAGGAGACGAACAACGTTTTATAAAAAACTTGCAAATTATTTTATAATTTTTTTACTTACAAATTTATTGAAAACTTTATTAGTTTTTAGATACCAAAGAAAAAAATTTATAAAAAATTTCACAAATTTGTTATAAAATGTTTTTTCTCTCCCCTAAAACTTTCTGTTTTTTTAGATACGTGATTGCGTCAGAAAACCCTCGATATATGGCTTTACCCAGTAAAAAATTTTCATGTTTTTTAAAGCAGTAAGGCAATAAAGCGCATAGTAATACGCTTTAAAAGATGAGCTTATTGCCGAGCAGTGAATATATATGAAAGAAAGTATACAAAAAAGCTGATTTTTCACTGCCGGTACAATGCAGGTTTTTAAGCGAGAAAGTTCCATATACTTACAGTTTTAGTGCTATAAATGGTGATGATTTTCAGGGCTTAAAAAAGCGCTTTTGTATCAAAAATGTAGTACTCCAAACCGGGAACTCGTCATAAAAAATAAGCAGCGATATCAGCAGGTTTGTAAGCACTACTTTTATTCTCTCATAGTAAAAACCAACTTTATTTGAAAAAAATTTTTTACTGGGTATGATCAGTTAATAAATAATACTGGTAACTTCAAGTCATTCTTGATTTTTTATAAATTTAAAAAAATAAACATTTTCCAATATTGCATAAAAAATATATTTTTCATTATTGCGGTCTGAATAATTTCAAAGCCATTGAGTATATAAAAACATAATGTTAGAACGGCTTAAATGTAATTTTATGCCAAGTATTTTAATGTTTTTTGTAATAAAATTGAATCACCCTTCCCAAGTTATGATAAAATGAGTGCGCCAGCCTCTTAAAAATCTCAAATTTTAGAAAAAAACCGTAATCATTGAACTTTAAATTTCGACTGTTTTTATACTTATTGGACCATAACACATTAAAAAATATATATTGGTGACCAAAGGTCATGACAAAAGTTTCATTTTGTTGCATAGTGTTATTAGAAAGGTGGTTCGAAAAAAAGTTGAGTCGCCTACTGCGATTAAAGTTTAGTTAAAAATAATTCCAGACAAATTTTAATAGTTTTTTTGCCACGCCTTCTGGATAACGCCCTTTTAATTGTTTGTACACGGCGTTGCCATTTGTAATCCGATCATAATATATTGTGGTAACTTTTTAGTCCAACATCAAATTCTTATGCCATCTCAGATTTTTTTACCCTCTGAAGTCTAATTTTTGGCACGTGGCAAAAAATCGCTCAAGTTTATGCCACGCCCCAAAAGTAAGCCCATTTTTTCTTTTTCGCATACTCGCTCTAGCATTAAACCGGGTCGATTAAAATGAGGGATGTCAAACCAGACTGGTTTTTCAAAGCCCGGTATACCGGAATTTCTCGGACTTACGGGCTTCGGGATTTTTATATTTTAATAAATAATATAATAAACAATATTTTCATTATGTGTATTTATAATAACAATTATAGGAAATTGACAAATTAATTTCAATGTATTTTAATACAAACTTTAATATTTTACTGAGCATTAAGATATAAATTTCCGAGAAATCACGTTACAAAGTTGGGATTAATTAGAAAAATTAATTAACTAGAATTATAGATAATCAATCAGATATAGCCTTTGCGGTCGAAATTCCATTTCCCCTCATTACTGTGTTATCTGTTGATCAAATGATTAAGGGGAAGTAGCAGCGGTTATTCAAAGACTGGCACAAGCTGGGAATGAATGGAGAGATATCAAAACTGCTTGGTTATCGTAAAGGGTAGTTTTATGTGAACCCTTAAGACTTTTGCTTAAAATAATGAAGGCACATGTTGCAATTGTCTCAATTTCTGCCGGAAATACCATAAGCCATTTGCCCATGGAAACAGATATTTTGACATTGGTTTCGAAGACTGTAGCAGCAAACCATCATCGGTTCTGGATCTATTCATAAGCCACCGTAAATATCTGGAATCCACAAGATGACCAATATCCTCACACGTAACCCTGAGCGCCATAAGCGAAAAGGTGACATAATCTTTTGGCGAACCTCAGATCACAGTTTATGCTGCCATTCCGCATACCTTATAGTTCTCTACAATATAATCAGGATCGATGAATACTCGTTGCTAACACAATGAACAGAGTTTTCAAGACCCATCCTGTAAGCAGCCATGCTGCAGATGATCTTATGAAGATCTGAATAGGCGTTAAGGCCGAAATAGTAAAAGCTGGACATATCCTCATTACACCGGTATCAATAAGACATGCCAACATCTGGACCTTGGCATAGTTTGCAAGAAGACTTCTGGCAAGAAAATCACAGAAATAATTGACATTAATAGAATAACGGATATTGTATCCAGTTAATGATACTACACCAAAATCAAATTTTCTCCTAAGAGTAAAATAGTGCGTCATTCATGACGTCTAAGAGAACACATATCAATTTACCAGTTACCATAACCATCGGATCATCGGCGTATCCGGTCACTTCATTCGGGATTATTCTATCCGAAAAAAATCCCGGGATTTTCGGGATCGGGATTTTAGGATTGGCTTCCCTAATCAAAATACAAAGCAAAAAAGTCATGCCCTAGTTTCTATAACAGTAGAACTTTTTTTTGCCACGCCCCAAAATAAAGAACGTATTATTTTTTACATATGACACCTCCATTCCGATCTTACCATATCTCATACCGTTTTTTATTGTCTCTGGTGACTTTCTAATCCGACATCAAATTCTGGGTGCCACATACCTTCTCGGATCCTTCCCCCTAATATCCAATTTGTTGAACGTGGCAAAAAAGCCCTTCTAAGCTTTGTATGCATAGCTTTTAATATACACACTATTATCCTACTCCTCACCATTTGGGTCTTTTATACTTCCTCTTGGGTCCTTTATTGTTCCTTTTGGGTACTTTGTTGCTCGTTATGTTCATTAATGATCTGCCATCCTCCTTCCAACATTTCAAAATACTAATGTACGCTGACGATGTAAAGATTTTCCTTAGCTTTAACAATCCTAATATATTTTCATTACTTCAAAGGAATTTGGATAATTTTAACAATAGTGCAATGCAAACTTAAAGGACTTAAACTTGAAGAAATTAGTAAATGTTGTGTGTGCCGCAGAGGAAGTTTAATACCCTGTTGCCATAGAATTAATATTTTAACTTCAAAATGATATATTTTATAGCGGTAAAAAGGAGCTTAAGTTTGAACCAGGACTCTAAAGTAAGTACGTCTATACCAAATTTCATAAAAATCCGTTCAGTGGTTATTGCGTGATGCGTGTTCGGACAGACCGATAGACGGACAGACGAACAAATGTACAAAAAGTTGGTGTTCGATTACTGTTTATATATATATATATATATATATATATATATATATATATATATATATATATATATATATATATATATATATATATATATATATATATATATATATATATATATATATATTTCCTTATTTATAAAACAAACAAATTACATATTGAAAGTTTTAGTAAATGTTCATGAAGAACAAAGGGCGTCAACGAATTCTCTCCACTTTGCTCGATCGTTAGCTAGGATCTTTACTTAGTTCCAGGTCATATTACGAGATGTACATTCATTCTTTACCATCCTGATCCATGTATTTCGAGGCCTGCCAGGATTTCTATGCCCTTGTGGGTTCCATTCGAGCGCTTGTCTTGCAATCTCATTGGCAGGTCTTCTTAATATATGGCCAATCCAGGTCCATTTGCGCCTGCAGATTTCATATTCAATTGGCTTACAGTTGGCTATCAAGAGCAGTTGATTATTTGTGACCCAATTCGGCCAGAAAATGCGAAGGATTTGCTTCAAGCATTTGTTGTAGAACGTTTGTAGTCTCCTTCGTGAAGTTTGAGTAGAGCTCCATGTGGTACAATCATACAGAAGTATAGATTTGACGCTGCAGTTAAAGATTCTCAGTTTTGTGTTGGTCGAGATGTTGCTTGTGCGCCATATTCTGTGCAGCGAACGAAATGCAATCCGCGCTTTGTTTATTCTGTTCGTTATGTCGGCAAAGGAGCCACCATCTTTATTTATGGTGCTTGCGATTACTGTTTACGTCACCATAAAAATTTTCAACAAATATTTCATGTACATACACGCCCTTTTTACAGTTTTATTATATGTATATAGAAGATCTACTTGAAAAAGCTGATTTGTTCCTTGATTTGGGTCACACATTTGACTCATCTAGGGGCATGCTAGGCGCTGCAGGGATGAATTTAGAAAGTTCATTAAACCGCCATATTTGCATGGGAGCTCCGCTAAGGGGTGGAGATAAAGGGCAACTGTTTTAAAAGAAAATGTTTCGGACAAAAAACTAATGGATGTCAGTCATACATTTTACTCCCTAAGGGGACTCCTAGGCAGTTATGGTACGTTTTTTCTCAATATTATGTGGTCTGTATTGTAAATTTTGTATGGGAGCCTCTTAAGGAACGGGGATGGGGGCTGGGCATGTTCCGAGAAAATGTCAAATAAAAAAAATTAAGCGGATTGCTGATACATTGTACCCATCTCAGGGCATTCTAGGAGCTGTGCGGACAAATTTTTTTTATATATTTTGGTACCTTAAAAATTGTCTGCCATAATCTTAGATGCTCGATAATGGTCTGCCATTGACATTTTTCAATTATAATAATAATATATTTTAAAATTTCCAAATGGCAGACGTGGTCAAATGCATTTAAGATTCCTCTAATTGTGATACCTAGCGTACCTGCGCTACAGCTATGGCAACCGCTCAGCCGGGCTTAGCGAGCCCCAATTTTATGTAGGAGAGGTATAGGGGACTCACTGTAGAAAACTCCAGGTTTGGTCAGCTTTATATAGGTAGCCGGCTACTGGCTCTTATACCATCAGCCACATCATGATTTATAAAAGCAACGGCACGAAGCTAATATATAGTAATTAACATAACTTAGAGAGTAGGTGAGATAGGTAAAGTCTTCGGCAGAGAGAATTCAGAGCAAGAATAATATTTGTATTATTTATCTGGATGTTGTTAATAATTACTTCCTGAGATATCAAAATACATGCTTATTGATACTTTGAAAGCAGCTAAAATGTAGTTCCTTAAAAATTATTTCCCATATACCTTAAATTTAAGTAATATAAAATTTATTGCAGAACTTTATTTAAGATCAAAGTCTATTAATGATCTGTTTAAAACTGTTGCATATGGGCATTTCCTTGAAAATGACAACCACGACTGAAAAAATTAAAACCCTTAAAACTTTTTTTAAGATATGGTAAAGAAGAAAATAACAATCAAATTTTACTATACAGAGGTATTTATACCTTACTACAATTTTTAAATATCAAAAATAGCAGTTTAACTGAATATCTCTTTGACTAATTTTAAGACATTGCAATAAACTATTTTCGCTTTTCTAGCGACTAAATTCAGTTATTCAGTTATTGGAATTATACTTTAAAATTAATGTTCCAACATAAAATAACAAGGTTTGTGAGCAAAGATAAAAGATAGAGTTCAATTAGCTATATATTTTTTATTTTCTTTGGACGCTATTGTTTCAAAATAAAAGTTTAAAGCAAGATACTTGTCGAAAACAAATATTGATCGCCATTTTTTCAATTTGGTGTAATAAAAATTTTATAAGCACTTAATTTGTCACGTACGCTATTGTAGTACTACAAATGCAACTAAATGCAAATGAAATATGGCAAAATTTCCATAAAATTTCAAAAATAAAAAAACTTCACCCGTTTTCATATCATTAAAGTAATCGTATTAAAGATTCTCGAACTGCGTATTCGTTAACCGAAAAAATTTCAAATTAATTAGTTTTGTACTAGACATCTGCAAATTGCCATTTGAAACGCTTTTTTAATCAAACTAGCCCAATTCATAACCTTGTGCAAATGGTCTTGCATCGTATCATTTGCAAATTAGTATAGTATATTGATACTCACCACTTAACAATTGTTAGTGGTGAGTATCAATATACTATACCATTTGGCAAATGCAACGATGCAAGACCATTTGAACAAGATTGTGAATTCGTCTACTATGTTTTTCCAAATCGTGCTTTGATTTGACTTGAAATTTACATGCTAAGTCATTACACCATACAAAAACAGGAATGATTTAGAAATCATAGGCTTGTAAGTACCCTATGGTAAATGGAACTGACACAAAATAAGTCATGTGACCAGTCCCCAGGTGGTAGGGACCAGTCCGAGTTCTAACACTTCTTATGAAGCGGACCAGCCACTTTTACATGGGGATGGCCCAGGATGGGGTTAATTGATACTTTGTATGCACCTTGTAACGTGTCTGTCAACTATCTTATGGAATCCTAATCGGTGTAGAATAGTATAGATTATATATAAATATTATTCCAAAATTCAGCTGTAATTATCGATTAATTTATTTTCTTATTGTTACAAATCCACGTAGAAATTGTATTTTATTTTTAAGCGGTGTCTTTGATAGGATTCGAACCGATAACCTCTGGCATGACAGGCTAGTACACCACCCACTCGACCACAGGGGAACTTATATTTCAATGTTATAAATAGCAGTTGAGCTGAAGTTAATATCTGAATATAGTTACGGAACAGGTTCCTGAGTGGCATAGCAGTCTCATTAAAGTGAGACATTTAATATTATAAGGATACTATGTGATAGGCCTTAGATCCAGGTGCATCGAATTTGTTCGGGGCCGTTTACTACAATACTAGCCGGAGCACCAACTAAATTGAGTGAAAATGGTTAATATGTGACCATTTACACAATATGTCTTTTTTCCACCATTCACTACTCATTATTTTTGGTACCAGTCTCATTTTCTCAAGTCATAGGATGAGTACTCTTGGATCATTTGTCACCAAATTCTCCGCAGGGTAATAAGTCAAATGTGATGATTTAAATTTCGTGTCACAAAAACGTGTTTATTGCCATTTTTCCTTTTTTGTTTTTATGGATGTTTTTATGTGGATTTGTTCATATTTATGTACATACTATTTATGGGTCATATCTAGTAATTGAAAACTTACACCCTTCCTGTTGACCGATTTATCTGAGTGTTACCATTTTGGTATTGTCGTGGCTTTCAGTTTTGCCGTTGTTTTCCGGGGAACTTCTGGGATTTTGGGGATTTTTTAGGGAATACGGGGAACTTCTAGGATTTTGGGGATATTTTTGTCCCAGTTTTGGGGAATTCTTACACCGATTTTGTGTCTAAGGATAAGTGTAGGTGCATCGGCTAAACACCAGGTGTTTCTTCTAAGTTCTTGAGAAGTATCACCTAAGTATCTTCCAGGCAATATTTAAAAAAGTATTAATTTTTGTAAGAAATATGTCTGCTATAAAATACTGTTTCTGAAGATTATTTTTTAAATATATTTTCATCATATTAATCTTAAAACGGCATTTGTTTTTGCTTCCATAAAATCTAAACAAATGACAAGTGTGACTTATTTGTTTCAAGTCATTTTGATGATTTATAAGCACTTCTTGATTTTTGTAGGTTTGCTCTTTTTTTATCTGAGAGAAACAATTCATGTAATGCAGGGATGCTAACGTACCCCTTTTCAGACTAGATGTGGCCGGTTTTAAGTTACTCAAAACGCGAAAAAAATGTCTAGGCCCAAACAAAACAGCGTGCACATTATACAATTATCTTTTAACCCTTTTAGCCTCTTTTCCATTTTTGGTCAATATTGGTACATTTTTTACTTTTGCGAACTAACGTGCTACCATCGTTTTGACGCATTTTCTTTTGTTAGTTTACTTTACCAGTAATAAAAAGAAGAATAGTCTAGATTAACCTTCTCTTTCTTTAAAAATTGGTTGCGATTTTAAGTTGGTCCAAAAATTTAAACGTGTTTTGATTTTCAAAAATTTTACTGGATATTGCTTTATACGTGCCTTTTTCCAATTTACCTTATTTAGACCCTTTTTCAAAAAATTTGGCGCGTTTTGCGTTCCAAAAGTTGGCATCACTGATGTAATGACTTGATTCTCACGACACAAGACATGATTTGATTCTCTTAAAAATGTTTGTTGCTTTCATTTGTTTTGCTTTGCTTTGAGATTTAACAAATTACTGTGAATTGAAATTCAAATGGCTTGTTGCATATCATAAGTATGTACTGCTCTGTAGTAGGCTCAGGTGGCGCCGTAAGCTCAGCGCCCAAGTACATAGTATGCAGTATGAAATGAACTTGAATCTTGATTGTTTTTATTGCTATTATAGCCAAATACATATTTTTTAATTGTTTTTTTTTTTGTTTACATATATTTACAGAACATATGTTTCATTACTTAAGAATACTATAAGATAAAAATCTGTTACGTACGCTATGTCACGTACGCTATTAAATTTTGTTCATTATAAAATCATCCAAAAGTTTTTTTGATGTGTAAATATCTATACGCTAAGAAGTAAAAATCTTTTTCACAATACAATCACAAATTTTGAGTAAGATTAATCTTAGTTGAGTAAGATTGTAATAACGCCGTGTGAGCTGTGTATGAGTGTATTAGTGTAATCATACGGACAACAAGAAGTACAGACAAATTTAACAGCTGCATAGAAATACACTAACACCATCTAGTGCGCAATAGTAGTAGTAGTAGTAGTAGTAGTAGTAGTAGTAGTAGTAGTAGTAGTAGTAGTAGCTACTAATTTTCACTAATTGTCGTACATTATATTATCGTAGGCAAATAAAAACAAATAAATAAAATGAATACAAAAACATTTAATTTTAATAACTTTTAAAAAGATTTTTTGCACTTTTAATAAGAAACTTACTAAAACAAAGCAAAATAAGGAAAACAAAAAACTAAACTTGTCAAACTTAAAGTCTTCTTAAAATGTTTCATTACTAGATGTTTACACATCTCCCCTGTGATCGGACTCACATTATTTTTTTTATTTAAAATTTACGGATAATAAAAGGAAAATAGTTGGCTTAGTGTAAGAAATTTAGAAAAGAAAAACTTGATAATTCGCAGACTTTCGCATATTTTTACATGCACCTTAACATCACTTCCGTTTTATGTCGCGTACGATATGCCCTTATTTCGCTCCACATTTTGGACAACAGGGTTTCAAATGTGATAAATTTTTTCTCACATATAGTACCCTCTGAATGGAACATAACGACAAAATTTGTTTCAGTTACTCCTATTTTTGCAAAATCTATTCCACTTTGTAGGCGTACAAATGTCACGTACGCTGACATGGAAATGCCCATATGCATATACATAATATAAATACATGGGTCGCGTGAAAGAAACCCTTCCTTTCGAAAAAACAAAAAAAACAGAATAAGATCCACATAATGAATCTCTTGCAAACAAAGTTATTAACCAAAAAAAAAATATTAAAAAGAAACTTCATACACACACCTTTTTTTTAAAGAAAACTAAAAGAAGAAGAAAACAAAAAATACAACATCAACAATAACAATTTATAGAAATTTACGAAATTTTATGTTTAACAATGACGGTTTCAACTCTGAAAATTCTCACTATTGTTTGACGCGTGGGAATGATTAAATATTCCATTTGCTCTAAAATACAACAAGTGCACAATGTTTTCAACATTGTTTTAGTTGTTGTATATTATTTTTATAATGATCCCTTCGTGCTAAAAACTCTTGTGGAGTTTAAAGATTCATATATAAGTACTACAAAAGAAGCACTAAGAAAAACAATCTAAAAACTCTAACAAACATGTATTTAAATTTAGTGATAAATAAGATGATACTAAAATACTTACATATATATAAAAAAAACCTAAAACGGAAAGAAACTTATTTGCAATAAGTGAATAAATTGCACAAAAAATACATACAAAACAAAATCATTTTAGATCTACAATATATTCTTCCCAAAACAAACTCTTTATATTATGTACTCGTATTTAAGTTTTTTCTTGTCGTGAAATAATTTCAAGATGTTCATTTGTCTTTTTCGCTTGACTGATATTGTCATAGTGGCACTACCACTACCGCTGGCTGACTGGCAACACTTTTCATGCCTCATCAAAGTATAATGGATGATGATGATGATAATGACTAGACCAAATCCATGTAAAATTTACATTGTAAATACATCCATACATAGAAACAAATTTGTCTACTCGAGCAACCTGTTGCATGGTGGGAAAATTATGAGTGGAAGAAAATTAACTTATTAAAAATCTAATTGATGAAATGAATCCATTTAATATTCCATGTTAAATTTCATTTAAGACCGTTTTATTTTCGTAAAGGTATTAAAATACACAAAGAAGCAAAGTTTAAAATTTTGAATTAATTTTAGAATTTAGTTTGATGTTTGTGTATTGTACAAAATTTCTTAATTTTATGAATTAAGATTCGTAAAATAAATTAAACTTAGATTGTAAAAAAGAGATAACTAAATAATGTGAAAGTTTTTAGATTTAAAAAAAAAATTGGTGTATTTGCATTTAAAAGTTAAAAAGGCTGAAAATTACGATAAATTACTCAACCTCATTTTATGTTAACGAAAAATAAGTTATTCTATATTAAAGGGTTTTACAATCACGCTGGGTCTATGCTAATGGTCTGTGGCGGACATGTTGTTTTCGCGACGCACAAATAAAAAAATATATAAATATGGGTTATTTTGAAATACTGTCCCGATTACAAAACGATGCATGAAAAAGTCATACAGGAGAACCTAAGCTTTCAGAAAATCAAGTTCTTAATTACAATGTTGAGTTAGACGATGCGATAAAGAGTGTCAAAGATATTTGGATATTAAAAAGCTTATAGGTGTCGTAACTTGAACATATCTGTGTCGTTTTATCATAACATTTTAAGTCGAGTCAAGTCAAAATCGAGCTAGTGTCATATTCTGGTTCGTGTTTTTACAATTTAAGTTTGGGCCCAATGCGAAAATGTTATTATGGTCTAATTTTTACTTTCTGGAAAACCAACACAACAGATTTTACATTAATTCGTAAACTCTTTATGAATCTACTTTATTTTTCTAAGTCTACTACGCTTATTCTATTGTGACTTTCAAAAATATAATTATAATTCTCAAATGGTTTTTAATAGTCTGTCCATAAGACAAGAGATTTAACACTTTCCAAAAGTATGGTTGAAGTCTACTGATGATTTGGCAACGCGCCAATAAAATGCATATACTACCCATGCTTAAACCTCAACAAATAAAATTTAATAAATTAAAATTTTTTCTATTTGGCAGAAACACCATTATATATCCATTAATCTAGAGACAAAATATAGTCAAAGTGCATACTTGGTTTTTCATTTCCTCATCTTTTGTCCTTTTTAAAGGACTTAATATTTTTCATGAATGCTTATTTTAAATAATTTTTTTTAATATTAGTATCTAATAGTTTTTTTTAGCAAACTTAGTACCTAATAAAAGGGAAGGCTCTGTAGAATTTTATAAAAATATTTACTTCAGTTCCCTTGAACAAACATATAAAAAAATATCCTTTTAAAAATATATCCTTCCATATCCTGAAAAGTGTTCACTAAAAAAATTATATGTTGTAGCCTTAAATTAACTCTATAAGACTACGAAATTTTATGACTTTACCTCTCTTAGTACAAAAGCTGTGATTGTTTTTTCCCGGCACAAAATTAATTTTTATAAAAATTGTATGCAGAAAATTAATTTATAAAAAAAAAACATTAATTTTGATCCGAGAGCGATAAAAACGTAAAATATGTGTGCATTTTAGAGTTTATTTAATGTTAATATATATTTTTATATATATTGCAAAACAATCAAATAAAGATTTTGAAGAAAATATTAGAAAAATTGTTTCCAAGGACATGTTTTAAGTTTTTGTTAATTTGTTCTTCAACCTTTCTACCATATCCTTAGCATTCACTATGTGTCAATTAATCTAGAGAGTAAACATAGGTATACTGCGTACTTGAGTTTTTATTTCCTCATCTATTGTCCCTTTTTAAGGACTTTAAATTTTTTGAGAATGCTTATTTTAATATTTTTTAAAATTTTTTTTTAGCAAATCGTAGTAGTAAAACAATCTGTTAGAATGTATAGTATAAACTCGTATCCTGCTGCTAAGGGGGTATTCACATATTACGTACGGCTATTTTCGAAGTTTTTATACTTAAAAAGAACAAAAGATGAGGAAATTAAAAACCAAGTACGCAGTTTGACTATATTTTGTCTCTATTATAATGGATATATAGTGGCGTTTCTGGCAAAAAATGCTGTCACGCAGTGTAACGTTTCTACAACTGTAAACATTTTGCTCGGTTTTTATATACGGCAAGCGATGTAATATGTATGGGTAAAGTAAACAGTAACTTAATTCTGGGGCGTGGCATAAAAGTGAGTATGTTAAAAGGTAGACATACAAAGCTTTAGAAGGGCTATATTTTGGGGCGTGGCAAAAAAAATTTTTACAGCCTTAGAAATGTCATTGATATACCTTTCAATTTACGATGTAATTTTTTATTTTAATAATTGAGTTATGAACAAGTATTATTATTTAAAAAATTTGGGTTCACATCCCCGTCTTTCCACCTTTAATTTATTTCTACAATTTTCGATGCCAAATCGCGTTAAAAAATTTGTAAATTTTTACCCTGTGTGTTTCTTTTATTTATGTTTGTACACGCATAACTCTGTATATTTATGAACCGATTTTCAAAATTTGTTTGGTATTTGAAAGGGTTTATGAACCGATTTTCAAAATTTGTTTGGTATTTGAAAGGGTTTGCTTGCAGCCTGGTCCCATATTTTTTTCAAAAATCGGTAGGGCAGTGTGGACCCCTCCGTAGCATTGATTATTGTATAGTTCCTGCATATATGCTTGAATTGGAAAACAAATTGAAAATTTGAAAATAAAAACATCTTAAAATTACAACTTTATTTTAAGATTCATATCGTCGTTACATTAATATAGAAACGGCCTTAAAATTTTTACCAAATCAAATATTTGCACATTTGGAAATATGCAAAAAACTCGATTTTAAAAAATATTAAGTTGTAGGCGTTTCTAGTTAAGCTAGTGATATGGACATGGATATACATATGGTTTTTTACAAGGGGCACAAGATATTTATTTTTTAATGTTTCATTACTAACAGCTAAACCTTCAATAGAAATATGTAACTATAAATTTAAAATAACGTTATTCGTATTTATTATTTAAAATTAAAAATTTGGTAGAAATTTTTCTTTCAAGGACATGCTAAAAATGGGGAAAAGTTTAATTGTGTATAGTTATGAAGGAAATTAATTTTTTGTTGCTTATTTTACTTATTTTACTTATTTGAAAAAGGATATTGAACGAAATTTTCAAGAACCATTAAACACATTAAAACTTATGTCAGTACAAAATTTCATTTACAATTATTTCTCTGCCTGTTATGGTAATTTCTTATTTCAGGATATATGAGAAGTACACGAGTCCTTTTAATTTAAATGGCCAAATTTTAGGTGTGGTTTATGTTATATAGTTAAACATTTAATATAGTTAAACACATATATAGTTAAACATTATATAGTTAAACATTTAACTCTTAAGTGAAGGAAATTTATTTTCGCTGTTTTACTTTTTTTGAAAAAGAATATTTTTGAGGTACGCCTACCTTGCTCTAAATTGAACGAAATTTCGACAAAGCATTAAGTATATTAAAACCAATGTCTGTACAAAATTATATAAATTTACAATTATTTTTCTCTCCGTTATGGTAATTTTTTATTTCGGGATATAAGAGAAGGGCAAGAATCCTTGAAATTTAAATCACCAAATTTTAGGTGTGGTTATAAATATTAATATGTGTGCGAAATTTAATTTCTTTACGATAACTCCTTCTATTTTTGTGCTCTAGTTATATGAACTCACGACACTGTGCGAAGTAGGTACAATTAAATAAATTATGACTGGTTTGTGTATCATTTGTGAGAAGACACTTTCAGAAGGTGATTCTGTGAAGATTGTGTGTGACTTGAAAACTTTAAGAACTGCAAGCATAGGAAAAGAAAATACGTTACTCATGTGCGTTTCATTTCTTTCGCCATTATTTAAGTGGCTCGGTTGCATGTGCATTTATAATTTTTATTTGACTATATTGCAACGGTGGGCATTACGCAGACTAAAGATACTTTAATTGCGAGGTATGCTGCATTTCAAGAAAGCTTGACTCATATTTGAAAATCTTAATACATACAATTTAGAAAAGTAAACAGTTAGTTGAAAGAAAATTGTAAATTCACATACAACCGAGCCACTTAAACAATTGCGAAAGATATTAAATGCACATGAACAACGTTGTTTTACTCTGCCGTGTATGTTGGAAGTAATTGTTGATAATAACACAGGTCGGCAGGATTTTTGAGTCTGAATCCTGCATGTCAAATTTTGGTATCTTTTTTGTTCCTTAGAAAGGGTAAAATATTTTTTTTGTCAAAATTTGTTTTTATAGAAGAGTGATTCGCACTTTTAATAAAAATCTCTCAATTGATGCTTTTTAGAGAATGACAATTATAGAAAAATTAAAAAAAAAAATACATTATCTAATATTTTAAACTTTTAAATGATCATGCAGAAACATTTTGCTTTCCTCTTTGTATGTTTAATATTTATTTCAGATTTTTTTTATTCCCTTTCCCATTATTAATAAAAACTGTTATCTCTGAAAAGAATATACTTTTTTTGGTTTTTATTGAATTTAAAAAAATATTCAGCTGGAGTATTCTGCTTTCTATAATAGAACGGATAGCAAATAATTTAATATCTTATTATTTTCTTATCAGTTTATCTTTATATTATTTATATTAATTAAATCAATAAAAAGTCTTATTTCTTCGAATTTTTTAAATTTTCGTACAGCCATCGGTCACACCCGTCTCATTTTAAAAATAGCTTTTTTATAAAAACAAATAATTTTTTTTGTCAAACAGTAAATACACAATACAATTAAAAACACTTTAAACAGATATCTATACCAAAAATATTGTGTATCTTATAGTAAAAATTTTACAGAATTTATACTGAAAGTCATAACTCTTTAAAACTAAGATATGTAAGGTCACACCCGTCGCAGCTTTCTGATGACCATTCTGAGCAGAAATCATGTTCTATCAGTGTCTACCCGTTATTCAACGACTTTAAGCTTAATGGCGCAACGTTTTTTTAAGTAAAAAATTTTATATTCTTGATTTATAGCAAAAAATGTGTGTAAAATGGTCACACACGGCTAAATGGAGTTACTCAGAAATAAATTTTTGGTAATCTTTCTATGTTTGTATGGACTTTCATATCAAGCTTTATATTTTGTTATCGATGTAAAATAAACAAAAACCAACCTGAAAAGCTAAGAATCGATATTTAGGTGTTTTTCGATGTCTAGCATCAGGATCGATGCTTTAAAATAGAAACACAAGAATTTTTTTTTTTGGTTGCCGACCGGTGTAATTAACGTTAATTTTTTCCTTCGACCATTTAATAGCAAATACTCTTAAGCTACATATTTTAAATTAAAAAAAAAAGTATTTTTTCGCAATAAAATGATAATATTTATACTACATATTAGGAATTTTATAAAAAGCATAATTTTGTTTACGACCGCACAAATTCTCAGAACTTCGCACTCATTTAATCCTTTTTATAGTTGACAAATGATCACGTAAATGTTGTTTTTGAAAAACAATAAGTTCCAAGTTGCCATTTTTGCTGTTGTTTTTATTGTTTTGGTTAATACTGGTAAATAAATATACACACCTCTGCATAAAAATAAAACAAAATTTATGTGTCCATGTTTTGTGGACAAAAATTTTCATGTGTTGTGAATTGATGATGTGCTCTATAGATTTTGTTTAATTTAAAGAGCCTTTCGTCCTTTTTATTTTGTGGGTTTTTTTTTTCAATCTACAATCTTTTACTCCTTACATGTATATAGTAGATGATATGAAGGTATCAATTCATGAACGTATGCACGCTTGTATTGAAACGTAAATAAATACGAATGCAATTCAATGTTGGTGTTGTGACTACGTGCTCTTTCATCCAGAAACCGTTTTTAATTGTGCCTACTGAACCAACTTCGATGAATATATACAGTCATGTACTTATGTACCTACATACATGCTAAAACATGTACTACAGAGAATCCCAAACTATTTCTAAATATATTCATTGTATGACGTGAGCAATATGATGCAATGATCTTAAAAAATATTGACTTGATTATGTTTTAAATTTTTAGTAGGAATACTTTCAAACTAGTCCCTTGGGAATAGCGAACTGTTCGAGTTGTAACACTTGTCATAGGAAAGAGCCGCTTATATCTTTTAGATAATACTAGGCTGATTTAAAGAATCCTGCCAGTTACGGTTTCTATAATAATGGTCTCGGTTATAGTTCCATTTCAAAGTTTTTCTTCATCTTTGGGTGTTTAATAAAATTAGATTTAAAAAATTTTTTTCTTCAGAGCTTTAGAATATTTATCCAGTTAAGGAGGTCCTATGCTCCTTATAGGAACTAAAGGATCTAATATATATCCAGTTAAATGATATGCTCTATGGTAACCGGCCACGGTACATTCCTATCTTCATTAGTACTATTTTCATAAGTAAATTTAAAACAATTGACACAAATTTGCCGCAGAGACTTGATTCGGTAAATACTTTTATTTTTTATTTTATTTTTTATTATTTTTTCAATAGGTTAGGGTACACAGGCTGCTTCCGTTTACTTGAATCCATGGTTGTGTTGCCTGCAAGGAAAGAAGAGAAGAGGACAGACGTAGAAGAAAAAGAGAAGAAGAGGTTGTGGCTATCACGTGCCGAAAAGAAATGATTCAGGGGTGGAACCATCCACTGTTCGTGATGAAGGAGGCAAGTCTGTTCGTCAACTCATATAGACTGATGAAGGATTGCTGGCCAAGGTGCTTTAGACGTTGGTATTCCACTGAAGGATGGAAGTAAAACGGTGCAGAATTGTTTCCTCTTCCTCCTTATTCTGGTAGCTTCTGGAGTAGTCTTTTTGAATTTTCTGTGGTTCCATTTTTTGCCAGTCAGCGTATCAGCGAGGCAGCTATCAGCGCTGGTGCCGTGTCCATGCACCCATATAAGGGTGATATTTGAAAGTATCGCCATCACTTTCAGGAACGCCCCGCATTCTTGTACCAGGTTAGATGTTGTGTATACACCTGGACCTTACTAGGGCTTTGTAGTCGGTGAAGATTCTGATATTTCTTCCGAACATCCTGTGATACTGAAACCACTTTGCCGCCTTTTTGGCCGATATATCAGCTAGGATTATTTTACATCTGTCTGGAAGTCCGAGGGAAATGTTGACTCCCAGATTTTCCAAGTATATATACCCTCAAACAGTGGCCTACCTTAGGGATCCATTTGTGTATACCTCAAAGTTCTCCGTGAAAGGAGGAGGCTTTCTGTACGGTAGACCTCAGCTCATCTGAAATGAGACTGAAGTTCCTACAGAAGGAGGGCATAGGGGTGCTAAAGTCAATGAGCTCAGGTATATTTTCCCAAGAGTCAGTGATGCTTACATGATCCCATCCTATATGGTGCCATGCATTTGTAGCGTGCAGACGAGCTGTTGTGACTAGAGTGAGCTTTTTGGTTAGCAGATCTACTGGTAACCAGTTCAGCATAGCAAATAGGTCCTTATTAGGCGTTGAGTGTAAGGCACCCGTAATTAAGATTGCCATACTACACATGACTTTCTTAAAGCGAAAGCGGTTGCACGTTGTGTTCATGGGTTTTTCACCAGACCACAGCGCCATAGCAGAGATTTGGCTTGATGACTTTTATGGAATTTAGACGAAGACTTTTTAGCTTGATTTTTTTAGAGTTGATGGTCTAATGGCGTAAAAATACGTTTAACCGAGGGGCCCGTATGGCTGAGTGGTAGCGATGCTAGCCTGTCAGTCCGGAGGTCGTGGGTCCGAATCCCGCCGTAGAACCTGGGTGTTTTCCTCAGACAAGCTAATCGCTTCGCTGGTTGTGTTTGTAAAAAAAAGTCCAAAAGAGATTGCCTAAGAAAGTAAATTTCTTTTGGATTTGGTATTCCACTAAACGCCCTTATAACCCGTTTGACCATCAACTTTAAAAAAATCAAACTAAAAAGTCATCGTCTAAATCCCATATTTGTCAAGTTGCCAGCATATATTGCGGCGTCTAATACCCACGATGTGTCTTTAGCTTTATTGTAAATGTAAACCGAGGTTAGCGCTTTCCTAGCTCTGGTTCCTATGTTGAGCTTTCAAGACAGTTTGCTGTCCAGGACAATTCCCATATAGACTGAACATTGTCCCATTCAAGAGCACAAGCTCATTTTTGTAGGACTTATAGCTAGTCCGCTAGCGGTACTCCAATCGCTAAAGCGTATCAAGTTGGATCCTGACACTGATACTGCTCCATCATCTACGTCGGCAAGAGTTTTAAAGCCGAGGAAGTCTATAATCTTTTGTAGCATATATATGGTCAGAATTATGGACTACCTCGGCTTTAATAAAACTCTTGCGTTTTTCCACTATGTTGTTGTTATATTTAACAACACCCATAAATCGGTATATTTACCACCATGAATTATAAAAGAGTAAAAAGCTCGAGATAAATATAAATTTGTCAAATGAAGTTTCATAAGGAATTGGTTGAAACCTGTTAATCTATGAATACAAATTTTTGCTTCTCTTAAAATTGTTTATGTCCTTATTCGTTTAGCTTTGCAAATTTTGAAATATATGTTAGGAATCTCTGAATAAGTCTATATGGGGTAGTGCAATACGACACAACAACAACAACAAACAGCAGCTTAATAAAATATTCAACATTGACAACAAGTGTAATGTACGGGCATTGTTTGAGCGTTGTGAATCTACATGTGTGCCTTGTGAGCGATTGTGTGTATTTGCCCACATGTATGAACATCTCAAAAGAAAAAAAAATATATATGTTGGACACAAATTTTGAAGGCATCATAAAAAATAAACGTAATTTTTAAAAGTATATATACTCACATGTACATACATAGATACATATCTTAGAACAAAATACAGTGAAAGACAAATTTGAGTGAGATAGAGAATTAAACAAATAACAAACTTGAACCTGACTAAACACTGCGGGAAATTTTGTCTTCAATTTACTTTTCCTATGAATGGTGAAAATGGTAGAGGTACAATATGATCCCGAGTCGTGAGCGGTGAAAAGATAGAACATCAGTAAACTAGAACAAAAATGGAACCATAGTATATGACTTATTCTCATTTCAAATGCTTTTTACGTGTTCGTTGAAAGTATAGAAAAATATTTCATAAAATAAACGCATAAATTTTAAAATGAAAACTGCTTTAGAATGATTTAATAGATTATAAATAAATGTACATTACTTTTTTGTAGGTAAGACTGTCCATTATGTGTTAAAAACGCAGAACAAAAATACTGGTTTTACTCTCTTTATACAAAATGGCGTGTCCGTAATGCATGCTGTTGATTTTCCACATTATGAAACTATGAGCTTGTCCAAAAAGCGAGATTAAATTTATTACGGTTTTAGAATATTTGCATTTGCTTCTCTTATTTTACACATCAAATTTTTGAAAAAATTTTTGTTGTCCCTAGTCTAGTAGATATATTGAGCGTTATGCTTTTTAAGTATGCTTCATTACTCAGTTTAATTATTAAAATTGCATACACGAAAATAGCAGCGTAGGTTTGTACTTCTAAATATTTAAACGTTTTGTGAACTTTGTTAAATAGTATAACATTGCAAAACTTTTCATCCATCAATCATCATTTGTATCCAAAAAAATGTATTGAGCGTTATTAATATATTTTTAATGTAATTAAAATTTTTTTGTGAATACCTAAGGAGTGCATGTTAAAATACATCGAATATTATACATCTAAATTGTATTGAACTCAAAATAAAGTGTGTGTTCTGAAAAAATATTGAATTTGTTTAAAATGTGTTGAGTAACGCTCAGTACATTTTAAAATAATTTTTTAAATATAATTTATATATAGATTTTAGGACATTAAAAAAAGATAACAGCAGCTGAATGGTAGAAACGATATAAAGAACATTATCTGTTTACAAAATTTCTGGTTTTCTTTGAAAAAATTTTGCTACTACCGCTCTGTGGGTTGTTATATTTTCGAAGAATGTATTAGGTATGTCGTATTTTGGTACAAAAAAAAATATTGGAAATTGAAAAAAATGTTGACGTTGTTGGTCGATTTGATTAAAAAGTTTTTTTTTTTAAAGAAAAGTAAGCCTACTTTTTGCTTATATATAAATGTTTGTAAATAATTATTTTAAAAGACAATTTTTTTTTATTTTTCCATGTGAACCCCAGCCAAAATTAAAAAAAGTGGTCACAACTTTGTATTTCGTCCTAGGATTATTATAATTTTTTATTTTTAGAGAGTAGATGTATAGTGCTCTCGAGCCCTATAGTAATTTTTTGTGGTGTATTTTTTTTTTGCTAAAATCATTCACAGAACAACCGCGAAAGCTAATGTAACGCTGATAGCAAAAAATGTAAAAAAATCGAAAAATATAATTTTATTTCAGGATCCACTGAATGAGGCAAAAAAACTATAAGATGAATCCTACCTTCTTATATTTCATTTAGTTACACTGTTAAAAAAAACACAAAATGTATGTTTAAAATAATAAATTAAGTAAATTCCGAATTTAGCCCGCACACGAAGGGCTTCATAGGAATACACATACATACATATACTCCTTTTCGTTTTTCTCGTTTTTTTCATTTTGGCTATTTTTCGTTTAGTTTTATTATATTTATTTTTAAAGTTTTTTTTTTGGTTGATTTAGCGATTTTTTTTTTGGTTTTGGCGTTATTTTCATTTTGGTGATTTTTTGGTTTTTATCTGTCGATTTTGCGTTTTTAACGTTTTTTACATTTTTGCATTTTTTTTGTTTTTTTGCCGATTTTTTAGCTTTGGCAATTTTTTTGGTTTTAATGTACTTTTTGTTTTAACGTTTTTACGCTTTTTGACGATATTTTTTGGTTTTAGCGATTTATTTTAGTTTTGGCGATTTTTTCAGTTTTAGTGCTTTTTTCGGTTTATGGTAATTTTTTTAGTTTTAGCGATTTTTTTGGTGTTGACACTTATTTCGTTTTGGCAACTTTTTCTGTTTTTGGCGATTTTTTTAGGTTTGGTGTTGTTTTTTGTTTTTACGCTTATTTCGGTTTTTGGTGATTTTTTCCATTTTTGGCGATTTTTTTTAGTTTTTTGGCGATATTATTAGTATTAGCGTTTTTTAGGTTTCGGTGCTTTTTTTCGTTTTGACGACTTTTTCGGTTTTTGGCGTTTTTTAGTTTTTTGGCGATCTTTTTAGTTTTAATGATTTTTGCGTTTTAGCGATTTTTTTATTTTGGTGCTTTGTTCCTTTAAGCGTTTTTTTCATTTTTGCGATTTCTCGTTTTGAAATTTTTTTAATTTTGGTTTTTTTTAGTATTATCATTAAAAAAATTCAAGAATTTGCCTCTTACGGATTCCACGATACACCAAATTGTCTAAATTGTCAAAAATAGATTAACTGATAGAACACCCTTTAATTTTTATTGTTTTATATATCAGTGTTCATTGCTGTAGTCTATTCTACAGCCTACACCAATTAACACTAACTTTAACAATTTCAAGTGTCTATATACACTCTAAAACATTACTTCAAATTTAGGATCATATATTGTCTAAATTTGTGTTGAAAATTTCTTCTTGTCTAAAATTACATCGATTTTGTAGTTATTTTAGTAAAGAAAAAACCTTTCAAATTAAACATATTTAGTCCAAGTGGAAAAGATTTAACATAAAGTATAAAACGGCTATATCTGAATGGTAGATACGTCAGACTATTAGTTCGGAGGTCACAGTTCAAACCTGCACGCAGCCGATTGTTTTTTTTAGTAAAAACATTTTGTTAAAAAATAGTGCGTGTGTAATTTTAGGTCTATAATAATCGGTAAAGTGTTGCCGACTATTATCGACCTAATTTTCAACAAAACTGTTTTAGAGTGTATAAGTGTCTGTATATTAAATTAGTATTTCAACATTTTTCGTTGCTCGCTTTAGAACACGCTTTAATTTTTAACTATCATGTTGTTGTAGCGCCGAAAGTTTTACATATTCTGTGAACATTTCAGCTCCGTAGCTCTTACGGTTCCAGAGAAAACAGCCGTTGACAGACGGACAATTTATTTACATATTTATTCAAAAGAGTTTTGCTCCCTACTTTATGAATGTCTGAATGATTTTAAACAAGTGCGAAAAAAATGAATGCACATACACATACATACATGTTACATTATATGCCAGCATGCACGATAGAATAAATACAGCAAGTTCACCATCACGAGTCAAGTTCAAAATACCGAAAATATTAAATGAAAATAATCCATTAAACAAAAGACGAATTATACCAATTGACTACTTGTGTAACCCTGTCTATCGGGTCGTCCATATTTGTGTGAATTGCAAGAGTTGTTGTGTTGTGCAGTCTACCAACTTCGTGTTTTCTTTTTATATATCAGCACTCACTGCAACCAGGGCTGCCAAATAATTTTGATGAAAAATCTACACTTTTTGGGGAAAAAATCGGCATTTTCGGCACTTCAATTCGAAAAATCGGCATAAATAAAACTAAGAATTTTTTGTGGTTTTCATTAATATTTTATCAATAATAAAACAAAAAAATAGTAATCGCCATTAATGTCATGTGTTTTATAAACATAAATGGATAGCATAAAAAATGATTTAAAAACTTAAAAACATTCCATGGCATATAAATGATTTTCAGAATGAAAATATTTCCGAATTTATCATAGTCAAAACTATTGGTTTTATTAGTTTCAAATAATTTTTAGAAGAAACTTTAGAGAAGCTCAAAAAAACCTTAGTCAGTATGTGTGTTTGTTAAATTGACGGCACTAAATATTTGCCCGACATTTGCAGATGAAAGTGGCAGAATCATAATTTGTTTCATAATTTCTGCTGAAACTGGAAAAGCCTTTGTGGAATCAACTAACTTTATTTCAGAAATTGTTTGCCAAAAATTATATAAATTAATTTCATTCTTTTTGAACAGTTGTTCAAAAGCAAGAAGTCTATAAAATACTGATATTCCTAAGAATATACAAAATATCGCTACGCTGTCCGTCTGTCTGTCTGTCCGTCTGTCACAGGCTGTTTTCTCGAGAACCATAAGAGCTACGGACCTAAAAATTTCACAGAACATGTAAAACTTTGGCCGTTACAATAACAAATATATGACAGCTAAATATTAAAGCGCGTTCTAAAGCGAGCAACGAAAAATGTTGAAATACTAATGTAATATGCAGACACTTACATATATAAGGACATTTAACATTTTCAAAGTTAGTGTTAATTGGTGTAGTCTGTACAATAGACTACGGCAATTAACACTGATACTCAACACAACTAAAACTTAAAGGGTGTTCTATTAGTTAAAGTAATTTTGACTATGTAAATTAGACAATTTGCTGTATCTTGGAAATCGTAAGAGGCAAACTCTTGAAATTAAAAAATACGCTAAATCTAAAAAATTCCAAATAAAAAAAAATTTCGAAACGAAAAATTTCCAAAAATTGCTTAAAGGAAAAAACACCAATATTAAAAAAAGCCACTAAAACGCAAAAAATCACCAAAACTAAAAAGAACCCCAAAGACTTAAAAAACGGAAAAGCCGAAAAAGTCGTCAAAACGAAAAAAGCACTAAAACCTAAAAAAATCGTTAAAACTAAAAATTCACCAAAACGAAAAAAAAGCGCCAAAACAAAAAAAAAAAAAAAGCGCAAAAACTAAAAAAAACCAAAATCCGAAAAATCGACAAAACGAAAAAACTAATTCTAAACTAAAAGCGCAAAAAAAAAGAGCGCAAAAACTAAAAAAAAATCACCAAAATCCGAAAAATCGCCAAAACGAAAACACTAAAACTAAACTAAAATATCACCAATACCCGAAAAAAATATTCCAAAACCGAAAAAAGCGCCAAAACCAGAAAAAGAATGAAAAGTAAAATAAATCGCTGAAACTAAAAATATCGTCAAAAAGCGAAAAGAAACGCCAAAACAAAAAAAAATCACCAAACCGAAACATCGTTAAAATACGAAAAAGTCATTAACATGAAAAAAGCGCCAAAACTAAAAAAATCGGTATATAAAAAAAAATTTAACAATAAAAAAAACTAAAAAAGCTAGAATTAAACAAAAAAGCAAAACGGAAAAATTGCCAAAATAAAAAGGGGCACAAATGAAAAGGGATATGTGTATTCGTACGGAACCCTTCGTGTGTGAGCTAGGGACGGACAAAAATATCGATATATCGATATTTTCTCAAAAATATATCGATATATATCGCCGATATTTTTAATTGCAATATATCGATATATCGATATTTTTTCAAAATATATCGACAATATTGAATACGATATTTTTTAGCTTTGCTTTTGGTTTTCGTTCAGTTTTTTTTCTTCATTAAATAGAATATTACTAAGAAAATCTTTTGTTTTATTTAAAGTCTCTTGTGTATTAGAAAAATCTTGTTTCTCTGAGTACAATATTCTTGATTTACGTTACGTTACGTTGTTGGAAAAGTATGAAAGTTAGAAATTGACTCCTTTCAGGTTAATTATTTATAAGAAAAGATTTTTTTTTATTTTAAAAAATCTGTGGGATTATGTGTAAATAATCATGCTTGAAAAATATCGATATATGTATATCGAAATATCAATATTTTAAAATATATCGATATATTTTTTCACTTGCCCATCCCTAGTGCGAGCCAAAGTCGCACTTAGTTTAATTTATTTTATAACATAAAAAAATATTGTTATTGCCAAAACACAAAAATTTGGTTTGAAATCGGAGTTACGGGTTGTCTATTGGTTTAATCAAATTCGGCATTTGGTAATTTATTAATGGAAAAATCGGTAAAATGCCGAAAAGTTGGTACTTTTGGCATCCCTGATTGCAACATCTACTGCCGTTCCAATTCGTGAAGTCACTTTAAGGGGTTGAAATAAGAAAATGTTCAAATTTGGATGTTTGTGTTTTTTTAATAGATTCGGGCAAATGTCAAGCTATTCGAATCATGGCATAACGAGGGATTTATTATTGTATGAGTATTATTGCCTGGGTTTGTATCTATGAGTATCTGCAGATGTATGTAGACATGTTTCATACCTCAAACTCTAAAAACTTGTACTGTTGCACATCCGTAATAATATCTGTATTGGGATGATTATGTGTGAGTATGTATGATTACAACTAGAAGTCCAATCAACATGTCAAATATGTATAAAAATAAAAATAAAAAAGCATAATATTCACACACCCAAACATATCTTAACCCATACAAATATACCCAACAAATGTTTTTGCTGAATTTGGTCAGAGAGGCAGTACAAGTTGCGGAAATTGTATCCGAGGTGGGTTACCAAACGTATCGGAAAACATATGAGTTATTGACAACAAAGTGGACTTCTTTATCTAAGGAAATTCGGAAAAATTAGACGACATATCTGAGAGACGTCTGTACGATATATGAAGGAATTTCCTGCGGAAATGCCTAGGAAATGTCTTACATCAAATTAAAAATTAGAATCTGAAGTGTTAACAATGTGCCTTACCCCGAATATTTTATATAAATCTTATATTATTTTTTATATCATTAATAAATTCTGTACGTCATATAATATAACCGTTACTTCTCTTTAAAATTGATATGGTTTTGAACAGTACTGCATCCCTTGCAACATAGAACTTACTGGAAGTGACCCATCGATAGAGAAAAAAAACCTGATTCCAACAGTATAAAAAACGTATTAAAAAAAATTGGAGTTGGTTTATTTTACCTCGCACCTACAGATTTAGAAACACGAACGATCAACTAGAGAGAAAGAGAGAGATCATTATGAGCCCTGATGATGGAGTGTGATGATCTACGAAAAATGTCCTGTTGTTTAAGCTCTACAAGTTACAACAATTTTATATTTTCCTATAAAAATTAAATAATTTTGTTACGTTTCTATAGCCCAGGCAAATTAGACAAATCGAAGGAAAAATTTCCCGGAGTTTTGAAAACAGGCCCAGTTGGTCCTTGGTACATACATATATTTAAAGAAACTAAAGAGTCCAGGCGCATGGCGGGCGAGCTAAATGGAGGAGGGCCCCCTTAAAGTGACATTAATTACATTTATTCTCGTCCATATGAAACCATAACTTTTAGCACAAATTTTTCCATAAAATTATTAAAGCTGAAAACATTTCGTACAAAAATGTTTCTCATAATTTTTTACTTAATACCAACCTTTTTAAAGTTATAAATTTAGGAAAACAAAGAAAATTAAAATAAATTAAAACATTCATAACACTCATCCGTAAATTCAAATTTTTGGAAAGCTTAAATTTTCATTTTTAAGTTAATTAAGATATGATAAACACGAAAAAAATAAAAACAAATTTAATTTCGGACTGTGGTTCCAATTGGAAAAAAGGGTAATAAATCAGTATCTTTGAAACTTGCGACCCGATAACAAAACCACGTGAGTAAACATCATAAGGACCTACTTAACTTAACTGCATCCTGATTTGGACCACCATAGCTTTTGCAAATATTATCCGATTTTAGTATATTTAAACTTGGTGTAAAGCTTATAAACATTTGGAATTTTATTTTATTTTATATTATATGAGAAAGTATAATAAATCAACGTCTAGTATTATTCCCTATTCAATTAAACTCATCTATTGAATGACTACAAAATACTCCCCCAGCTGAACATAGATATTCTGAATTACCATTATTTAACTAATTTCTGATATGGCAGATTAAGAAAATGCCGTCTATTTGGTTTTAAATTTAAAATTTTTTGGTTTTGGTCTCGACTTTGTTCCCTATTTCGTCAATATCTCCGATAATATCATAGCCAAAATTTTCAAAAAATATATTATGATTTTTGGTTTGATTTTATACTTAAAAATTTGTACACGAAAAAGTTGTATATGTAAGAATTAAAATCACATTCAACAGAGCCACTTGACAAGTGGTGATAGGAAAAAAATACGTGAGCACGGACGATGGAAGTGTAGCGGCTTCCCATACGAGTGGCGCTACTCTGTTCTGCTGTGTACGTTGAAAAATTAAGTTGATGTTAATTTTTCCCTTGTTCCTTGGAATATTAATCATGCCCAATTCTTTCTGAATATAACGTTACGAATCTTAGCCTAATAATCAATTTGGATTCACAAAGCAAATACGTTCGAAATAATGATGTTAATTAATCCTGTATTATATTTATTTATTTATTTATGTTCCTGTATAAAATGTTTCATAGTGGCAAATTATTTTCAACTAAAAAGGATAACAACGAAATCGTATACTCACAATACACAATACGCATAATTAAATTTGTGGTATATTTGAATTTGCAATCGGGGCTCAGTAATATTGATTTTTATACAAATCCTATTAAGAAGATACCATGGCTTTGCTGCCATTTCTGAAATCCTAATATTTCAAAAAAGGATATATGAGGGGTACCCGTATCCTTGCTGCGATTTCAATAAAAATTTGTAAATACATTAGAAGGCATATTAGAAGAGTTTTAGAAAATTTTCGCTGCTTTCAGACGCTCACTTTAGCTGCAATAATAATTTTTTTTAAAAAGGATGTATGGGAGATACCCATATCCTTACGTGAATTTTCTCCAAAATGCGAGTATATTCAAAGCTTGATGATACAAACCTTCACGCTAATTTTTATTTTGCTAAGTAAATTTGTTGTAGGTTACACTGATAACATATTGCAGTTTTAAACAAACTCCTGGAGGTATAGGATAGTGGAAAATAGGGTACAAAATAATTATGTATTCATTTTCCTATATCTTCACAACAGTGGTATAGCGGAGCACACCGGTTGGGTCTAGTTCAGTATAAAACATTTCAATCCTCTTCTGTTTAAAAAAATTTTAAACGGTGTTTTTTATGAATTTTTAATTAAAAAAGTATATACGTGAAAAAATGCGCATATCGAATATTTTTAATATAGCGCGTATGAGTAATATATGGTACCAACACATTACCATACGTAACATTTGCCCTAAAAGTATTGGGTATTCGAGATTAATTCAAAAATTTTTTTTTAAATTCATAAAAAATTTGTTCAATAGTAAAGAAATAAAAATTAAATATACATGAGAAACATACATATAACCGTCTCCTTTTTTGAAGTCAGTTAAAAATTAATTTTAGTACAGTTTTCATGCAAGCAAATAAAATGCTTTTGTTTTAGAAATCTGCTCCTGTCCACATTTTTGAGCGGTCGGGTAACAATTAAAAGCCAGATTAATTATACTAAATCTAATATACGAGTAATTTGGAGAGAAATTTTAATAACTCGATGAGCGTTTTTTCTTAAGCAGTTAATTTAGAATTTCGTAGAAAAATTCACCATTTTCGTATAATGCTCGATATAGCGTGCATGCTTGAATCCATTTAAGCTATGTACAGACGATTGTCAGATCTTACAATATTGTAAGTAAAATGTCCTAAAAATTCTTACAATAGTGTGAACTGAAATTTTTTGTCTGACGACGTTGCCAGAAAAAGCATTGTCAGTCGATTTTAATACTACCTGCTGACAAAATATTTTCAGACATCTCACAATCGTGTGAACACATCGCGTTGGCATTGTCAGATTAATGTCAGACATATTTTAATTGTCAGATGTGCGAAGTTTCCGCATTTGACAATGTTCTCATTGTCAGATACTTCTTTATATTGGCAGCACTGCACACATTTTTTTTTAGGAAAAAAGGAAAATAAAAGAAACTATGCAGCTAAAATAATTGAAATTGCTTCTTTTTGTTTAATACTAATTAATATTTTCACTTTTTAAAGTTAACACATGCAGAGATGATAAATAATTGATAATTTCTGTTAAATGACCTGAGTCTGGCAGCGCCAAACAATAGATCTGACAATTTTTGCATCTAGCAATCGTGTGAACTGCCAATTTCTTTGCTGACAACATCGTCAGATAAATTTATTGTCAGACAATTGTCTGCCAATAAAGTGTAAGCTTTTCTAACAACTTTGATACAACCGTGTGAACTAACAATATATCTTGTGCTGACAATTTTTTATTGTCAGTACATCGTCATCACATTGGCAGATCTGACAATCGTCTGTACAGGGCTTTAGCATTTCAGCTGCAGTAATTTTTGAAGTCTATTCTTTTGAAATATTGAAAATAAAAAATTTTAGTATAAAAAAAATATTTGAGAAAATCGTCGTACAGTTAAGCTCTATATTTGTTAAAATTTATTCATTTTTCATTCTATTTTCAGAGTTTTGAATTTGGTTCCTTTTCACGACTACATGAATTGAGATAACTAAAAAATTTTTCCACATGATATCAAGGACTATGTTAAAAATCATAATATATATATTTTTTTAAATTTTGGCTATGTCGAGGCCAAGACCCAAAATTTTAAAATTCAAGCCAAATATCTTTGAAAATATTAAGGACACCTTGATGAAATGAGCTGCATTTTCTTTATCTGTTTATAAAGCTTACACCAACTTTTAAATTTATTAAAATCGGATAATATTTGTAAAATTTATAAGGTCGACAATGTTTTCCATCTCCGAGGCAGTAAAAGTTAATACCCTGTAGATCAACGTGTGTTTCAAAAGGTTGCCTTAAATTTCAATATTCTTAAAGCTTAGGTCCTTCTCTGTGATTTTTACATACATCGTTTTGTAATCGGATGGCACTTTACAAAGTTTTAGATTTATAAGCCGTTTTTAGGGCTCCGTACACCAAAACAGTAAAGGAACCCTATTGTTTTCGCTACGCTGTCTGTCTGTCTGCCTGTCTATTACAGGCTGTTTTCTCGGGAGCCGTAAGTGCAACGGACCTGCAATTTTCACAGAATATATGTCAGTTAAAAATTAAAGGGTGTTTTAAAGCGAGCAACGATAAATGTTGAAATACTAATGTAATATATAGACACTTATATATAGACACTTTAAACTTTCAAAGTTAGTGTTAATTGGTGCAGTCTGTAGAATAGACTACACCAATTAACACCGATATTTAAAACAATAAAAATTAAAGGGTGTTCTGTCAGTTAGTTTAATTTTGACTATGTAATTTAGACAATTTGCTGTATCTTGGAAACCGTAAGAGGTAAAACCTTAAAATTTTAAAAAACGTTAAAACTAAAAAATTCCAAAACTAAAAAAATGTCAAAACGTAAAATCGCCAAAATAAAAAAGCGCCTAAAGAAAACAAAGCACCAAAATTGAACAAAAATCGCTAAAACGCAAAAATTACCAAATTACTAAAGAGATCATTAAAGAGATCGCCAAAAAATATAAAAACGCAAAAACACGAAAAAAGTCGTGAAAAGGAAAAAAGCACTAAAACATAAAAAATCTCTAAAACTAAAAAATGGGAGAAAAATCATTAAAAATAAAAATAAAACACCAAAATGAAAAAAGCGCCAAAAAAAACGCTAAATCAACAAAAAAAAAAAACTTAAAAAATAAAAAATACTAAAATTAAACGAAAAAGCAAAATAAAAAAAAAATTGCGAAAATGAAATAAGGGCAAAAGCGGAAGGGATATATGTGTATTCACTTACTTAATTTATTTCAATTGGTGGAACTGGGTAACGGTACTAAGCTACGCTTCGAAGAGTGGGTAATGTGCTTTGGTCGAAAAAAATATGACTATGATCCAACGAAAACACTAACCAAAAAATTTACTAGTAAAAAACTAAAATTGGCGAGTATCGACATGTCCGAGTTCGAGCTGGGTTACGCCACAACAAATCCAAGATCGTGAGTAAATTGCGAAAAATTGCTCAAAATTTCGAAGAAAGCTGCAGTTTTTCGCAATTTACTCGAAATTTGGGAGTATACGAGCCAATCAAATACATGTACATCTAACTCACAGCGTAGATGGGTCTCGCCAAATCTAAAGCCAAATTTTTGTTTTGTTTTTGTGCACCGGTAAATCGGAAAAAATGGGCTGTACATGTGAGCAGACCCACCTACTTGCAAGTATTTTGACGAGCTGAGTACGAATGTGAGGTCCATTTGGTTCATACACCCTTAAATTTAGATTAAACTGTGAGAAACTGTAGTTTTCGAGATTTTTAGCGGTTTTTCACAATTTACTCGAGATTTTGGAGGAATATTGGGCGTAGCTTAGGAGCCTCTCAAAAAAGATATATATTTTTTGTTGAATAGAACTAGCCAATGACCTTGGCTTTAGAGGTTTAGTATACATCGAAAAACTTAAATTTACCGTTATCTGGACAATGGCCGAAATTATTTTTTTTTCGTGTTTATCACCTCCTAATTATCCTAAAAAATGGATTAGAAATTTAAGCTTTCCAATAAAATTAAAAAAGCGTTATGAATGATTTAAAGTTAATTGTTTAATATTGTTGTTCTTCTTGGTTTTATAACTCCAAAAAGGTTGATGTTAACTAAAAAATGGTTAGAAACATTTTTGTAGGGAATTTTGTCAGCTTTAGCTGCTTTATGCAAAAAATGTTGCATAAAGTTATACTTTCAGATATATGAGCAAACAAATAAAAAGTGTCACTTTAAGGGGGCCGTTATTCCTCTAGCTCACCTGCCAAGCACCGGGAGCATTTAGTTTCCTTATATATATGTGTGTACCAAGGACCAACTGTGCCGATTTTAAAAATTCCGGGAATTATTTCTTCGATTGGCCTTATTATATCTTATTTGACGGGGCTACTAAATGAATTCCTTCTTTATAAAATAATATTTAATTTAAAAAACTTCAGCCTAAATAAAGTTAATTGGCTCTTAACCAATATTATTACACTCAAAATATTCTACGTACAGAATTTTACATATATATAATTCTTGCAAAAAACCGACTATAAAATAGGCGTGGTACCGCCCCCGTATTTTATCATCATGTACTTTTACGAGAACTAACTGTGTGTGCGAAGTTTCATAAGAATCGGATAATTAGAAGTAGTTAAAATGCTGATTTACTTCTCATGGGCGTGGCACTGCCCACTTTTCTAAACATAATGCTGTATTGTAACGATAACTAAAGGTTTATACAAAGTTTATAAGAATCGGTTTAGTAGAAGTTGTTGAAAAATAATATTTACTTTGCATGGGCGTGGCACAACCCACTTCTTTATGCTGCTGTAGTATTTAAACAGAAGTTTAATGTGTGTGTAAAGTTTCATAAGAATAGGTTGAGTAGAGTTAGTTCAAGACGAATGTGTATTTACTTTGTATGGGCATGACCCCGCCCACTTTTCAACGGGACCAATCTGAAAAAACTTCCTTTTGATTAGAGAAAAAATCCGAAATCGGATCATAAATGGCGGAGTTTTGCGGGAACATACATAAAAAAATACATGGCCAATTGATAACCTTTCTCCGAAGTCGGTTAAAAATTAACTGAAATTAAAAACCGGTCTACTAATAGTTCAATTAAGTTTAAAAAAGTTTATTAAACTTTAAATGTTAAAATTAACTTAAAACCGTTAAAAGTGAATGATTCTTTCTTCGTTTGGATCAATTTAACTGTCACAAGAACTAATTGCAGCTTCTGTAAAAATATAAGATGTTTCCCTTGTTTCTGCCATTATTACTGTTCCGTAAAAATAAATGATCTTTGCTTTATTTTTAAATGTCTAATGATTATTATTTCGTTTCTTTAATTATTATTTTATAAATTTTATATTTTAACTTGCTGTTTGTTATTTTAATTTCCACTGCGAATCTAACAAATTACAATTTCAACTAATTTTACGTACAGAATATTTTGAGTGCTTGTGTGTGTGTGTGTTACTTTTATGCATGAATTTTTTTGGTACATACTTATAACATAAACAACGGACAATATTGAAAGCAACCGAAAATCCGATATTAATGTGCACTTAGTTTTTTTTATTGAATGTTAGAATCTTTTAAAAATAAGATTGATTAGAGTTTAAATGTTTATTCATTTAAAAAAAAAATGAGTAGTTCTTGGACAAAGTACATTCCGTTACTGTCATAATATTGTGAGTGTACGGTCGAAAAAAGAAATCGGTATGGCGATTCAAAATTCAGGATATTTTTACGATATATCTTACCAATGTGCAAAATTCACACATAGATTCCAAAAATATCTTAGACAAAGAGTTGAAGTAAACAGAATTTTCTTAGAAAATGTGGCTGATTTCTTCTCTATCACTGATATAATATTTGAGCAGACCTTCTGACGGAATTCTAATTGAATTCGACAAAATATGTTTACTTGGTTTGTACTAAAAATAAACATACACACTCATACATAGATAAAATTAACACAGATCCAGCACTACAAGTGAGTTCTTGCAACTTGAATTCTAATGCTACTGCTGACTTTTGCTCCTTGTTGTTGCTTAGTTTTTTGTTGTTGTTGTTGTGGTCGTTGTTTTATTTCATTTCAAGTTCCGTGTGTTTATTTGAAACCCGGCAAAATAAAATTAAAAAAAGAAGTAAAAATAAAAGTTCGATTGAATGTTGTAAGAGCGCGTGTTGACATCTAGTGTTGTATTATTGTCGTCGATGGTGTTGTTTTTGTCATGGTGTTGTTTTTGTCATGGTGTTGTTTTTGTCGTTGTCGTTATTCTTCTAGGTATTAGGTCGCACTTTCGTCCCTTTATATAGAATATTGCCTGCCACCCGGTATGCTTCGCTGGCCCTATTCCAATTAAAGTAAACAAAAATATTTAATATTTCTAGAGAAATATAACTCAAGTTAGCAGTTTAATTCACCGCGCTTGAGGTTGTGCAACAAGTTTTATTAATATGTAGCCTTGAACTCAGGTAGTATGGGGCTGTTCACATATTGCGTAACGTCAAATATTACGTTTTTGACCATCTGCCTTTGTAGCACTTCTTAAAACAATTTTCACTATAAATTATTAACTCCGTCACAAATTGTCAGCTACCTCCCCGCACCCCACCCTAAGGGCGTTACGTAATGTGTGAATAGCCCCTTATACTGTTAAATTTATGGACAATTATTTACTTACCGCTCCTGAAAGTATGCACACTGTTTCAGCTTTGAAAATTAGTTGTGCTTTCATTCCAGAGGAAATTTTCTTATACAACTTACGGAATCCAACTAATTATGGTCGGAATGATATTCTGTGACAGGGCTGATAACAATTTTATTGATTCCGAGTTACTATTCCGTAACAAAGAAAGTTATATTCCAATTCAGCCAACAAGATATTATATGGCTCTCATTATTCACTGTTTCGTTCTTGCTGTGGCAAACTTTGAACATAATTTTTGTACAAAAAATTGTACAATTGTATCAATAGTTGTGTCTCCATTAAATTTATTTGCTGTGGAAAAGTATCTGTGTGTGCTAGTTTTAACGCACATATGTTTGTTTATAAGAGCGCATAGTTCGAGTCATTTCAATTTATGGAAAGGGATGCAAGTGTATGACATACTGAAGTGCGGTGCGGGTGGTTAATTTAGATTTAGAGCCAAAAGGATGGTTGAAAAGAAATGAAAATAACAGCAACATAACCAGCAAAATAATAATAAAAAAAGAATTGACATAAAGTTCTATTGTTGTTCATCATCACCACTACACAACAACGGATATAAATCCCTTCAAGTGTTTAAATAGAAATGATTTACGCTGCGGGAGAGTTGGACTTTCAAAAATGTATTGTATTTTTATTGGTTTTGAAATCGTGTAGTTGTGCTAAAATTAAATTCATATAATTTTTTGAGCCCAATATTTAAGCACCCTTCCTAATACACAAACAAACAAAATTTTATCTTGTAGGTTTGTTTTGTCTAATGTACTTGAATGTGTGAGTGTTTGAGTAGAGTTTGGCATAAGGTTGCTCCAGAAAAGCTTTTTAAAGAAAAATGTTCATGAATAATTCTTATTAAAAATTAACAGATTACGCATGTTATCTTAATGTTTGTTTTAGGTCATAAATTTTAGCCTTTTAGTATATGAATGGTTGGTTTATGAAAGACCGTTTGTAATTTTTTTAGCAAAGGCTTTTTATTACGAAAATCGGTTGGTCATATGATAATATGTCATTTGATTATGAAAGGACCAATGTTTGGTTATTTCTTAAACGGAATTTAATAATTCTTTGATTATCATATAACGTATTATCATATGACCAACCGAATTTCGTAATAAAAGTGTTTGCTGAAAAAAATGATGAAAGGCCTTTCATAACAACACTGCTCAAAATACAGTACCATTTTAACTTTTAATGTATTGTATCGCTATTTGAAGTCCAATTACCAATACCAATTACCACATATCTTATACCTTTGTTAATGGCATGATTGCAGCTTGATTTTTTTTCTATATCAGACTTTCGGAATTTCTGATTGTTTCCTTATGTGCAAATTTTAATACGTAGAAAGTAACCGTGGTAGCGGAAGTAACATTTTGAAATTACGGCGCCGCATATGAAAAACTGAACTCTATTTTAGGGTGTGGCAATTTTTTTTGCAATATTAGAAATATCATGAGCACCTCAGGAGGTAAAGTCTGGAAGTTTTCATGCAAGCCTTTTTTTAATTCTTGTCTTTGTATGTGTCACTTACACGAGCCTCATTGTATTGCAAAGACTATCAAATTGGCAACAAGAAACTAATTTTTTTTAATTATAGTGCTTCTAAGTGGGATATTGCTATTTTAAAACTTATATCTTTTGCAAACTGGCTTGAAAGCGGAAGTATTGCTTTTCTCTCTTACAAACCTTCTTATCGTTATATTTAGGTTAGTAATATCGAAGCACTCAACTGTCTGTCGCGTGCCTTAATTCAAACTTTTACGTACGTCAATGATTGTAAGCACAGCTAACCATTAGACTGACCTACCATTTAATTAGTGACATGATCCATTGCCAACTTTTGCTCGAAACTTTTGCAACGTTAAACAAATCTTTCTAATTTCCAGAGACATTTACATTAGAATAATTGCGTATTTTTGCTTTTTTCCGATTTAACTTCGATATGAGATATTTTATCGCGGTAAAAAGTACCCTTTGTTTGAACCAGGAATGTAAAGTACATCCGTACCACATTTCATTAAAATCCGTTGAGTGGTTTTTGCGTGATGCGTGTTTAGACAGACAGACGGATAGACGGATAGACGGACAGACTTACAGACAGACAGACGGACAAAGAGACGGACGGCCAAAAATTCCAAAAGGTGGTGTTTTGTGTTCTACGTCGATTACTGTTTACGACACCATAAAAATTTTCAAAAAATATTTAATGTACAGACACTCCCCTTTTATTGGTTAGTTGGTATACGTGGCTGCCTGCTGCGTGCAAGCAATCAAGTAGAATCAATAATATTCCGTTTTGATAGACCGCATGTAAGTTCGAACCCAGATCTCGGATCCGGTTGTATGTATCAGATCCAACCCGTCACTACTGCGACGAGCTTCGAGATGTCCCTACGCTTTCTGTTAGTTAATTGTGTTGTGCGCTTATCGTTGTAGCAAGGCCACATCTTCCTAGCCACATTACACGTGCTCAACTTGCGCCACCTGTCTTCAACTTTCTGCCGATAATGTTTGAAAATATGATTTCCAATAGTGCCAAGCGGCATGGCTACCGATTCAGCAGTGGAGGCATTCATAGCACAGCCAACCCTGGTCCGCTCATCCGCCTGTTCAATGCCAAGAAAGTTACTATGTGCAGGAACCCAGATGAGGGTGACGTCTGCCTGACCACTTAATCTGGATAGCATGCCCTTGCACTGGCTAACTAAAGTAGAATAAGTACTGTGTGACTTTAGGGACAGAAGTGCCGCCTGACTATCGACGAAGATGCCGACTCTCCCCTGAACACACCTATGAATTATCACTCTACCCGCCTCCCTTATAGCTAGGTTTTCAGCCTGAAATACACTGGCTTCATTGGGAAGTCGGAAGGAGAGTCTTACCACAAAGTCATTCGAGAAGACTCCGGAGCCTATACTGCAGATCATTCTTGATCCATCAGTATAAATAGTACAAGTTCAGTTTTATTTGGTTTCACTCCTACACCACAACCTGTAGCCCATTTGCTGAGTGTGCTCAAAGCATTGGACATGAGATATCACTTATCACGTCCGTGAACATCCCTGATACCATTAACACCACATCATCCGCGTAAGCCACAACCTTGACACCCTCAGCGTCTAGTGTGAAAAGAATTTATGTAATAACGAGAAGCCAACGCAGAGGAGAGATCACCCCGCCCAGTGGTGTTCCTCTACCTGCCCATTTTGACTTTTCGCTGTTGCCTAGTTTTGCAGTAACGTTTCTTGCCCTCAACATGGTGATAATTCAGTTGCTGATATATTCCTCAACATCGACATCCCCGAGAGCCTGTTGAATGGCTGCCATCGATACATTGTCGCCCCTTTTATAGTTTTATTATATGTATATAAACCAACCAATCTCTAGAAGAGCAGAGCAACGCGTATGCATATAAGTGTTTAAAGGAAGTAGGTTAACCTATGCGAGTCTGGAAGAAGGTTGACAGACACCTAAGGTCTCACCCAAGATCAAAGTCGATAGAAAGTTAGCCTCTAGGGGAGGCTTAACCAGTAACCTATCACTGGTGCCAATGGTACCAGTAGCGCCACATATGACCTGCCCTCTAGAGGGTTAAATAAATGATGCTCGCCATTTGCTACATCATCTTGGATGATCTTCCCGAGGGGCATACTCTGTTGTTGTTGGAATGGATATGCTGGCGGACTTCGTCTTACCCTCAACAAGAAGAATGATGCTATAACCGGTTATTGATGAGATGTCCTTCGGGAGTTCACGTGGTGACTGTGGTTGCTACCAAAATCGCTGGGAGAGTTATTTGTTTAATGAGTGATGCTCGAACAGTGCTAGTGGCTGGTTGGACTTCGGTCAAACAATGGGGAGCCTCTTTGACGACCGTTAGGTTTTGCCGTAAGGCGGGTACTGACGTTAATCGCATCTACCTAGATGTCTATTCTGACTCTTCTTCTTCGTCGAATCATCTACTTCAGTGACTATCATAGGAAAATTTCAGATATCCGTCGGAGCATAGAGTTTTGCATAATAATACCAAGGAGGAGTGCAAAGCGAATTTCTTCCAAGTGATGAAAGTTCCTTAGTCCTATCTCTTCTTACCTGCAAGTGGTAATCGTGGACCACCTGTTGTCGCCTTCTTCAGCGCCCGCTCCATAATATCATTTCGCAGCCCAACCCAGGTTTTCTAAACATAATTTTTGGTGTTGTACTACGTCTGTTTTTGCGTATTATTCAGCCATTTTGCTTCCCTGGATGCACTCATCCAATAAGTGGTGATAATACAGACTTACTGTGAAGTTGCGTTTTGATTGTAACTTAAATTTTTCTAATCAGTTTGATGCATAAAAAATACTGTGTCTGTGTGTGGCAGATATTTTTTTGGGAATATTTTATATTTCCGCGTTGTACACCACTATATTCCACCTTAAATCGACAACAGTATGTCTGATTTCGACCAACAAAACGCCAGCAGATGCATCATACAATTACCTTCATACTGTTGTAACATAATCAAGCAAACAAATCGGTTGTTTCTTAGTTATTCATAAATTAGTATCGCGAAATAGGGGTTGTTTTATAAACAATTATAACTTTTTTTCCAAAAGCTCATAGAAAAACTTGTTACCGCAAAAGCTTAAATTTTTTACATATTGCTCCTAAGAACAATAATATTACACAAAAAGGCATAAATCATACAAATCAGTGAACAACTGTTGGTTTTATTCACAATTAAGTTAAGGAACTCAATTCTTAAAAATTACCATTTTCATACAAAAAATTAAAATTTTACTGTTGTATGGAAATTGTGATTTTTACAAATTGAGTTCCTTCACTTAATTGTGAATAAAATCGACAGTTGCGCATCAAACTGATTAAAAAAATTTAAGTTTCGTCCAAAACGAAAAGAAAAAGTTTCAGTTTTTAAGGCTGTGTAATCGGAGGTGCACATGAATGGTGACTTCCGAAAACAACATCGTTCTGTTCTCCAGTGTAGGTCGAAAACCAAATTGATGTTAAGTTTCTCTTGTTCCTTGGAATATTGATTATATCTAATTCTTTCTGAATGTAACTGAATGTAATATCAGCTTACATAATATCTTTAAACTAAAAAGTGAATTATTTCGAAATAATCATATCAAAAAAGTTAAGGTAGCTGATTGTGGCTAGAGTACTGGTTTCTAAGATCAGTCGCTTCATTCTTTTTGCACTTCCGGTGTATACTGTCGTCATTTCATATAACGAGCGGCCATAAATAGAAGGAGTTCTTTCTATTCAGAAGAGTTTGTCAAAATTCTTTACAGGCGGCATACATATATGTAGTTTACCTACAGAGGTTTTGTCCTTCTAAGTTTCGTAGAAGGAAGCTATGTCCAGAACTGATACTGATACTGTAAGTCGCGCGACTCCCTGAGTTTAAGTGCCGACTTGGCATATGTGTGTTTCAGGCAAAACTAAGAAGAGTTAAGTTAAGCATTGTATCAAAAATGGGCAGAGGAGTTATACTCATTGCTCCAGTAATTGGGAACGCTAAAAGTATTATTTACAACAACAACTTTTATTGTATTTTGTGTTGTGATGAAGGGTGTACAAAATTCGGTACAACCGAGAGTAGCCTCTTTCTTGTTTTTTTAAAATAATATTTGCAAGAAACTAAAAATTCTTAGCAATAAAAATAATATCAAATAGACTTTTGATATTTTTTTATGACTTTTTTTTTGGAAAATACATGTGTTGTGTTATACATATACTCTTATAAAAAACTGCGTTGGCTATGTATGACAGCTATTAATATTAATGGGACAGCGTCTGTCACAAACAGCTAAAGTTTAAATTCTTTATTGAATAGTCAAAAGCAGCAGTTTCATCAATTGACACCTAAAAACTTTTTATTATAGTACGTTTCTTTAATTACACAGATCGAAAATTTTTTGCATAGTTTTAAGACGTCAAATCTTGATAGATACCCAACAAAACTTTTGGCATTTTTGTAATCGGTAGTATCCTTTTAATGGGTTATAAAGCTGAGCGAGTAAAGTACTTGTCTTCAACTCTGAAAGAGCAGGTTTCGTATCCCAGCCAGATCAGGGAAAAACAGAATGTGAAAAATTATACATAAAATATAAAATATACCTGCATGTTCTGTAAACCGAGTCGATTTGAAAACGCTCGATTTAAATAAATTATATCCACTAATATCAACATTTTTTTGACTTTTTTCCAGTTTCATATTCCTCAGAGCATAATATATCATATCTGATAGATAAATTATATCCACTAATATCAATTTTTTTTTAGACTTTTTTCCGGTTTCATATTCTTCAGAGCATAATATATCATATCTGAAGTTAATTTACTATATACGATTTAAAATACATCAATAGGAGCATTATTTATTTTTGGAAAACGAGAAATTTACTCGGATTTGGTTTACAGAACAGGGCCGATAGTGTCTAAAATTTTTTTCATTTTATTATGTTTATTAGACTACTTATTTTTTAGCTAATATGAATAATATATAACAGTTTGATGTTGATTAAAATGGGTAGAACTGTAAAAAACCAAAAAATGGCAAAAAAAAAAAAAATAACTTGTATCGCGAAAGTTTGCGAAAAATTGAGAGTTAAAGCTGGTGAAAATACTGCGTATATGTAAAGCGAAAATTAGGAAAATTTGCAAAAGTTTTGTAATTTTTCGCGAATTTCCGATATTTTCGCGATAAACGCAAATTTTGTCCCTTTTTTTGTGCTCTTTATAGTTTACACGATTTTTAAAACGTATTACATTTTCTTATCATGCCGCTGTTAGCAAGATTTAGCAAATTTTCGCCATTTTCCTTTCATTTTTAGCGATTTTTAATCAAAATTATACCTTGTTTAAAGTTTTGCAATTTTTGGCGAATTCGCGATAGGCGTAATTTTTCTTTTCTTTTCTTAAATTTACATTTTTTGCTTTTCTTACATTTACATCTTTTAATGCTTCTGAACCAATATATAAACTACTTCAAACTTTTTATGGCTCTGAACCAGTTTTGAAGCTGTCTCCGGTTTTTGCAGTTTTTCAGCATTTTCGCGATACACGCGCTTATTCTCCAGTCTAAGCTCTCTTTTATAATTTTAACGATTGCAAGTAATTCTGACGCTTTTTCAGATGTGTGATTTTTTCTCATTTTTCATTTTTGTTAAAATAAAAAAAGTTAAATTTTTCGTTCATGAAAAAATCAAAACTAAAATTTTTTCTAGTTGCTCAAACATGAATGAAAAAAATATATAAAATGTATGAGAATGAGTGAATGAGAATGAGTGAATATTTCGGTACTCTGTTTTTTAGCTTCAAGTTAGTCAAGTTTTAGCTAATTTATTGCTCTAACAATGTAAGTACATTTGTATGGGGTACTCCTTATTTTTTTGAACATCTCAAGCAAAACTAAGTAGTTATCGAGTCAAATTTGAAGTAGTTATGACTTAAATTCTCATATACTTTTTTGCCTACCAGTAAGCAAAGTTTTTGCCGGAATATTGTAGTAAAGGTCATAAAAAATACAAAAGCGATTTTGAACGACCTATAGGAGCATCGATTCAGAATGCTTCATCTGTTTTCGTTAAATATAAGCACATTAAATTTTCTTCAATGAAGTGCTCAGCTGTTTAAATAAAATGGGGTGTGTCTTATTCTAAAATAGATTTAGGAATTTTTAATTTTACGAAATCAGACGAACTGATTTCGACCTATGCTAATATAGGTCGGCCAACCTCTTTAATTTCTATAATACTGTTTTATCTTGTAAGTTATTATTTCGGCTAAAGTTCAGTACTTGAGTTTCCAAACTACTTTGTAAAGAATAATTTTTGTAATGAATTCAAATTTATAATATATGTGTATATATGGCTGATTCTCATTCTAAACGTAGATTTTGTGTTTTTTTACCAATGTAAGTAAATGATATATGAGAAAGTAGGATTCATATTATAGTTTTCGCCTCATTCAATGGACCCTGTAATAAAATTATATATATAAATTTTTTAAAATTTTTGTTTATTGCGAAAAAACTACACCACAAAAAATTAGTATAGAGTTTGAAAGCACTACTCTCTAAAAACAAAAAAAAAGTATAATAATCGCATGACGAAATTAAAGTTATGACGACTTTGAACAAAAATAAAAAATAATTTGTATCTTTTAAAATAATTCTTTACAAATATTTATACATGAGCTAACAGAAGGCTAACTCTTCTTTTAAATTTATTATTATTTTAATAACATCGACCAATAATGTCAAAAATTATATCAATTTCAAATAATTTTTTATAGCAAACTGCGACCTACCTAATACATTCTTCGAAAATATAACAAATCACAGTGCAAAAGAAGAAAATTTTTTTCAAACAAAACCAGAAATTTGTAAACAGATAATGTTTTTTATACCGTTTCTACCCTTCAGTTGCTGTTAACTTTTTTTAACGTACTAAAATTTATAGACAAACTATAATTAGAATTTTTTTTATGTAACGCTCAATACTTTTTTATACGAATTTATTATTTTTTCAGAACACACGATTTATTTTGGATTCAATACAGTTCAGATCTGTAATCTTCTTGTGCTTTAACATAGCCTCCTTAGGTATTTCAATTATATTAAAAAATATGAATAGTACTCAATACATTATTTATTTTGAATACAAACGATGACTGATTGATGAAACTTTTGGCAATATAATACTATATAACAAAGTTCAAAAAACTTTTAAATATTTAGAAGTATAAATCTACGCTGTTATTTTAGTGCATGTTGTTAATGCTATTTTAATAATTAAACTGAGTAATGAAGTGTACTAAAAAAGCATAACGCTCAATACACAATACTGCGGACAACAAAAATTTAAAACAAAAATTATAATCTCTTATATTTTTCAAAAATTTGATGTGTAAAATAAGAGAAGCACATGCAAATATTTTAAAACCGTTGTAAATTTAATCTCGATTTTGGAAAAATTTATAGTTTCTTCGTGCTGAAAGCCAGCAACATGCATTACGGACACTCCATTTTGTATGAAGAGAGTAAAAATATTATTTTCGTTCTTCGTTTCTAACAAAAAAAAAATAATAATAATATTTATATATATGTGTTCTTTTAGCTCCCATTGGAGCATAGGGCGCCAATAATAGCCGATCGCCATCGAACCCGATTTTGTCCATTGATCTTAACTCGTTCCAGGAAACGCCATGGGTGTTCATTTCGATTTCAGTGGAGCGTCGCCACGTTGTACATGGTCTACCAGCTTGTCGGCCTGCCTGATGAAAGGGGTTCCAATGGATAGCTTGCTTAGCCACGTTATTATCATTACGTCGTAGCGTATGTCCGATCCACTGCCACTTACGTTTACGAATTTCTGCTGACAGGGGTATTTGATGCGATTTCGTCAGCAGTTCAGTATTTGAAATTGTTCTTGGCCAGAATATACGAAGTATTCTTCTGAGGCAGCGGTTGACGGAAGTTTGCCGGCGGTGTGTGATGCTAGTGGTAACTTTCCATGTTGTGCATCCATATAACAGCATCGATTTCACATTAGCTTAAAAAATTTTTAGTTTGGTACGTAGGCTGATTTTGTTGTTTTGCCATACTGGTGCTAACATACCATAAGACGCTCTTGCATTATTGATTCTGCCGTCTACATCTAAGTCAGACTCGCCATCTGCATCAGTCTCACATCACAGGTAGCAAAAATGGGGAGTATAGCTGTATATTTGGTCCCCTACAGTTAATGACGCTGGCATATCGCTTCCTACACTGAGTGCTTTGGTTTTACCGTTGTTTATTCTTAAGCCCGTATGACGCAGTTTGTCTTGGAGTTCTTCCGTTGTACGTTTAAGATCACAAAGTCTGTGCGAAAGCAAGCATGTATCGTCTGCATATGCCAGGTAGTTTCAATATTAGTTGTTGATTTGCCGCTAAATTCCTTCTCTTCTGTTCTCTATTGCAATCAGGACATCTTCCATTACTACCAGAAATAAGAGAGGTGATAATATACATCATTGACGCACTACACTTTGAACATAAAATAGGTCTGACAGTTTCCCTTTGTGTAGAATAAAGCATCTGGCCTGGTTATAACTCTCCTTTATCAAAGATACAAGTTTCGGGTATGCCTCTTCTTCTTAGTGCCGACCATATGTACTCCTGGTTGATGCTGTCGAACGTTTTTTTCAAAGTCTATAATTAGAAGATGAAGTGAGGAGTTGAATTTCACTCACTGTTCAATAATTAAACTCAACGTATTGATGTGATCCTCGCAGGAGTATTCACCACGAAAACCAGCTTGACAGGAGCTGATATATTCTTCTAAGTGTTCCTTTATGCGAATGAGGATTATTTTTGCAATTAGTTTTGCAATGGTTGGTAAAACACAGATACCTCGCCAGTTGCTGCAATCTTTTAGATCACCTTTCTTCGCAATCTTTACTATAATACCATCCTTCCACTCTTCCGGGAAATATTCGGCTTCCCACGTCTCCACATTTATTTACAATCTATTAAATCATACTAAAACAGTTTTCATTTTAAAATATATGCGTTTATTTTATGAAATATTTTATTATATACAAAGGTAAGGTTTTAATTTAATTTTTTTCTATTAAATTATATATTTATTTAGAGATATATGTGAAGGATATAGACAGAGAAAATTTTTGACTGCACGGAGGGTTGAACTGACGTTTCGATAGCTCCCGCTAATCTCTTCAGAATTCTTTTCCGCTTGACCACTCGACCAAGGTCGGTGGCTTGCAGTCAAAAGTTGAATATCATCTACTTTTAATCAATTCATACTGTCACTCTTAGGGCCATTATTATAACTTGCCAATAGCTAAAGTTAAGATGTTATCGGACAGATAACTCGTTTTTCATTATTATAAGTCAACTTTAGGCAAAATCTTTCCGATAAGCTAAAGGAAAGTTCTTCATGTGTTTAAATTTAATCTGAGGTTTACAATATTGGAGCTGCCATAGTTTTTGAAAGTATTCAAATAAAAGAAACATTGAAAGAATTTTCGAGCATAGTTTTAGGAGTAAACATAAACATTTTTTTCCCTTGCTGTGTGTATTAAAAGTAACGCCTAAAGGTAGTAATCGATGTTTGCTCTAGTATTGCAATTTTAGCTATGGTTAACTTTTACAAATGCGTACTTTACAGGCAGTTGTAATAACGGGTCTTAGAGTTGTATTTCATTTGATAGTTATTGATATTCAGTTCTCACTTTGTCTTGTGTTAAGCTTCTTTTATTATTTCTCTATTCTAGTATGAATTATCATTGATAATCACAAGTACTAGTGTGTGTGAATGTTTGCTTGCTTATTTTATTTGAACATGTACATCCTTTTGCTAGCTGCCGTTGATGATTAGTTATGCTTTTTTAATGCAAAAACAGTATTTTTTGAGTTATGACACTATTGTTGTGCATGTGCGATATACTACTCTGCCAACGATTAATTCGTATGGCTTATAATAGGCGTTGTACTTTGTAATTTTTGAAGTCACATATTTTCCATATAGGTATATTAAAGTTTTCCCATTCTTTCTTTTGCAATCAGGGTCGTTTATTGTCATCACATATCATGATTGCCCACAAAGGCTCAAATACTGAAACGATTTTCGGTGATTAATAAGCAGCAAAATTATCTTTAAACTACAAAAGAAAGAATGAAAAAAGTTTGATTTTTATATGAAATATATATGACTTCAAAAATAACAAAGTAAAATGCCTATTAAAATCCGTACGAATTAACCGTTGGCAGAGTAGTATATGTAGCGGAACTAACTAATAAGTCTCATGCAGTAAAGGTAGGGCTGCCCAGTGCTATCGAAAAATTTAGCTTAACGTACCGATCTCAAGTGATGGGTTTCTAACAACACAATGCAGTTTGTATACTTCTCATTTTTTTATTAAGATTAGCTTGTAGCTTAAAAGGCAGATTTTGTTTGCTTTAAATTAGGGATGTAACGATACGCCGTTTTGCCGATCCGATACCGATACCGATATTTAAAAATAAATATCACCGATACCGATTCCGATAACGATACGAATATTGAAATTGAGTTTAAGTTTAGATCAACAAAACTGAAATGCAATTTTTTATTATACAAAATTACATTGTTAGAGAGAATATTTAAAATTGATTTTAACCCAGTATAAAAAATTGGAAGTAATTTTTAAAGAGCTACATTTTCTTTGCTTCAAAAAAATCTATATTAAAAATATGCAGATAATTAGTAGAAAAGCAAGAAAAAATTTTTAATTCCTTTGTAATTTTAAAAAATACTCGCCATGCTTTTTAAAAAATAGATTTTTTAAAGAACATTTATCAACTAATATTCTTCTAAATAACTTAATAGCTTAATTATTAAAAGTCTTCTAAAAGTTTATATTTATTCACTTAAATTTACATGAAAATAAAGTTTTGAGTTTAAATTCGCATAAAAAAATTGTGAAAATGGGTAATTTTTTATCCTTTTTCCTTGAGGAAAAACCATTATAGAACACCGAAAAAGAAATTTGTCCTAGCATCGCTTCCAATTCGGTGATTGTTAATCGAAAAACAGAACTTCTTGCAATGGCAAGGATATGTAAAACTAATTAGAAATTATCAAAATTAGCAATACTTCCGGATCGCGAATTCTACATTTTCATGACTTCTTTGGAGTGTCTTTTTTTGCTGGAATAAGATTTAAAGAACAACGACTTGAATTTGAATTCATGGTAAAATTAACAAAAAATAAATAATTTTTTTTACAAAATAACAGCATAAAATATTATTAATAAGATTTAAAAAATAACGAAGTGAATTTAATTCATGGCAAAATTGAACAAAAACAAATTATTTGTTAAAAAAAACTCTGAAAAAAATTTTAAAAGTATCGTCGTATCGACAGTAAAATATCGCCGATACCGATGTATCGGAAAATCTGAAGTATCGCCGATATATCGGTATCGGTATCGGTATTCGTTACATCCCTACTTTAAATGACTTTTACTTTAAGATGTACTAGCCATTCCATATATTCTTTTTATGTTATTAAACTATAAATAGCCAAGATATGCTCAGAAAAATTATAAATGGTTTTAATGTGGTTTTTAAAATATCATGCAACAATAATCCTGTAATATTTCTTTCCCTTCGAAACCTTTACATGTCTCAGTAGGTAACGACAATCAGAGCTAAAATATATTGCAGTAAAACAATTATATAGACGGAAGTAGTGAAATCGTTTCCTCTAACCATAAGAAACCAGAATACACCTCGCTACTTTATTGCAACGTAGTCATGTCTCAAAAAAACAAACTTGGCAAAACGCGTTAAAAATTTTAACAATGCTAGCAAGTATATGGTGCGGTGTTAGCATTTTAGGGGTTATAACTTCGGTTCAGATTAAGATATGTTGCTGAACATTTTTTTATATAAAAAGAAGGTCTTAATGAAGACTTCTTAGTAACTTAGAAATTTTCAATTTTTGAGATATGACTACGTTGCAATAATGGAGCGACATGTATTTATTGGGTCGCAAAAGCGTATCGCAAACATTACAAATGGAATGACAAACCTTTATGCACCTGTGTATATTGGAAATACAAAAATGATACGTTGATATTCTTTGTTGCAAATATCTGTATGAAAGTTTTAAACAGCAGTTGCAGATGAATTGATAAATGTTAAAATGCTACAAGTTTCTTTAAATTGCGGCCTCCTATTCGAACCAGCGCAACACCAACGTATTTGTAACAAAATCAGAGTGAAAATGTTGTATCTCAAACTTTATATATTATAATACAAGTTTGAGATCGTGTTATTTGTTAATATGTAATGTTATTTAATTCACAAAAGAATTTAACATATAAATTTTAATACATATTTTAAGTCTTATTTGAGTAATTTACTTTTGCATAATATTGTAAAAGTTTAAATGCTACTGATAAATATTCCTTTCAATTAACTGCTTAAAGCTCTAAAATTTGCAAATTTATCAGATTCAGCGGTTTAATTTTAACGTTTTAATTTTTGAAACTGGAATATCGAAAAAAATATTAAAGAGAATTTTGTTCAGGTTTGAGCTACAAGCGAACCTTTAAAACTCTTTAGCTGAATAGGTTGTATTGTGCAACAACGAAAAATCGCTCTGGACTTTAATGTTGGATTCAGTGTTACCATGGGTAGCTTAAAAATAGTTAAAATATTTGATGTTGTACTCATTGAATTTATGAAATTGTCATTCGACCAATGAAAATCTTTCAAAATATTGATAAAATTTTCATTGGACTTATGAAATTGTCATTGGATTAATGAAAAAATCTAATGAAATTGTTTCATTGGTCTTATGAAGCAAAATTCTTTTAGTACACGTTCATGTTAGAAACTATCTGCATATCAAATTTCATTAAAATCCATTCAAGTAATATGTGTGATTGTGTAACAAGAATAATAATATTAGTATGTTTTACATATAAATAAGTATTAAAAAAATAAAAAAAACCAAAATGGTCCGCAAGCCGGAAAACGGTGAAAGCACTTGTTTTAATAAATATACAATTCTTAAAAAAATTACTTCTTCTAGCTTCCGACCCGTTTTCACAATTGTCCTTATGAATTCGGATGCTAAAACACAATATAAGAATATACAAATTAATAGCATGTGTTGTAGCATTCGAATTGACAAGAAAAAAATTGGAAAATGGACGATTTTAAATTTTCTTCATATTCTCATTTTCCCTTTTGAGCAAACAAACTCGTATTCTTCTTATTTAAAAATAGTCTTGTGAAAGCAAAACGAAAACATAAAAAAATGTTAAATAGTACGTTTTCGCCTTTGTTCTTGTAAATTCGGATGCTACAGCATATGCTATTAATTTAGATTTCCTTAATTTCAACTTCAACCGGTGTACCATCACAGTAAAAAAATGGCTTTCAATAAAGCAGGTTTTTAATGAGAGAATAAAAGTAGTGCCTACAAACCTGCTGATATCGCTGCTGATTTTTGTATGGCGAGCTCCCGGTTTGGAGTACTACATTTTCATACAAAAAGTTTCTTTCATATACATTCATTGCTCTGCAATACGCTCTTATTTTAAAGCGTGTTATTACGCACTTTATTGCCTTAGTGCTTCAAAAAACATGAAAATTGTTTACTGGGATGTGTCTTAGCAACCGAATTGACAAGAACAATTGTGAAAACGATTCGGAAGCCAGAACACAAGCGTATATGATCTTAAAAAATTAATAGGATCTCGACCGATTATGAAAATCATGATAGTAACCGAAAAAGTAGAACACAGTGACATGGCTATTAATATAATAAATGTTTGGTCGATTGTCAATTACTTTTAACTTTCCACTATCAAATATGGGACATTACTAGTTTCACTAAGATATTCGAAATTTCACTTTACAACAGATCCCTACATTTCGAACTATGTGCGTGTGTGTATGAATTGACCAAAGTAAAAGTTTCAGCATTCTGAAGATTTCGGGTTCACTTAGATATCGTGTGTATCGGCTTAGAAAATTTTCATTGATATGAATTTATTTGTTCGAAAAATTTCGAAAATAGATTTTTTTTGTAATTACTTCCAAAATTCTGGTCAAATTACGTCGAATGCAGCAAATTTGTTCTGAATTAGTAAAACGGTTTGAGAGATATCGTTTCTCGAATAAGTTATTTGTTTAATTACAATATGCAACAAAATTAGACTTTTGTCATGTCCTTTGATCCGCACTAAATTCTTTTGATGTTTTATGGTCATCTAACTACAAAAAACAAGCGAAATTTATAATTTTATAGATTGGTTTAACATTTTTTTCTAAAATTTGAGATTTTTGAAGAGGCTGTTACACCAACTTTACCAGAGCTAGAAAATGGGTTATCCAATTTCCTTCCAAGAACCACTAAAAAGCTTGGAATAAAATTGCCTTTAAGCCGTTCAAACATTATTGTTTTATATACTCAATAGTTTCGGAATTATTCAGACCGCAATGATGAAAACTACATTTCTTTTATGCAAAATTGGAAAATTTTTATTATTTAAAAATTTATAAAAAATCGAATATTCCAAAAACTTAAAATTTTTATTAACTGATCATAAAGCAACATATATTACAGACAAAATAAGCTTTATTTCATAAAAATCGATGGATGAATATTGACTTAATTCATAATAAATTTAAGTCACCTAATTCCTAGCAAAAATTACTGCTTCGGTTGAAGCAGGTTTGTAAGCGAGAGAATCTGGTTGTTGTTCTTTCTCCTGCTTCGAAAAGCGCTTCAAACATGCATGCATGAACATGCATGAACGTTATGAACCTTAGCCTAATAATCAATTTAGATTCACAAAGCAAATACGTTCGAAGTAAATCATATTAATAAACAATTAGCTATTAGCTTGAGCTTTTCACATGTCTTGAGCTTTCACATGTCTTGAGTAGAACAAAAATCAGAAAAATGGGAATGAATAAAAATAAACCGATCGCAACGCTGGGAAAGTGCACTTTACTATCAGCTTGAGAGTGATTTAATTCTCGTATTCAATTTTCACGAAAAAGTTGTATATATAAGAATTAAAATCACATTCAACTGAGCCACCTGACAAGTGGTGATAGCAAATACACGTGAGCACTGACGATGGAAATGTAGCGGCTTCCGAAAAAGGCGCTACTCTGTTCTGCTGTGTACGTTGAAAAATTAAGTTGATGTTAATTTTTCCCTTGTTCCTTGGAATATTAATCATACCCAATTCTTTCTGAATATAACGTTATGAACCTTAGCCTAATAATCAATTTAGATTCACAATGCATGATTTTAGTTCGCGATGTTTCACTTTGGAGCTCTTGTTCTTGATATAAAGTAGCGAAGTAGCGCTGCCAGAATGATGATTTTATTAAATTTTTGATGATTTTTAAACCAAAGTATGATTTGATATTTTTTTCCCCAAATGATGATTTTTTTCTCGCAAGTTATGATTTTTTATACTTTTTATATTTATATCGTCAGAGAAAGTGCAAAAAGCCCCATCTGACGTTTTAGAAGTTTTACAGGAGAAAGTTGGCTAGTTTTAGTTAGTTAGTTTAATTTGAGCCTTTTTTACAAACAATATGATATAAATTACAATACAATGAAATACGAGAACTTAGGACTATAATGTATTATCCTAATTACAAAATAATGATAAAGTAAAAACTCAATTTAATAAAGATAGTAAATTGCAAATTGTAAAACGAAGTAAGTTTAATATGCTCTTGCTCCCGGAGCTAATATGATTATTACAGGAGAAAGATGAAACTTGTTTAAATAAAAAAATATAATTAAAAAAGGACCAACAAATTTACATATTTATTGCAAAGTTTTGCACCAATTGTCCATATATTTTTCATTTAAACCAGTTTTATGCTTCTTCTGTAAAACTTTTGAAATGTTAGATAGGGCTTTCTGCATTTTCTGTGAAGATATATAAATATTTCTTAAAATAAGTTAAGGCCTACGTTTTACAGTTCTTTGGATCAATTAATATATAATTTTCAAACGTTTTTAGCATTAAAGTTTATTAAAGTGCATTCATCAGCTTTAAAAGATGGTTTTGAACGACAAAACTATCAATTATGTTCGATAATTCTGTGGGATATAATTACAAAGCTTAATGTGCCAAATTCAAATAATTTTTCAATTATTTTCTATCATGTACAGATTTTTTAAATAGGCATGATTAAAATTTCAAATAGTTACGTCAGTATATTTCTCCCTAACTCGATAACGGATTATTCGATTTGAATACATAAGCCAGTCATGCATAGGGTTGCCATTTCCACTTTGCGAAAAGAGGACGACAACCACAAAAAACGAGGACATTTGGCCCAAAAAAGAGGACAATATTTTTATATATAAATAAATAAATAAAAACACATTTGGCAATCAAAATAAGTGATGCCGTGTCATTTGAAATAACAACGGCAATACTGTGCTTTCAACAATGCAAAAATTTCGGTGTAAGACTGAATTTACACGATGAAATATTTTATGAAATAGCAGCATTAAATTTTTTGTCAAAAGGGGTAGAAAAAACGTCAGGACTTTAATTTCTTCAAACTTCTTAGGAAGTTTTCTTATTTAATAATTTAAAAAAAAATGGAAATTTCAGCGTATAAGCAGACTGTGAAATACGTTGGAACTTTAATAAAGAATTAAAAAAAAATTCATGAAAAAGTTGGGGAAGTATTGATACGCTTTTTGGCCGATACCGGTACTCAGAAAAATTATCGACGATACCGATGCGCTTAGTGATTTTCAATTAAAGGTAAAATAAACAAAACAGAAGTTATTAATATGATTATTTCGAACGTATTTGCTTTGTGAATCCAAATTAATTATTGGGCTAAGGTTGGTAACGTTATATTCAGAAAGAATTGGGCATGATTAATATTCCAATGAACAAGGGAAAAATCATCATCAACTTAATTTTTCAATATACACAGCAGAACAGAGTAGCGCCACTTTCGGAAGCGGCTACATTTCCATCGTCAGTGCTCACGAAATTGTAATTTTTTTGTTATGATACAGCATTACAGGGATAGAAGCTATCAGTATTTAAAATCAATGGCGTATACTCGTTGTCCTAAACAAAATATTGGTTGTAAAATCTTAAAGTATACTTTATTTTGACTATGATCATGCGCAAATATTAATGCAATTTTTGTTTAAAAAACAGCCCATTCTCGAAATTTTCGGAGGAAGACGATTTCATAAGTCTGTTTGAACAAGTCCTGGAGTAGAAAATAATCTCCCAGATGCGACAGAACTCACTTGAAAACTAAAGCACGGCTGACAATTATTTCCTAGTTTATGTATATAACGCCACTGCGCCAGAAAATAAGCGGATGTGTATCTTTAGATGTACTAGAATTTTTTAGGTATCTCTCCACTTCTTCTTAGAAGAATTACAGCTTAGACTGGACAAGAGCTCCAAAGCCTACTTTTTGTAGACTTAACAGAACTTCTACGATGTGTAAGAGTGACCGCGTTAGCATTACACAGTTGTAGAATATAAAGCTACATTAAGGTGAACTAACGTAATAAGACGAGTTTTTGATATAGAAGTAATAGACTGCAATTGAAATATTCGTTCTTTTTATCGCGGATCAAGCATTGTGGATAAACATAATATTTCAGTACCAAACCATCAGATCTTTCATTGAGAACCAATACCAAGTAAATCACAAATTTTTGCAATTTCGATCTATGCTCCCTTTCGGGTAGTTTTGTTAATTGACTTGTAGTCTTTTTCAAGTTTTAAGTTCTATTTTGCATTTTACAAGAGGTAGATAACTTTGTGCTGTAACTCGTTGTTATATAAAACTCCTCTCAGTTGTTATTAAGCAGAAAATAAGCCTTGAAAATAATTAAGCAGCTTGACAAAGTTAAAAGCAGGACAACTCCGAGCAATTGCTAAAAAAAAGTAGGACCACCCCGGCGCCCTAAAAAAGTTGACGGTGTCCGGGAAAAAGAGGACGGATGGCAACCTTAGTCATGCATAATAATTTTTTATATTTCCAACTGTGTCGGAGTTCTTCAGAAATTACCGGTGAAACTTTTTTTGCAAAATTAATTGTTTGTTTTCAAAAACTCATAAGAGAAATTAAAACTGCAAGAACTTCAAAAACTTTAAACAAATAAAATAAGCCTTAAATCGATGGCAAATGTTGATTTTATTCGCAATTAAGTAAAGGAGGGCAATTGATAAAAATAAAAATTTTCATAAAAGAGAAAACTAAAATTTATGTATATATATATTAGTTGCCTCAACTAATTGTGAAGAAAATCGACATTTGCTTTCAATTTCAATGGTTTATGGCTTACCTACATAGCTTCCCTCTTCATTTTTGCATGACTTTTTGAAAACGAAAAAAAGTTTCATTTTGCATGAAAAACGCATTTTTCTCCGCTAATTTAAAAATAAAAAAAATTAGATATGAATGACTTAAAGGTAATTTTATTCTGCATTTTTTGGTGCACTATATATCGAAATTGGATAAACCATTCTCGAGTTAGGGTAAACTATACTGATGTACCTAGTGAAAATCTTAGTCATGCCCATTAAAAAATAAGAAAAAACTGAAAACGGATTCGTGCATTAAAGTTTATATACTCCATATACTTTTATTTAACAGCTGAAAAATGATTTTCTGTATACCAGTGCATACAGTTCTGTTTTCCGAATTTTTTTTTGTCGCCTTAGAAGTGATTTTGTCGCATTTTTATATGTTCTTACAGTCATGGCGATATTTTATATACTTCGCTGATTGCTCCCGAATTTCAAACTTTTTCACGAATTTATTTATTTATTTTATTGAAAGCTGCAATGCTACTGAATATGATTTTGTTTATTTTGCAATTTGTCTTAAATAAATGTAAAATGCTGACTAATTTCGTAATTTAAACATTATAAACACTGAGAGATCTCTGCCTTCTTTTTGAGCATCCTAGGAAGCGCTTCAAAACATCGCATGTTTAAGGCATGAACGTTTTTTACTACTTTCAAAAACATGATTTTTTTTGCTGGGTATTTTGAAAAAACTGTCACAATACTATAGGGTGCCTCGGCAGGCTAGTGGGTAGTGTTCTAGGCTATCAGTGTGGATGTTGTGGGTTCGATTGCCACCATAGACTGTGGTCTGTTTCACGACAACGAGCGAAGGTCTTTGTTACTATTCTCGTTTAAATTAAGTTATGATATAATTTGTAATTGTATTTGTAACATTTAGTAAATAAATTAAAAATATTTAACATTATAATGACGTTTCGATTGCTGTATTTGAAATTACTAACTTCGCACCTGAATGCCAGTACAGAAAAATTTTAATTTTTATAGACTTTAATACTTTCAGATTTAGTTTTTTACTCTGTTTGCGCTTTTAGTTAGTAATTCTGTGTTGATTGCTTGGCTCTTTAAATCTGTGGTTAAAAGGAATAAGCGCTTCTTAGGTCGAGCTAAGGAAAATAGATTTTTCGAAAGTTCTTACGCTACTGCTAAGCGACTTATAGGCTTATATGATATACTCTATATTTCGTGGGTGACCTGTCCTAGTTTAGGTATGATTGTAGCCACTGCAAACTTCGGAAGAATGGGTTAATATTTAGGGAGTAAAACAGTGTGAAAGTAAAATTTGCTTAAGTCGACTTAAGCACTTATTTCTTAATGTCACAGAAATTTATTATGTATATCAGTTATATATTCCAATTTATTCCCGATAGATGATGTACTTTGTTCAATCTACTGCAGCACATTTCAAATTTGTGTAATTGGATTCGAATTATCTTGATACATATATGACCCATTCATGTTGTCGATAATATTCTTAGACAATTGCTTCAATTGAATGTAGATCTAGGAACACTCAACGTCAATTTGAGTTCTTTTCAGAAATTCTTTCTGTGCATATACTTCCTTCTAATTCTTTCTTTTGTGTAGCAATAAATTCCAGTTCTTGCTGCAAAAATGTTGCTCCGATTTCACCTTTTCTACTGCATTACATATTAAGGCCAATAACTTTTTGATAAACATTAATCGTTAGACTAAGTAAACCGAATTTCGGCGTCCACATGACGCTCTAAAAAGTTATATAAAAATTTTTTTAGTATTTTTCTTTTAGCAAAAAACTTCATCTCAAAGAAAATTTTCTAAATTATTTGTAGATTTTAAAAAAAGTAGACTTTATTACCTTTTTAGTCGTATATAATACATATTATTTTGGATTTATGAAACCTTTATAATATTAACTTTAATTGCCACATTCCTGTGAAAACAAATGCTACGCTTTATTCTTGTTTTGTGATGCTTACTATGCGCTTCTCATAATTTCATAGACCCTAACGTTATGTTATCTGTCCCAACTTCATTGTTGTTTGCTGTGCATTCGTGTGTTTTGTGTGCTTGTGTTGTTATTGACGTTTAAGTAAACTTTTGCTATCGTAGCACTACACAATGTGATGAAACGAATTTAACGTTATTAATATTGTTGCGTTAACTCTTATTCGTTTTCTAGAGTTTTTAGATCGGACATCATCACGCAATGTCTCGGGTGGAGAAAAAACATACTTAAATGGAAATAGTTTTTGTTTCAAATATTATTATTAGAACATATTGTTAAGAGTGTTTCAATTTATTAAATAGTGTTTGATAAAAAGTGAAGTACAAAATGGCTCGTTCTAAATGAAAATATATAAACAACATAAAAAATTAATGTACTTATGGACTGTCAACAACCGTCTTAATTGTTATTTGGGTACGCTTAATGAATACTTTGTGAGGTGGAAGTTGAATTTAAATATTGGTAAAACGGTTGCCATGGTATTTAAGGGTAAGCGTAAGAATATTTGGCCAAATTGGAGGCAATACTTACCGTGCTGGAGAATAGGTGATGATTTTATTAGTACCTCGGACAGGGTAAAATATCTTGGGGTGACCTTCCACGAGAAATTTGAATACTATCGACGATATTCTGCAGAGAACGAAGGGCTCGTTCTGAGACGGAATGGGGGCCTGGATCAGAGGATCCGTCTACTACTGCACCGTCAGGTTATTCGACCTCTCATCTCCTATGCCTTTCTAGTTTGGTTTGGAATATCTTCCTCCCAAATGGAAAGACTTAGGAGATGGGAGAGATTGGTTTTAGTGGCTTGTCTTGGTATGAGACCACATCTTGGACCTGATGGTGTGATCCGCAGACCGTCATGCAGATCCATATATGGTGCGGCTAATATAGGCAGAATTGACGTCTTTATGTCACAGAATGCCATTAAATTTCTTAATAGTGCACGTTTCCTGGACAATAGTTTTGTTAGGAATTGTTTTGATAGGATGGGTAGTCTGGACGCCGTTCGTCTTTCGAATTATTTATCGCCTGTCGACTTGTTGACCTTCAGGGAATCCGATCTTGTCTTTAACGGCTCTGATCTTCTATTCTATCATAGGAGAATCAATACTCTGAATATTAATGACACAGTATATAATACTGCTCAATAGTCTCAATCTCTCTCTTTTGTACATATCTTTATATTTCCTCCCTTTAGTTTAAGTCATTAATACTTTAGTTATTTTGTTTTACTAGTTTTAAGTTTTTTTTATATAAGAGCCTCTCCTTTTCAATCCCTTTTTGGAGAAATTTCATGAATATATGTTTTAATAATAATTTAGTTTAGGGAATGCACATAGGATGCAAATATTTATTTAAAAACAACTGGAAGTCTTAAAACATACAATAGTATAATAAGAATAGTATATAAGTTTATTAGTTTTAATTTAAAACTTTTGATATGTAATTAAATTTTTGGGATTAATAAACATGAAATGAAATTGAATGAATGTAGTACTTATGTATTAATAACACATTGTTACAATATATCAAGTTTTTTTACTCATGAAAAACGACTTAGTCAAGCTTGTAGTTAGTTATCGATTAAAAACGACCTTTTGGGACTTCACGGAAAAAATGTCTCTGCGTTGTTTCTGCACCGATTTTCATTTTTTAAAAGGTGTTAAATAGAGTGTGTATTTTTTACTTTCTTAAAAAGTGTATCTCATAACAATTACAATAAGCGATAAATTATTAAAATCGGCTGGAGATTGGAAAAGTTAAAATTTTTTTAAACAAAGTTTCAATGTAAAATAGTACATGCAACACATTGCTAGTGTATCTGCTAAGCTACTGGCCAAATTTATATGAATGTTTACATATGAATAGATGAGGGACACACTATAGCTTCAAAATATGTGCAGGATAAGAACTTACGACTCTACAGTGGGCTAAAGCTAAATGCATCGCTAAATTAAAAATTTTTTTTATATATCTTCGCTCAGTTCAAAAATATGAAGAAAAGACTTCAGCATTATACTTTGCTACGTTTTATAATTTAGTATATATTTGAGTGCACAAAAATTTCTTTTACACATATAGCTAAAATTTTTTCGCGTTTTAAGGATATAATTTTTTTTCCAAGCTAAAGTATAGAAAAACTTTTGAAATCGGTTGAGATTTGTGAAAGTTACAAGACTTTTAAAGCTACTCACATGCGATGCATTTAGTTTTATCCCACTGTAGAGTCGTTAGTACATATTCTGCAAATGTTCGCAGAATATATTGTGCAACTATAGCCAAACACCTATTGATTTGTAAAATTTCAAATAAATCTAAAGAGTAGTTCAGCAGTTAGGCATTTTTTTCCATTTATTTTGTGGGCAACTCCAAAATGCACTGGGAATGTGTTGGATGTATTATTTTACATTGAAATTTTATTTAAAAAAATTGTAACTTTGCCAACTCTCAACTGAGTTTAATAATTTAGGGCTTTTTGTAATCGCTATAAGATACACTTTTTAAAATAAAAGAATGGATAAGTTTTTAAGCAAAGTGTTGCAAAAAAATATGCAAAATTTAAAAAATCAGAAAAAGTAATTTAATTTTTCTTTTGATGATATTTCCAAATAAAGTCTTTTAAATATACGCGGAAAGCTTATATACGCGGAAAGCTTAAGTCCTCATCTATCCGACACCGTTTAAAAAATGAAAAGCGGTGCAGAAACAACGCACAGAAAATAATTTTTATCCGTGATTCCAAAAAAATAAAAAATCGTTTGTATTAAAAGAAAAAAAAAAAAATTATAAAAAAATTGTGACATTCAACCATTCAACAATTTTTTTATTAAAATTATTAAACAATTAATATATCGACCCCTTTGCGCGAAAAGGTCGTAAACGACACTTTGTAAAAAACAAATTTATTTATTGAAATCAAAATTTTATGAGCATACCCACAGTTTTAAAGCGTCAAAATATTAAAATTTTTGATAGCTTTTGAAATACAGGCTTTTTACATTTGATTGTAAGCGACAGTTTATGAATATAAATCATGTTTAAATACAACAAAAAAAACCTTCTCCTGAAAAATTTAATTTTTGTCGCTTGCGATCATTTGGCGCTAAGGGATCGATATATTGTTCCTATTATATACTAATATGTATACGCCATGAATAGGCGATACGAATATGAATATTCGTAATATCACTAGTACTGACTCATGTGTGTCTGTGCTGTATCGTGAAGATTGGTACTGCTAGCAGTTCCAATCTTCGAAGCCCGCAAGCCGATTTTATCTACATTTTCATTACACACTCTAAAACACTTTTGTTGAAAATTAGGTCGATAATAGTCCTAAAATTAGACAAGCATTCTCTTTGTTGATATTTGAACAAAATATGTTTAATACAAAAAAAAAAAAAAAAATAAAAAAAATAATAAAATAAAAACGCCTGCGAAGCAATTGGCTGTGTGCAGCTTCGAACCGTGACCTCCTGGCTGATAGTCTATCGTAGCTACCATTCAGCCATAGGCGTATTATACTTTATGTTAAATTTTTTTCACTTGGACTAAATATATTTAATTTGAAAAGTTTTTTCTTTAATAAAAATGTATGAAGTATATTTTCTTAATTCATCACATTTATTAAAACATGAAAAATCCTTAGAATTTTGTTTATAAGTTAACTATATTTACTTACAAAATTTATATTTAAAAACTTTTAAATACTAAAAATTAGACGTTGATGACCAAAGCAATATATGGCGTGCTTCTATTGTTTCAACATTTGTCTGTTGTTTTTTAGACAGATTGCTTAATATTTAAAATAATAATGTTATTTAGACATACTTTGTTCAAAGGTAAATACTTTTAACAGCAGATTTGTATTATTGCGAAAAATTAGACAAATTATGTTTATTTTTGTTACAAATAACTACAAACTCGATGCAATTTTAGACAACCAGAATTTTTCAGCACAAATTTAGACAATATATGATAGCAAATTTCAAGTAATGTTTTAGAGTGGTACTTATTGACTCTTCAAGGCAACTGTGTGCATGTATTCGGTGTTCTTAGGAAAACTATTTGTCACTATTAGCTCGATGTATGCGCAATTTTTCGTTTTTAAATGAAAAAATCGTGTGATATATTACAATCTCTAACACTGCTTTTAGTGTTTATTTTTTCTTGATGTATAACATACATATACTTAAATTTAATCAAAGCTCGCGACTTATAATATCTGCTACCAAATAAGCACGTTAAAGGTAGATTTTGGGGCCTATCACATATTGGTGTTCACAGAGTACTTTAATTGGGTCAATTGACTCCAATGACTACGCCATATAAAGTATTAGCATCAGAAGCAGCCCTTAGCACTTAGAAACCGGCCACATAACAAGTTTTGTGACAGATTCTGTTTAATCTAGGCATAATACAATTGTAGCTGAAGGGTAACACTGCTTGGATTAAAGTTCCAGTATGAGTTCTAAGCGAACTTCAAGTCAGCCTACTTGTATTCTTCTATGTGTCTGTATCTTTTAGATACATGTGTGTGCTGCCATCAAACCAAGAAGTAGTAAAAGACCTGCCATTAAACTTGTTTGGATACCCAAGCACAATCACACACATTATAAACATATGAACACAACATGTGTTATGATGAATGTGTGTACTTGGTATTATGAAATCCAAAACCAAGAAAAACCCACAAACAACGTTTCACAAAGATGTGAATTTTAAAGCATCAAACGTTAAAAACTCCTCGAACGTTTAGCACACAGTAAACGGACGGTTTGTTTACTCTTCTAGCAAATTAAACGATATAAACAAGAACATTATACATTTCGAACATTCACATAGATATAAAAAAACAACTCTGCTCCTGCAGAGTTTGATGGTGTGTGCGTGTTTTAATGTTGCCGTTTAAATTCTGTTTTTATGTTGTTGTTGTTTCATATTTATTTTTGAACTCCGCTTGACAAACTTCAACTCCCGTTGCTATAACTCAGTTGAGTTTAAACTACGGAATTGCTCTGTTGCATGCAGCAAGTGTAACGCTTTAAACGACTTTGTTTAATTCGAGTAAAAACAAAAAATTATTTTTAATAAGAAAAATAAAAATTGAATGAATAAAGTTTTCATTGAGACGATACAAACACCGGTTTTTTTTTGATACGAATCTCTCTATTTTAAACCGTTGTTATGAACAATCAATCAATAAATTTGATTTAAGAAAAGTAAAACAATTTGCATATTTGAGGAAAAAATTAATGTGTTAAAATTGTGTGTATTTATTTCTAATGAATATTAAAGCATCAGTTTTGTGTATTTACGTGGGCTTGTTTTACATACAAAAAGTGACTGAACAACTTGAAATTGAAGTTAATAAATTTAAATAAATAATATATAATATTTCCAAGTCAATTTATTAGATACTACGGGCAAGTGTTGGTGTAAATTTTGTTTTACTAGAAGATAAAAAATAACACTAAAAACAAACAACGAAATCAATTTGTATTGATTGTAAATGAGTTAATGAAAGAGATTTGATTTTTTTGTGAATGAATGATAAAAAGCTACAGCTTAGTCGTACATCAAATATAAACGACTGTAACTGAAACTAATACTAATTTTGCGTTGGCGTTTCGTTTTTTATTAAAAAAATTTGAATACTAAAAAGACGACTAGTTGTTTAAGGAAATTGCGTTAATAATTGTAGCAACTGTGAGAGTGTGTGTGTGAAAATATAAACAAATATTATAAAATATATTAAAGTAATTAACAGTGAGTGAATGCTAATGGTATACAAAGAAATAATTTGTTCATTTACTTTAAATAGAGTAACAAACCCTTTAAAATGTATAGAAGTATAATAGATTCTTCAAAAACCTTTTAACAACAAAAAAAGCAATCCTTTAAATAATTTTCTTTGTATTTTTTATGCTAACAAAAAAAAAGAGCTAAAACCTGACAACTTAAACAATAAACTTGTTTTGAACGCATTTTAAAGTAAAGCTGCCTGCTTCCTTGTTAAAGGACTTTCTACTGCCTATTTACCCTTTTATTATCGTCATCGTCTTCAACATCAACGACTTGAACATCAACAACAACGTCGTCTGGCTTTATTAACGTCTTTGTTTTGTTACATTTTTATTTGTTGCTAGCAGCTTGCAACATTTAATGCCACAAGATGCATCTGCCGTTAACACATTTTTGGATAACTTTGACATTTACGTTGCTTGCGGGTAAGTTTAACTCACACATATACAATCATATTTCCTTTTTTTTATTTCTTTTTTATTTTTGCATTTATGCAACATTACAAATATTCATGCAGTTGAGGCAAATGCTAAGGACTGACTAACAGACAGACAGACGGACAGACGAAAAGAGTAAAACTTGCAATAAGCCAACTAAAGTTATAGCATTGTAGTTGCTTATTTTCTTAAACAATATTTCTTATTGTTTTTCTGCAAAATGTTGTTTGTGTTTTTAAAACAGGCAAACAACACCTTGGTTTTTTTTAAAGACACAAAATTATGTTGCTGCTTGGGTATCCTCTGTCGTCTTTTAGGTTTTATTTTTTGTGGTATTTGAATGTGTGCAAGTATATTTGTTGGTGTTGCATTTAAGCCATTATATTGTCATTATTCTTTTTGTTAACTAATTTAGTGGTTAATATTGTCTCCACTACTTTAGCTTCAGCTGCATAATGATACGTTAAATACTTGTGCAACAACAGCCGTAACAATGAACGCACTGTGGCACATTTTGTAAACAGGCAGCACAAAAGTATTTTTTTTTCATGGTTAACGATTTTTAATTTGAATATCCTACATGATGGATGCCCTCCGAGGCCAAAATTTTTAAATTAACCTCTAATTGTTTTCCGGCGACTAGGGCAATACAAAATGTATTTTCTCATTATATGCTCAAAAATTTTCCTCTGGTAGTAAATTCTTGCAGTTGGAGCAGTCATAAATTTTTTGTTTCAATATATTTTCCAATGAAATATTTTTTGCTTACGGCTCTTTTCACAATGTACGATTAAAAGATAACGTGGACTTTAACGGCAAGTTCGGCATAAAAAACTTGCCTTTAAAGTTCACGTTAACTCTTAATCATACATTGTAAAAAGAGCAGTTAATAAACTAAGTTATAAACTAAATAACAGATAAACCTGCCTGTTCTGCAAATCGACTCGATTAAAAATGCCTCGATTTAGGGAAATAAGTCCCTTAATAGAAAAATGTTTTCAGACTTTTTTGTAGTTTTTAATGTCAAAATATTCACTTTTGAGGAACAGCCAATTTAAGTTTAAGTTTTCTATATGAGTTCGTAGTAATATTGGGTAGCAAAACCCTTATAAAGCTATTCTATACATTAGACATTGGCTGTTTCAGCAAAATAAAAGAGAGTAAGAATAGAAGCCCAATGCAATGAATAACTCTAAACAGCAAAATATTGACATTGGCCTTCTTAGCACCAAGCCACAGATGTAATATATCTGTGGCTTGGTGATTTAAGACACATTAATGGTGTTATTATTTATATTTTGAAAAACGAAATTTATTCGGTTTCGGTTTACAGAACATGGGCGATTATCTCTAAAAACTAAAAAATAATTTTATCTTAATTTAGAGATGATTAAAATGACTATAACTAACTGCACAGTAAAAAAGGAGCTTTAAAAGAAGTATTTAAGATTCTGTACTATCACGAAAAAATTTTCAAACAAAAGTTTGTCTGAAAATAAATTTCATTTTCAGTAAATGTTTTTTACGGATTCAATGAATTTTTGTTAAACTTTTATTTAGAACGCACACACCAAAAACAATAAGAAACCCCCTTTTATGTGTCGTAAAAAACAAATGCGATGTCGATATACACATAAACTACAACAAATATGATAGCAAAAGGAATGCTATTGTACCAAGTTTGTGAGTGAATCAATTTGTTAATGTAGTTGCGCTAATTCTCATTAATTTTTTTAGAGTCTTTAGACAAAGATTCAGACTAAAACATATTTAATAAAGTGGAATTTCATAAATGCTTAATGAATGATGATGACCCAGACAAAAACTTGGTGTGATATATTATAAAAAATCCAGTAAGCATTTTTGTTTGGTTAATATCTTATTTAATTACTGATTAATATTTGCTAGTATTTTGAGCCTAATTGTTTTATAAGTTCAGACAAAGATATTGTTTGATATTTTCCGGAAAATCCAGTAAATCTTTTTGTTTGATTTAGTGAATTGTGTTATTTACAATATGTAAATATTTTTAGATAAATTGTTTCATAGATTTTAACAATTTGTTAAATGAAAAAATACGTTTTTTTCAGCCTACGTGGCAGAACATAAATTATTTTGCTTGATTTCACCAAAATCTATATGAAATTACAAAGAGAAATTTTGGTTTTTGTATAATAAACTCCCATTGAGAAGTAAACAGAAATTTGAAAGCACACATTTCGTTAGAGACAAAATAATATATTAACAAAATTACAAATTAACAAATATTTGAAAAATATAAAAAGACTAAAACTGTGCAGGAGTCATTTTATTCAAGTGAAAAAATTTTAGCTAAGTTAACAAATGCGTATCAGGTGTTGTAAGAGATCCACTCAAACGTAATTTAATACCAACATGAAATTACTTAATTATAAAATAATAAATAGTCCAATTTGGTGTATTAAATGTTATCCTCTCTTCTCATCTATTAGAACATGAAGAATTGTTGTTGTATACCATAATGGAAAACCAAATTTAAACAAAAATTTTTACTGAATCAGATAAAATAATTGTTAACATTTCTTTTTTCAAAATCAGTAAATGAATTTATTAATCCATAAAAATTTTTACTGAAAACGGAGCATTGCAAGATTTTTTCTGTGTCCACAGGGAATAACAGCTAAACTTGATTTCGCTCAGTGGTCAACAGAACACTTATAAATCGTCTTTATCAAGGTTAAGTTTATCTCTATATCACATTTGCTTCTCATAACGAAAACATATTTAAGAAAATTGTCAAAGTAACATTCAATACAGTTCTTTTTTAATTAACTACAAATTGATATAACAAAAAAATAATAAATAAATAATAAAATATATTTTAGGAGAGAAAGCATGGTAGATTGATTGATTAAACCTCCTCTAATATAATAATTTTTGACAAATACCCAAAACTTTTCAGCACTTAGGATCTCAAGTACACAATTTTTATATAGAATAACGTTCAATACACTAAACTACAAACAACAATAAATGATTTAAATCATTATACTCTTCATTCATCTGAGCATATCTGCGATTTTCATTGCATTATTTTTAAAATTCCAACCTCTATAGATTTGTATAATTTTAGAGCTGAGAAAAATTTAACTAATAAAGATATTCTTAGTTATATAATTAATAGCTTGACTATTGATGGTTTTTTTTTTGGTATTTGTATAAAAATTCAATCAGATTAAGATAATATACATACATATGTGCGTATGCATATATATTAAAATTTTACATTATATATTATTATGATTACATTTTCATGGAAATTTAAGAGTTCTTGCAATGTTCGTGAAATATCCCACGGTACGACACACATTAACTGTGTATAAACATGACCTTTTATTTAAGACTCAAAACCCTATAAAACATATACTTCTTTTATACATTTACAGTATACTTATGTATCTATATGTGTGTGTGTGACTTAAGAAGCTAAGGGTTATAACTTTGATAAATATTTTCAAAATTTAATTCAAAATTTATGTGGTTTTTGCGGCTTTTCTACAAAAGACAACATATGCAACCTGTTACAAGCAACTCCACAAAAAGAAGAGTCTTAAAAAAAAAGATGGTAAAATAATAATTATATGTGATTACATATACACATAAGCATATAAAAACTGTGTATGTACTATTATTACAAAAACATTTAAAAGCTTTAAACAAAAAGTCTCTAACGATATTGATAAATTCACATTTGTTAAATTAAAAAAAAAACGGAATGAAAAAATACTGCCAAAATTTACAAGAGACAAAAGTTCATGACATTTTTTACTTTGACTGTTTTTAGCAGTTTGACTTGTTTTTCGTTTATTGTTGCGCTGCCATTGTTGTATAGCGAAAAAAGTATTAATTTTGTTTTGTTTGTACATTGTATGCAGGGTTATTTGCGCAAAATAAAATAAGTTTGTTTTGTTGCTGTTGTTAGTGACTTTTTTCCTCTTCTCTAGTATTTGGGGTATGTTGAAAAATGCAGTGGATTTTGTTATTGTCATTGCTGTTATTACCAATAAATACTGACATTTTAAAACTTCGCTTTCAACACTATGGGCAAAAATCCAGATTTATTGCTAGTTTTTCTTAAAAATGAAACAGACCAGAGACTTCAAGGGAAATTAAGCCACAAACTCTGGGCTGATAGATAAGCACATTACACACTCGCCTACAGGGGAACATTATTTTGTTATTACAACTATTATTATTACACTCAAAATATTCTGTACGTAAAATCAGTTGAAATTGTAAAAAAAAAAGAAAATTAAATTAAAAACCGGTCTACTGATTTTTCATTTAAATTTAACAAAAAGTTAATGTATTTTAAAATTTTAAAAAATGAATGACCCTTTCTTTGTTCGGATCAATTTAAATGTTACAAGAACTAATCGCAGCTTCCGTAAAAATAAAAATGTTTTCCTTGTTTCTGCTGTTTTTACTGTTAAATATGATTATGCCATAGAATTAAACTTTTGTCATTACCAGGAAAACGGCAAAAATGCAACTGCATGTTTTCCCTTTACGATGTATTTAGCCACAAATAAGATATTTTTACGTTTCACAACTTTTTAACTTATTTTTAGCCCATTTCTCAAAGCTACAGGTTACAAATCTACAAGTTAATACACACAAAACAACAACACTTTTACAAATTTTATTGTTGTTTTGTGTGTATTTTACTTGTAGATTTTTAACTTGTACTTTTTGAGAAACGTGGCCCAGGGGCCCCGTTTTTAAAAATTACAAGTTACAAATCTACAAGTAAAATACACACAAAACAACAATAAAATTTGTAAAAGTGTTGTTGTTTTGTGTGTATTTACTTGTAGATTTGCTACTTGTAGTTTTGAGAAACGGGCCCCTGGTCTTGCATGTGACGTCCCGCTTTGTAGTCTAGCACACTATCCATTACAAATTTTTTTAAATGAATATTCAGTTATTTTAAGTTACAAGTTCATCTAATTTTACGTACAGAATATTTGAGTGGTTATGTGTTGGTTTTTGTTATACATGTACTTTTTTGGTACTTATAACATAAACAACGGACAGTATTGAAAGCAACAGAAAATTTGTAATGTACTTAGTCTTTTTAATGAATGTTAGAATCAGTTAAAAATAAAATTGCTTATAATTTTAAATGTTTATTCACTTAAAAATGACAACATTTCATACTTCTTGAATAAAGAACATTGCATTAGTGTAATAATTTTGTCAATGTACTTGCAGAAACCAAATTTTGATTTTAAAGGGGGCTAATATGTTCCACAAAAACAAAAATTCTGAAAACATCTTATAGCTAAAATGTAAGGATTACAAGAAATCCTAGGACGAGTCACTATAAAAATGCGTAAAAGGGAGGATCTTTAACTCCTTCTAAAATAAGTCCCAAGTTTAAACTTTCCCCTCCCCCCAGAATCAGTTGTTAGAAACATGATACTTTTTGTTGTTGTACAGTGTACTTGCAAGCAAGCCAACATACATAAATCTGGCGCGGATGAGGGTAGAGCGTAGACATAAAAAATTTATGGGATATGATGTATAATTAACTACTTCAATTACAAAATTAATTGAAGGCGATTTTAATGTTTGATACACGTTTTTATTGAAACATTTTGAGTAATTTGTCCCCAGTACGATCTGTTAGACCAGAATACATTCTTTAAGTGATCTATCTAGTGTTTTTGAAAGATACATTTTAACTTCTTACAATGCAATAAACATCTGCAAGTTTACTCCCCTTCCATCAAGGATTCAGGATATGTGGCCTTAAATCAATATTGCAGAAACTACAAAGGGAATGTAAAAATTATAAATATATATATTAAGTTTCCACCTGTTGGTCGAAAGGTAATTTTGACTGTCAGGTGATATTAATAATGTAGACGGAATGTGTAATCTTACAGAAAGTTCATTTCAGCTTGCCAATAGTTTACTTAAGGTCTACAAATTCTGTTTTGGTTTAGGCAAACGGAATTGGTTTTCACGGAGATATTTAGCTAAATAAGATATCCCATTGTGCATAAATAATTGTCTTTCAATTCGTTTTTTATGCTATTTTGAAAACATTTATCGAGTTCAAATTTTTCTTTTTGTAAATATTATTGGCAATAAAATGCAATTGGCAGAGTTATGTGCTGATTTTATTTTTGTTCTGTTGAGCTTACTCAACGGCTGCTGCTACAACCATATAAATACATATATGCATATAAATACATACATACTCGTACATATGACTAAGAGTAGATACAAATGCATACTAGCAGATAAAAATATTGACTAAATACATTTTAAAACATATTGATAGTATTAGGTTATATGTGTTTTTCAATGTATTTGTTTAACACATACATAAAAACCTGTGTGTGCTTACTTGTATATTCAAATGTAAAGGTAGGTTTATTTATTTGTACGTTTTATGGCAGTAGGACCATTTGCCATCGCACATTTATTCGTTGGATCCATTAAAAATCATTGCTGTAGCATCATGATACCACCTCTTATGGTGCTAAAAACAGACACCTTGTGTGGAATTATGATATTCTATATATATTTTTTGTTAGTGCTGTTGTTTTTACTGCCGTGTAGGAAAAATAATGCAAATAAAAAAACATTATTTTGGAAAAATTTTAACTTTGTATGTTGATAATAGTTTTGTAAATGTGCTTTTTTGTATTTTCGTTTTTTTTATTATTTTATTTTATTTTACGATTCTTGTTTGTGTGGAAAATCTATTGAAAATGTCAGTGGTTCTGATTTATTGAAAAATATGTTCACCTAATTTAATGTCATTCATAAATAATATTACGTGTATTTTATTGACAATTTAAAATGTCTATAAAGAAAACTTGTTCAAAACAAATAATTAAAGCATGTTATCTATATATGAAGGCCTTAGTGCCATAACTCGGTAAGCCACATGAAATCAAAAATTGGTTTTATATGCTCATTTCCTTGCTAGGTACCATAGCTTTGCATCCTAGAGAAGTTTTTGGATAAATTCTAGTGTTTTGCAACTAATTGTGCTGCTTATTTAAAGTAGAAAATTCCAAAAACCATACAATTTTAAATTTTGTTTAAACTTAAAAGTCGATTTATTCCATATTTTGGTGTGGTGGCTTATCGAGTCATATATAAAAGAGTAACGTTATTGAGCGACTGACTGACTGACTGATTCATCATCGCCCAGCCTAAGCCACTAAAGCTAGAAACTTGAAATTATGTATGTTGGTTCCTCCCCCTCCCGATATATAGATCCACAAAGGAGGGGTTTTAGGAATTTCAAATGCTAGTGGGGCAAAAAGGGGTAAAAACGGGTAAAATCTATAACCTTATATAAACGGTCTAACTAAAGTAGATATAAAATTCCAAAAACATCATAATAGGAGCAAAAACTAAAAAAATCGCCTAAGACCGAAAAATCGCCAAAACGAAAAAAATCTTTAAAACGCCAACCCCAATCAAAATCGCAAAAACTAAATATATCGTCTTAAGCAAACCAAAGCGCCAAAACTTGAAAAAACAAATAAAAAATCGCCACAGCCAAACAAATTGCAAGAAAGTAGCCAAAAAATAAAATCGTCAAAATGCAAAAAATAGCAAAACTAAAATAAAACGCAAAAAAACGACAAAACAAAAGATAAGTGACAATACTAAAAAAATCGCTGTCGAAAACAAAAAAAAATCGCCAAAACGAAAAAAGTCCCCCAAAAATAAAAAACATCTCCAAAAAACAAAAAAATCATCAAAAACAAAAAAAAAATCTCCAAAGCTAAAATAAATCGCAAAAAAAATCGCCAAAACGAAAAAAGCGGCTATATTAAAAGAAATTAAAAATTAAATATCTTTAAAAACCGAAAAAAATCCCTAAAATGAAAAAAATTCGAAAAAGCGAAAAAATTTGCCCGAAAAACCCCTTAAACGAAAAAATGTAAAAAGTCTCTAAAAATAAACGAAAATCGCAAAAAGGCAAAAGGGATATACATATGTATAAGGTATTCTTACGAAACCCTTCATGTGCGAGTCAAAGTTGCACTTAACTGAAATTACTTCTATACATTACTATATACGAAATAAGTTTTTTTTAAGAAGGTTTGCCAGCTGATGTTTGAGGGGATAAAATCATTAAACTTAGATCGAAAACTAAGCGGACGGAATTAAATTACTTTTTTGAAATTTTCGCATTTAGGGAGCGAGAGAGTGTAAAAATATAGTATTCTTAATTTTTTTGGTATCTCATTTATCTTCTAAAGCAATATAGTTAGAAATAAAATTTAAATTAAAATTTTGAGGGGATTAAAAGTGGTAAATTCGCTAACGTTATTTATATCTCCGGACCTACTGAGGCACACTAAAAATTCGAAAAACAATAAACTAGATCGAAAAAAAAGCGGATGGGATTTGCATACCTTTTTGAAATTTTAGCATTTAGGGAAGAAAAAAGGGTAAAAATATAATGTTAGTACTTTTTTTGGTAGCCCATTTATCTCGTAAAATAATAATCATAGAAATTTAAATGAAATTGGACTCTTCTCTTCGTAAGAATCTCTCAAATACGTTCAGAGGGCTATAAAGGGCAAAAATAAATTCTTGGTACTTTTTTTGTAACCGATTTGTCTTCTAAAGTAATTAAGTTAGAAATAAAAGTTAAATGTAATTCTTCTGCCCTAAAGAAGCGCTCAAGCATGCTTTTTCCTAATAATAATTTGTAATTCTAAGTTTGAGGTGGGTTGCATTGAGAGCAAATTGACATTTTAAACACAAGCATGGTGTGATACTAGGAGTGGGGAGGCGGGTACTGATCATACGAAGCTATTATAAATTTTTCTATATGTGCACAGCAGTGGGGTAGCGAAGCATCTATTTTAATTAGCTTATTTTGCATATTTAATGCATATTTTTGCTTATTTTGATAAAAACACATAAATTTGGGGTGTCAGTTTACACTTAATAGACCAATGAGCACTTAATTGGGATTGTGGGTGGTTATTTTTAAATCATGGTATTCGTGAAAAGCCCCATTAAATATAAATACATAGTTTTGCGGTCTGTATGGTAAATATTTAATTTTTCTTAAATTCCAAATTTCTCAATGTTTGGAGTTTTAAACTTATGCACACACATATATTTAACTGGCATTTGCTGAATTAAAACGAGATTGTTTTTGTTATTCACCAAATTTTGGATGGATGACTGGGCTTGTAATGACCCCTATGTTTTCCAATTAAAAATAAATAAAATTATCCCATAATTTCCATATATTTTTAGTTGTTTTATTTTCCATTTGCTGTAGTTTTATTTTCTAGTCCTTGATTTTGTTTGGGAATTATGTATTAAGAGCATAAATTTAATTTTATGCTTATTTATGTGATAGAAATACTAAAAGTAAACATTAATTAAATAATTTATTATATTAATAAAAAAAGTTTTATTGTTTTTTTTGTTGTTTCTTGTATTAGTCACTTTTTGGTTTGATTTCTTTGATCTTTAGGTTTGTAATATTAATAAAGATATTTTTTTAACCCTCGTCAAACAAGATAAAATTGAAATTTCTTAAAATAAATAATGCTGAATTTGGGAAGACTATAATGTTGATTTTTATTTTTTGTACATATGGTACATGCTCTCATTTTGAATGTGTGTATATATCATTACGTCATACCATGTATATGACAAAATTAATAAAAGTTCAAGGATTTTCAAACTAATTGGTTGTTAAAATTCTAAAGGCACTTAGCTAAACAAAGGTTAGATGCAAAAATTCACCACCCCACCCAATCCAGTAGCGGGTTTCTGTAGCCTGTAACGATCCGACAATCGTAACTTTTGTCGACATATTTAGCCGCTAACAGTAACGATAGAACGATTCTGTATAATTATTCGTTATCATGTAGCATCCCTGTTAAAAAAGCGTAAAGAGCAAAGAGGAAGCAAAAAAAAAAAAACAAATGAATTTGTCCATGTCAAACAGTGTACAGATAATTTTTTTCATTAATTTTTTTAATTTTGAGAAATATAAATTAAAATAAATGTTTAAATAATACAAATATTGTCATTTAGACATAAAATTGTTTTTTTGTTTCTTTATTGTTGTAGAACAATAACTTTAGTAGTTGGCATAAAGAACGTGCTACGGCTGCACAGCTGACTCATGTCTATTCATTAACAACATAAAACTTGTTTTCATTAGCTAACTGACTGCGAATATCGTTATAAATGTTACTGAATAGTAAATTCGATAAATTTTCGTTATATTTATTTTAACGATATGATAAAAGTTACATAATCGCACTACAGTATACGTAAAAACCAATGGTTTTTCAAGCTGGCACCGATAGAAATCGAAAGCTTAGAGTTGAACGGGATAGAAAGAAGTTAGTGAATTTCCTAATCATCAATGCAAGCTGAAGGGAAAAAACCCCACTAGATGACCTTCTTAGCCGGAATTAGTTTAAGTTAAAGGATTTTCAAACTAATTGGTTATAGCTGCCGTTGTGAGGTCTAAGCGGTCAGGAACTCTGATGAAAAAACCAGATGGCTTCGAAACATTTAAGTTCAACCTGTGGTTCAGCCAAAATATTCTTTATCTCTTCAGTTATTAATTACATGCTTTAGAGTTTCTTTCTAAAAAATAAAATAATTTAATTGAAAGATTAAATTTAAAACGAATTTTAGTCGAAGTAATTAAATAATAAATAAATAATAAATAAATAAAATTAACTAATAAATTCCTAAATTATATCGAAGCCTGTATCTCTTAAATTTTCTGGCTTCTACTATCCTGTTCGGCGAAATTATAATCCGCACAAAACCATAAATGTGAAAATAAGGCCAAGTTCTTATCCAAAAATTTCGACCGTAAGAAGTACTGAAATCAAAATAAGGACGAAGTTCTTGATAGGTACAGTACCATCTCATTTCTAAGCAACCTGTAAGCTTCGAAACATTTTTTCCATAATTCTTTCCTATATTAGAAACGTAAAAAAGTATGGCTAAGCTAAGAGATTGCCTAGCAATGAGATAGTATTGTATCTATCAAGAACTTGGTCCTTAATTTGATCTCAGTACTTTTTACGGGCGAAATTTTTGAATAAGAACTTGGCATTATTTTCACATTTATGTTTTTGTGCGGATCTCAGCTCTTTTTTCTAAGCTTATATTTGGTACAATAAGTGACCCATATAAATAAGGGGCATCCTAGCCCTCCCCCTCCCGCCGACCTAAGTGAAAAATTTCCGTTTTCACAATTTTCTTAGTACTTTCCCATCAAGACCCACGTGTGTACCAAATGTCAGCTTTCTAGCTATACCGGAAGTGTCCTATACAAAGAAGGGGCACCATACTCCCCACAGCTAATTGCTCACCAAGACACACCTGCATACCAAATTTCTGCTTTCTGGCTATAGCGGAAGTGCCCAATAATATTGATGAGTCAGTCACTGAGTCAGTAAATGAGTCAATGAGTGAATCTGTACTAAAATATGCACTTTTTACACCTTAATATCTCCGGAAACTTTTATGGTAGAGCTTTGAAATTCTACATACGGGGTTATCTCTGTTGGCTGACATTATGTTTCAAGTTTCATTATTTTATGAGTAAGTACAGCAAAGTTATGAGGGGGTTTTAACGCTAAACCAAAATTTATACTAGTTTTATGGCATGAACGTTACCTTTCTTTCATATGTGCTCTTCGTGATTGTTGATAAAGTTTATGCTTCACTCTTAAAAATATTACAAATCCATTGAGGCCTTTCGCTTCTTTTCTTATCTATTGACGTTTCTTCAAACCAACATAAAAATTTTATAAAAAGCTATTTTTATCTTTTTTTTAGATGCTAAAATGGAAAGCCAAATTATATTAAAGAATTTTCTCAAAGTAACGTTCATTTCTTCTTTGTATGCGTTTAATATGTATATTGAACTAGCAACTATAGAGATGGCTATTCATTGTTTTAACCAAAAAAGTTTAATTATGTATATAGAAACTTTATTGTTAATTAAAATAGCTATGGGTAACGTTCAATATATTTCGTAGTATATAAATCATCATGGATTGATAAAACCTTTTCTAATATTAATATTTAATTAATTTACACGACTTCGTTTTTAATGCATTTTCACCACTTAGAGTAACTGATACAGTAAGAAAGAGTAACGTTCAATACAGAAAATTGCGGAAAGCAATAAACATAATACATATAAAACGGGTATGTGCATTCCCGTATGCGGGAATGCTAGTATACATATTGAGACCGTTATCAATTTACTATTTTTCCATGTTAAATTTATAATTTCTTATTGGTAAAAGAAATAGCATTAAATTTCGACAAGTCATTTTGAGTGGAGAAAATATAAACAGTAATTTCATTTACTGTTTTCAACACATAATAGGCAGCTTTTCACTAGAAAGAAATTGTTCATTCATGAACAACATTTTAGAAAAAGCTCGAGTTGATTTTTTTATTTTTAACCGACACACAGAGGGATTTGTAAATGGGAATCACCTATATACTTATGTATGTCAAACTACCAGCTTGACTACTCGTTCAACAAATAAAAAAAATTTATTAGACAATAAATAAATATGTACCTATTTTGTAATGATGGCTCTGTTACAGTTTCAACGAATCTTAAAATATTTAACATAAAGTAGTCTGGCAAGGTTTGTAGCGGAAGCGAAAGTGACTTACATTTTACAGCTTGCCTATACAGAAAAATTAAAAAATTATTATTATTATAATGAAGAAATTCAATAAATTAGAAAATATTTGCTTCATACGAAAATATCTCAATAATTTAATTGCGAAAAAAATTTTTTTAGCTAATTTTTAGTTATTTCGTATAAAAACTCGCAAGGAATAAATAAGAATTGTTACAACAACATTAAAATAGTGTATTGCTTTATATATCATGCAATCACGGCTGTCAGATTTGACGATTTATCGTCAATTCGACGATCTTTTCATAAAAAGTGACGATTTTATGCAGTGCTAAAAATATAGAAATTTTCTTTTAATAAATATTATGTAAACGAGACAGTTGGATTTTCCTCGTGTGTATGAAGAGGTCATACATAGAAGAGGGCGTGCAATAAGTAAGTGACTTTTTGAGTTTCCCGCCTTTTAACTGAAAGGGCAACACTGCTCCTGTCAATAGGTATCTGCCAGTTGATAGTATCAGTATTGCCCTTTCAGTTACAAGGCGGGAAATTCAAAAAGTCACGGACTTATTAACACGCCCTCGTATATGTATGACGTCTTGTGTTTGAAATCCATTGATAGTAAACTACCCACAATATATAAAAAAAGTTGACTAAATCTACAAGTATCTAGAAGCGCTGAGTCCGAATCTGAGGTCCTTACGAATCTTTGGTATAGGACCACTTTGGTTTATATAGTTTTTTTTAAACAATAAATGCACTAAAATGTGTTTTTCGACTTTTTAATTATAAGTTAGTACCTATTCGAGATTTGTGGGATCGCTTCTGACTGAAATTATATCATCATTTTCTGATTGTGCAGCATCTACGAGCGGTTTACCAAAAATGTCATCTGCTAGAAAACGAGGAACTTGCAGCTGCTGGAAATTTAAGTGCGATAGTAAGTGCATCATATGCAGCAAATTCATATGCAAACTACAACGAAAAATAATTTGCTCATCATGTACTGAGAAAATTTTAAATTTTGCACTTGTTTTGTAAATTTTGTTCAAATCAATAAACATGAACGGATCAAAATGGTCCGAACCTAAGATTTGTAATTTTTTATTTTTTTTATCTTTCTTTACATCATAGATAATTAAAAAGTTCGTAGAAGTAATAACATATAAAAATACCATACTAGCTAACGTTTTAAGTTGACATGTTGAACCGTTCCGTAGTTAAAGCGAAAAGAAAAACAATGTTTGACCAAAATGGCCCAAACCTAACAGCAGGGGTAATGATGTTTCGTGCTAGGGTATTTGGGTGCAACTTAGGCTTTTCTTATGTATCTTGTAACGCGCTTAGAAAACTCTGTCTTAACCAGCGGCTCATCTAAATCTTTATAAATTCGCTTGTTTCTAACATACCGTGGGGTTGCTGTAACCGTACGGACTATTTTATTTTGTCGCCTTTGAATTTTTTCTACATATGATGCCGAGGCAGTGTCCCATAACTGGATACCGTAGGACCATATTGGTCTTAGAATTGAGTTGTATAGAAGTTTACAATCTAGGGTTAGAGTAGAGGTCCATCCAATGAGCCAATTCGTTTGAGCTGCTTTTAATTTCATTCGGTTCACCTTTGCATTTATGTGGGACTTCCATGTTAGACGACGATCAAGATGAACAGCGAGATATTTTACTTCAGTGTGTTGAGGTATAGTTTGGTTATTTGTATTAAAAGTAATGTGTAGACATTTTTGTTCGTTAATTTTTATACGCCGTTGTTTTAGCCGTTTTTCCATTTGTGATATATACACTTGTCGGTTGCGGGAAGCTTCTTGATGGCTTTTGTGAACACTTAGAAAAACTGTATCATCAGCGAATGTTGATATGTGTATGTTACTGCTTACCGGTAAGTCAGAGGCATATATCAGATATAATACAGGACCAAGGATGCTGCCTTGAGGATTCCGGCTTCAATCGGTTGCGGAGGGCTTAGAAAGAGTTACTTTCCTTAACATAAAATTTTCGCTCAGTTGATTAGATTTCTAAAAGCTTTAGGGTGTTTGCGGGTAGGTTTTGCTTTAGTTTATGTATTAAACCTTCGTGCCATACTTTGTCAAATGCTTGAGAAACATCGAGGGGTGAAGGGGGAAGGGTGCAGAGCATTATTTCTTTTCCTCGTAGGTTTTTCTAGCCACATTCACGAATCTATGTGTTTGTGCAATCGTGCTGTGTTGTATCCTAAAACCGAATTAGTGATCTGTAATGCATCCAGTACCATTCAGTATGGGTGTCAGCTTACTCATAAGTAGCTTTTCAAATAGTTTTGAGATATTAGACAATAAGGCCTATACGATTGAAAATAAATATAATTATCCATTTTGCAGTATAGGGTAGCTCTAAGAGCAATTTCTTGCTTATTTTTTGCCTTTTCGAATGTAAGCCCGAAATACAGTGTTCAATCTCACGAATATTGAACCTAAAGGTAACATCTGGTATAGCGAGCACTGGTGGCAGCTCAACTATAGTATCATACGTATTTGGAGTAAATACTTTCTGCAAGTGTCTAACAAACAGAGTACCTTTTTCAGCGTCAGTTCTTGCTCAGTCTACATTCGAAGCTCGCAATGGAGGCTTGTATATCACTGGTCTTTTGAGGCCTTGGCACTGATTGATATTATTCACTTTTAGTTAATACGTGTGAGTAGATACGTGTGAGAGTAAAAGAATAAAAAACCCCATGTGATATGCTTTGCCGGTTCCTGATCTACACACCAGAAAAATTTTATATTAAAATCTTCTAAAACGAAATTAGTTTAATATTTTTCGGTAGTGATTGTGCTTCATAGGTGTTTCATGCTAATTCAACATTATTATATAATAATAACCTTCAAAGAACATAATTCCTTTTGAAATAACTATATTTAATGTTGATTTAACATTCCATTACAGTTAAATCAAAATTAATTTTATACTGAAATAACACGACGGATCATCTGTAATAAAAGTTATTTCAAGTTGAAACAACATGAATTGGAAACTAAATTAACACGAAGAATTATGTTGAATCAAAGTTATTTAAGTTGAAACAAAGTGAATTTGATATTGAAACAACACGAAGAATCATGCTGAATCAAAGTTATTTCAAGTTGAAGCAGCATAAATTTAATGTAGCCATTTGACTAATTATTGTACTTACGTGATGTGTACATATTCGCATAGGCTTTAGAAAATTTGTGTTGTAGTTGGCCGCCCCATTATAGTTTTGAGCTCGGGTCACTTGCTTGGTAGTCAATGCGCTAACCACTGCAGCCACAACAGCTTCAAACCGTAATTCAGATATATACCAAATAAATGCCATCATAACTAACATGAACTCCATTTTAATTTAACATGATTTAGATGATGATTTCACATACTGACTTAAAATAATATGTAACATTGATAACAATATTGTTTTAACAGTGAAAAATATTAAATTAAAGACATTTAAGGTTAGATTAATAATTTTTCATTTAAAATTAATGTCAAACAATGGCAATTTTAAATCAGCAGGACATTTGCTATGATAATGTAAGTTTGTCGGATATTACAGTCACACAACAGTCCATGTTAGCAATGGCCCTACAGATAACGCATACACGCATGTAAATTATATTCCATACCGGACTAGTACTAGACGAAAGGTTACCAAAATGTATTGAGAAAACATTGCCTATTTAACATTACGATGAGTTAGGGCTGGACCATATAACCCAACTTTGCACTACATCGAAACAGTCTCAAAACTACTCCATGTCACCACTTGATGGAGCACTCAAGTTTTCGTGTTGAAATTGTTAAAGCACCAGCACTATTAACTAAATATTGTTATTTTTTGTGTGTGTATGTATGAGAGTGATTCCACGTAAAACGGCCCTATGCAAAGAAAAAAATAAAAAATAAAAAATAAAAAATACACTATTTAGTATATTTTAATCAATTTGAGGCACTTTTAAATGATCATGCCAGAAACATTTTGCTCTCCCTCTTTGTATGTTTAATATTTATTTCAGATTTTCTTTTATTCCCTTTCTCATTATTAATAAAAACCGTTATCTCTGTAAAGAATATACTTTTTTTGCTTTTTATTGAATTAAAAAAAAATATTCAGCTAGAGTATATCTATAATAAAACGGATAGCAAATAATTTAATGTCTTATTATTTTCTTATGAGTTTTTCTTTATATTATTTATATTAATTAAGTCGATAAAAAATTTTATATCAACATTTTTTAAATTTTCGTACTTGGTCACAACAGTCGGTCACACATGTCAGTCACACCCATCATTCACACCCGTCGGTCACACCCGTCAGTCACACCCGTCTCATTTTACAAATATTTTTTTTATAAGAAAACAAATTTCTTGTCAAACAGTAAATCTACTACACAATTAAAAACACTTTGAACGGATATCTATACCAAAATTATTGTGTACCTTATAGTCAAAATTTTACAGAGTTTATACTGAAAGTTATAATTCTTCAAAACAAAGATTTGTAAGGTCACACTCGTTGCGGCTTTCTGACGACCATTCTGAACAGAAATCGTGTACTATCAGTATCTACCCGTTATTCAACGACTTTAAGCTTAATATCCTTGCGAGCCTCAACGTTTTTTTAAGTAAATATTTTATATTCTTGATTTATAGCAAAAAGTGTGTGTAAAATGGTCACACCCAGCTAAATGGAATTACTCATGAACAAGTGTTGTTTACTTTAAAATATAAATTGACAGCGCTTTAAAATCGGCCCTTGTCCAAAAAATAAAAAAATTAAGAGTGTGTATAAAAGACTCCACCATGATTTTTTTTTAGGAAATTGCGTTTATTTTAAGCAAACGATTGCTTCAAAATTTTTTGGTCATAATTTTGTCTGGAACATGCCCAACAGAGACAACAAGGAAGGTTAACAAGTGCTACTTATTCATGGTCCTTCGAACCTTAATTTAAGCGATGCTTGTTGTTTTAGGCAACCCAAACACTTTTTATTGTAAATAAGGTTCTTAAAGGGAATAGATTTAAATACTTTTTACATTAGCAAGTTATCTTGTCTCAACTTTAACTTTGTTGCCTCATAATAACTGCATCTTATCACAGAAACAAAAAGAACATAAAAAAATTATTTATCAAAATTTTTTTATGTATTTATTTTAATTTTTACGATTTATTTGAAAATTTAAATAGAAACAGTCCTACACAAGATTAAATTATTAATTATGTTTGATTCTATATATATATATTTTTTCTTTTCTTTATAATGTCCATGACAAATCGTTAATTTATAGACATAAAAAGACATAAAAAGAAAGAGTTTCTTTGAAATGAAATTTTTTTGAAAAACTAATAAAAGAATTAGGTTATAAGCTGACCGTAATGGGTTAATATTTTCTTCATTTAATTAACAAATATTTTATGACTTTATATTAAAGTTTTGTTGGTGTTTTTATTATTGTTGCTGTGATTTTGCCCGTGTTATTTTATAAGCATTTTAGTATGTTGTTATTCACTACTCATTCTCATGTTCGAAGAATAGTAGTAGTAGGTTTGTAAAAACTTTTATTTTATAGTTCAAATATTTTATAGTGTTTATTATTTTCAATGTTGGTGTTAGTGCTTATGTTTAGCGGTTGACTGTTGGTGTTGCTGTTTCAGTTTCAGTTTGTGTGGTTGTTGTTGCATATGACCAAAAAATGTTGTTGAGCGTTTAGCTGTCAGACATGGTGGCACTAATGAAAATTTACCTACTACAGTTACAGACAGATCTAAAAGCAAATGTTAATTTTTTTTTACCTTAATATGCATTTGAATAAAAATCTCAACAGCTAACAACAACGTTATGCTTTTTAATACAGATAAGCTATAGAAATATGGAGGGAACAGATAGATAGATAGAAAATTAAATAATATAAAGTTAAATAAACTAAAACCTGTTAACCTTTATTGGCAATTATCATGCTGAGAACTATATACGTAGTTTTATTTTCTAACAAAATAACAAACAAAAAGCAAAATTTGAACTGAGAAAAATCTTAGAAAACTTGATATGGTCGCTTGTCATAATGTGGCCAGTCGCCATGGATGTGAATTTTTTGTTTGTACAGTCTATGTGTGTGTATAGTATGCTGCGCTATTACTGACTATTGTTTGGTGTAGCACAGTTAAGTTAATTTAAATTAATTTATTAACTTTATTAAAGAAAAAACTAAAACAAACAATCGAGCAACAAAAAGTCACACACAAATAAATGAATTAAATTTTTAAACTCGACTACTTTTTTGTAACTGCACAATAAACTATTTTTTTCTTCAAGTTAACAAAAAAAAAAAACTTGTGGGAATTCATTTGTTAAACAGTCATTATTAGTTTGATCTCATAAACTTAATGAGTAACACTAAACATTAATAATCATACAAGCTAATAAAAACTATGAAATGCCCAGATTTATGGAATTGCTTAAAGTTTCTTGAAAGCGAACTGTAAGTCAGGGCCAATACACAATACTGGCTCGCAGAAAAAGTTTTTTCACATTAAAAAGTTTAGCAACAAAAAATTTCATTCGTTTCAAGAGTTTCATCAGTTGTAATATTCGTTTCTTATGAAAAAAATTCAGGAACAAAGAAATTTTGGTTATTATATATGCGTATTTTCATGATGTCGAACGTGACCGGTGTACACATTTAAAGTGAAAAAAGTATAAATTAGCCTTATAATTGGTTAAGATTGATTTTGAGAAATTTTTCGTTTACAAAATAACTACATAAGGCCAAGGCCTTCGCATGTAACAAAACGAGAAGTGGTTTTTGCGGCCCACGATTAAAACGCCGATTTAAGCGAAACCTAAATCTATATTTCAATGTGAATAATTTTAAAATCTTGTGCATTGATATCTCTTAAAAATGGGTTTGGTTTTACCAAAAAATAATTTATACTTTTATTAAATCAAATTTCAGTTATTGTCGCACGTGACATTTTTTTCCATCATAGTTATCGAGTGAAATTATACGTAGTTGCAACTTAAATCGTCCTACACTCTTTTACCTACCAGTCAGCACAGTTTTTGCTGCGAATGTTACACTTTGATATATTCACGATGTTAGTAAGTTCTTGCGAATTTTCACCATTTACGCAAATTTTTTCCGAGTTTTTGCCATTCGTTATGGTTTTAACGATTTGCTATCAATTTTAGAATTTTGTCTGAATGTCTTTTGGAAATGCATTCTCTACTTTTTTTTTTACAGATTTTGCAAACATTTGCTGGGACTTGTAAGGCTCGATTAATTTGGGGCGCTGGCTTCGAATCTGTAGTCGGTGTTTTTTATTGGATCTAGTTTTGGTGCTATACATTTAGGGCCTGTCCCACGATGTCGACAAGTCGATGTCGTTCTCTTATTTATATTGAAAACAAAAACAAATTAAAATTTTTTATTATTGTTTTCAATATAAATAAGAGAACGACATCGACTTGTCGACATCGTGGGACAGGCCCTTATTTAAAAAAAATGAAGCAGTTGCACGACTAATGTTTGAATAACTTTCAATTAAAAAGAAAACGTCATCTCAATTCACAACTTTTGATTTTATTCACATTTAAGTAAGGGGACTCTATTCATACATACACACAAATAACAATTTGACTATTGTATGAAAATCGTGAGTTTTATCAATTACTTAGTTGTAAATAAATGCTGTGTGGCCGGAACTTGGCCTGGACCACTACGGTGCGCCTAGATCAAAAGTTGTGGATCGTTTTTAATGAAATATGACTTGTTTTTTTAAAACATATTTACCTGCATGCTAATGAAAATATATATGCTAATGAAAAAATATATGCTAATGAAAAAATACACCAAACGTGTAAAGGAAACCTATTGTTTTCGCTACGCTGTCAGTCCGTCTGTCTGTCTGTCTGTCTATCTGTCTGTCTGTCTGTCTGTCTGCCCGTCTCTCTGTCTGTCTGTCCGTCTGTCTGTCTGTCTGTCTGTCTGTCTGTCACAGGCTGTTTTCCCGGGAGTCGAAAGAGCTACGGACCTGAAAATTTCACTGTATATGTAAAACTTTGGCCGCTACAACAACAACTATATGACAGTTAACAAATTAAAGGGCGTTGTAAAGGCAGCAACGAAACATGTTGAAATACTAATGTAATACAAAGACACATATATAGACACTTGAAATTTTCAACTTTAGTGTATTATGCAGACTACAGCAATTAACACTGATATTTAAAACAATAAAAATTAGAGGGTACTCTATCAGTTAGTGTAATTTTGACTAAGTAATTTAGGCAATTTGCTATATCTATCTTAGAAACCGTAAGAGGCAAACTATTGAAATTAAAAAAAGCTAAAACTAAAAAATTACAAAATTAAAAAGTCTTAAAACGAAAAATCGTAAAAATGAAAAAAGCGCTTAAAGAAAAAGCACCAAAATTAAAAAAACGCTAAAACGCAATAAATCAGAAAAACTTAAAAGATCGCCAAAAAACTAAAAAACGCTAAAAACCGGAAAAAGTCGTCAAAACGAAAAAAGCATTAAAACCTAAAAAATCACTAAAACTAAAAATATCGTAAAAAACACGAAAAAATTCGCAAAAATTTAAAAAAACTTTAAAAAACAAGCGTCAAAACAAAGTGCAAAAAAATCGCCGAAACCGAAAAAAGTGTCTAAACCAAAAAAAAAAATCGCTTAAACTAAAAAATCTAAAAAAACTCTTCAAAAACCGAAAAAGCGCTAAGGCTGAAAAAAGCGCCAAAACTAAAATAAATCGCTAAAACTAAAAATATCGTTAAAAAGCGAAAAATTAAAAAAAGCTAACATAAAAAAAAACACAAAAACTAAAAAAATCGCAAAAAGCAAAAACAAAAAAAAATTGCAAAAAACGAAAAATCATCAAAATGAAAAAAAAAATCGCTAAATAAAAAAAAATTAAATTAAACGAAAAGGTAAATAAAAAAAATTTCAAAAAATGAAGAAAATGGCAAACCCTTCATGTGCGTACAGAACCCTTCGTGTGCGAGCCAAAGTCGCACTTCACTGAATTTATTAACTTTTTATAAACCTTTTAAAAACAACAATTTTTATAAACTCTTTTCTTTTTGGAATAAGCTCCACGATATTTCTGAAACTGGTGAGCAGGCTAAAAAACAATATTGAAGGGCTTAGAATTTTTTTTATTGAAGAGGACAAACCGTTCTCTATTTAGGTTAATATATGTCGTGTAGCTGCTTCATTTTTAAAATATATGTATTTTTCGAAAACTAGAGCCTATAAAAATAAACCAATAGGAGATTCGAATTCAGCATCTCAAATTACATAAGAAACAACTTTTACTTGCTCTAACCAAAAACCTTGTAAACTATTGTAATATACTACTGTCCTATCACTTGTTATTGTGCGCAGTTTTATTGAGCATTACTTTTTCTCATTACCCATTTATTCTGTTCAAGTCGACTGTACTTCTCGAATAGTACTTTTCACAGAGAATAAGTAAGACTACGTACAATGTCAATTCTCATAACCGATGAGAGTTAATATATTTCTCTCGGAATCAACAAAGACTTTTCAAGAAACTAGATTCTTTGAATGATTCGAACTAAACAGTCGCAAAAATTTTCCCGGTGTCTTGTCATGCAATTCACAGAATCTCCAATTTTTAATACCATATTTACTAATAACAAATTATTTCAATTATTCCAGTTTGATGTACAACTCCTTGTCCTTACACGACTCACAACTACTTCAGCTAAAAGATATTGCTTAAGAATAGAAAATATATAAAAGAAAATGAAAAAGCTTTTGCAAATAAAATTATATCTATATCCTTTCAAACTCGAGACGTTGTTGAAACTCAAACGTAATTAATATAAAACTCCAACAATTTCTTTTATGCGTTTCATTGCCAGTGTTCATAGTATGACTTGAGAAAATCTATTCATATGCTGATATGATAACAAATATAAGAAAATTGACATTAATTAAGGAATTTTTTTCTTCGAGGTGTGTTTTTGCTTGTCTTAAAAATAGCAACACGTTGCAAAAGAAACAACAGTATTATATACAAACCAAAAATTTTTTCCCATTTGTAATGGCTGCCACATACAGCAGGTATGTAAGTAACTGACAAGCAACTTAATTACTGCTTAAAAAAAACAAACAACAAACAGTCAACAAAAGCTAAAGTCAAAGAAAAGATAAGAAAAAACTTGCAATTTTAATATGCGTACTAGATAGTTAAGAATAACACATGAATAGAAATAGAAGGAATAATCGAAGGAAAAAAGCTAAGTTCTTGCTACATACTCGTATGTGCCACATACTGTATGTAAAAGTATTAGTTATAAAAACGATTAAATGCTAATCCAATAATTAACTTAAACCCCAGTGTAATATTAGCACAGATACAATTTATTTGCAATGAAAAACTAAAGTAATTTTTATAAGAAACTAAATGCTATTTCCTGAACTAAATAAATGAACTGAACAGTAGGAGAAAATGGCAAAATTCTACTGACCTGTAGTTACATTAAATGGTTGTATGGGCACACATATACTCTAGGGTGGAGCATCGATGTATGAAAGGGGAACAAAGTCATACAATCGATTTTGAATACCTTCAAAAAGTTGCATGTTCCGACATATCATTTAGCCCTTTGCCTCAGCTGGAAGTTGTAACAATTTTACGAATTTCATTTTAATTTGGGAGATTTCTTTTAAGCATACATGCAAAAGACAATTTTGTATCGAATAAACGAAACTTAAATCGTAGTGAGCCGACATAATATAAGAAAGCTATGAACCATTAAGTGAAAAAAACTGATTTTATTTTCCATACAAAATTTCTTGTGATCGGAAATATTTTTTTAAGTTGCCGCTATCAACAACACTATTCGACATATGAATACTTTTGGGAAAACACATGGACTGGACAGTACTGATTCGATTGTATTACCACAGGGTAGTAAAACCCTATACTCAGTTTCTGAAAATCAGTGCGCCCTCGAAAAATGGTGTCATCGGTATTTGGCCAACATCTATATTCCAAACTGACGTAACTGAATTGACAAAGACTTTCTACTAACTTCATTTGCAGTAAATACTAAAAACGTGCATACTCTTAGGACCGTCAGATAAATAAACTTTTCATGTTAATATAAAGCTTTATATGAGCTTTGCTTGTAAAAAACAAGAGTAAACAAACACCTCAAGGTATAAAAACTTTATCATTGTAAAATCGAAATACAAAAAAAAAAAACGGAATCTGAAGACAGCAAAAACAAAAACGATCGGAATGCTAGTACGGAATTAAAACCATTCCGATCGGAATGTGTGGCATGGCCGTTAGATTCCGTTTATTTTGTATTTGGATTTTACAATAATAAAGTTTTCATACCGGGAGACGTTTGTTTACTCTTGTTTTTAGAAGCAAACCTCACATTAAGCTTTTTATTAACATGGAAAGCTTATGGCCAAATATTTATTTGGCGCTCCCAAAAGTATGCACGTTTTTATTTAGTATTAACTGCAAATGAAGTTAGTAGAAAAGTCTATGTCAATTCTACTTTGAAATTTAAAAATGGTTTGATTATGAAGAACATTTTCATTTTTCGTTTTCTAAAGAAGCAAGTTACGGAACTGAAACTACTTCCGATCGGAATGGTATTCTGTGATATGGATGTGTATTTCCTTTCATGACGATTTTTGTATACATAAATATTTAATGAAACATATTTTGCATATAATTATTGAAAATATTTTTCTTTTTACTAATTAGAAACTTTGTATTTTTATTTATTTCACATACAGGACTTTTTAATAAAAAGTTCTTACCTTTAATATTTACTTTCGAAAAACAAGATTCTTAAAGTTTTTTTTACTATTTTTTTCTGTGTATCAAATATGTATGTATGTGTGTATGTATGGGTAAAAAAAATCGTCATTACAGAAAAAATTTTTTTTTTCATATTCAAATATCAAAATCATTTTGTTCTCTGTGAATAGCAAAAAATTTAGTAACTGTGACATTTACTACTACTACACAAGCAGGTATTAACAACGTAAACGGTCTGGTAAATGCTTAAGATAGCAAAAAAGTTGAAGTTGAGTTAGCTACTTCTTCTTTTCTTAAGCCAAAATACACAAAGTTATTATTAACGGCTAATAAAACATAAAAGTTTTTAACTAGAATTTTTGCAAATTCATTTCCGTTGTACGAGTACGTAGTATTATTTCACACAATCACTGTGCAGCCAACATATATACATATGTATGGTCTCGTATGTACATACAATTGTACATATATGTATACATATGTATGTAGGGTTCCGTGTGTATAGTTTTATAAAATTCTTAAACTTTAACATTTTTTGTTCAGGTTGAAATACACATTTTTGTCATAATTTGCTTTATTTTTGTTCCAAGTCTTTTATATTTAATAAATTTCAGAATAAATATGTTGTACTTGCGATGTGTATGAAAATTTGCCAACAAAGTGATTTTTCCTGTTTGCCAGCCTTTTCATACTTGCTGCAAAATTACAGTTTTCACATAAAATTTTTATAATTTTGTTTTCTGTTTTTGTTGTTTGTTTTAACTTATTTAAATACTCGTTGTTAGTACTGCGTATGTTTGAATATTGGCAACCAGTTTTGTTTGGGTAGAGAGAAAACTTTGGTAAAATTCATTTAAAAACAAAAAGTTTGCAAAAATTTAAGTACAAAAATTGTGAAATAAACAAAAATGCAAAAAAAAAACAACAGAAAAGTGAAAAAGAAGTTGAACATTTTTAAGGTGTTGGCAGTAAAATATTTAACACAATAAATAGCTTTACTCATACACATGCAATCTTATGCTCAAAAACATGTACTTATGTACTTCATAAAAGTTAAATAACAAAATTTTAATACTTTTTGTAAAAAAAAAATTAAAAAATAGCAATAATGAAAAAGTTACCCATAAAAATTTATTAAATAAAGATTTTTTTCCAAAGGAAAATTTGGCACAATACACTTGGAAATTTAACTATTCTGGTTATTTTATATCCCATATATTTTTATATATTTTTTTTAATAGCCTGAGAGCAAAAGTAAAAGTGTTGAATTAGTTTAAAATATACTTTGATACAATTTCTTATTTCACATACATAAAATGGGCTTTTCAACAGTTCAAAATGAAAACAAATGACATTTTTTTATTTAAAGCTTAATAAAAAAAAAGAAATTGAGGTTTTGAGACTAGAGTTTATTTAAAAAGATATTTTCAAATAATTTGTGAATAATTTTGTTGTCGGCTTTGATACATGTACCCAGCAAAAGCTTTACTTACTGGTAGGCATAAAAGTATATGAGGATTTAGGTCGTAACTACTTACAATTTGACTCGACTTATTTTTGTTTGAGAAGTCCAAAAAAATAATTGATACTCCCTAAAATATATTTACATTGTCACAGCAATTAACTAGTTATAATTTGGCTTACTTGAAGCTAAGAAATAAGTAGTAAAACAAATAAATTAAAATAAAAAATATGTATACACACTATATTTTATTTATATTTTTAAAATTTGTTGTATGTTTTATTTTTTTGACCCAACTGGGATACGAACCTGTGCTCGTATATATTTGAGAACAAGTACTTTACCCCTCAGCTATTGTTAACTTACAAACTTTAGCGACAAAAATTAGTTTTCATATACAAACATATGTTGACTTACATGGCCGAGTTGGCCTATTTTAAGACTTCATAGCAATTTGAAGAGCTAATATTTAAAAAAAAATAAAAGGGAATAATCCTCTGCTATATCCCTGTAAAATTTTATTTCGATATAACCCTCAGTTTAGAAACGCCTGATTTATTTTCCAAATATTTTGATTCTGCCCCACGGTGCGACAATACTACACAAAGCAGCGCACAAATACAAAAGTGTACCGTATACGATATTATCATTAACGATTTGTCCTCTGTATTTGTCCTCTGTATATGTTTTTTAATTGACAATTTGAAACAAATCATCGCTCACGACAATCTGAGCCACAAATTCGTTCATGTTGTCCTCTAGTAAACTCTTTCAAGTTTGTCTTCTCTCAAACTTTGTTGAGGACAAGATGAGCGACAATGTCTTAAGATTTGTCTTTAGTAAAGCTTTGATAAGGACAAGATGAGCGACAATATCTTACTTTTTGTCTTTAATGGAACTTTGATGAGACAAAATGAGTGACAATGTCTTGGAATTTTTTCTGCAATCAAAATTTTGTTGAAGATAATATGCGCTACGTTTCTTACGTTTAGTCTCCAACCAAACTTTGTTGAGGACAAACTCTTCGTTTTGTCTTACATTTTGTTTTCAATCAAACTTTGTTCAGGAGAAGATTATTGCCATTTTCTATCGTTTTGTCTTCAATCAAACATTGTTGAGGGCACCATGAGCGACAATGTCTGGCATTTTGCCCTCAATTAAATTTTGTTGAAAACAAGATGAGAGACAATGTCTTGGTTTTATCTTCAATCAAAATCTTTGCAGAACATTTTTGTTTTCCATCAAACTTTGTTGAGGAGAAGATGAACGAAATTGTCTTCCGGTTTGCCTTCAATCAAACTCTATTGGGGACAAGATAAGCGACAGTGTTTTGCATTTTGTCTTCAATCAAACTTTGTTGTTTTTTGTTTTTCTCATCACATTCTATTAGGGACAAGATATACGACAGTATCTTACATTTTGTCTTCCATCAAACTATATTGAGGACAAGATAAATGACATTGCCTTTCGTTTTTAACCGACTTCAAAAAAGAGGGACGTTATCAATACGTGTGCAATTTTTTATGTTTGTACACGCATAACTCTGTCATTTGTGAATCGATTTTCAAAAATTTGTATTGTTTGATAGTGAAATTCGCTCTCCGCCTAAGCATAACTCTGTCATTTGTCAACCGATTTTAAAAATTATTTTTTGGTTTGAAAGGTTTTGTTTGCATTTCGGCCCCACTTTTTTTTCGAAAATCGGTGGGGAAATTTGCTCTCCCCATGTATAACTCTGTCATTTGTGAACCGATTTTCGAAATTGTTTTTTTTTCTTTGAAAGGGTTTGCCTTCAGTTTGGTCCCATAATTTTTTTTCTTTCGGAAATCGGTGGAGAAATTTGCTTCTTTCCCCAAAGCATAACTTTGTCATTTGTCAGCCGATTTTTAAAAATCTTTTTTTTTTAAATTTTACTTGCATTTTTGTCGAACAAAGTCCGAAAATATATGGGTAATTTTTGTTGTAATTACAATCAAACAGAGAGTTTTCAATTAAACATATTACGTTGTACCTTGCACGATTTCTAAAAAATTTACTAATTTTTCAAAAAGTACAAATATCGCACAATTTGAACAGTTTGGAGTAACTGCTTCGTAATAAATTATAACTTTAGACAATAGTAAAGGATCACATTGCTTAAAAATTCAATTCATCTTCTCCCCCCCCCTCCCCCTTCTTGACACATCCATAAAAGAAAGGACTGATCGCTCAGAGAATCCCTCTTTGGAACAACTTGAAAAATTGGAAAATGAGTCGTTCCAACGCAAGCTGTTAATTTAGCTTACAATAGATAAAAATATCTGACCACCTCGTCCTCCGATACCATTTTTTTTGTCCGCTCATGTGTATTTTATACACCATTTATTACAGCTGATGCCATATGGCATCATTCTAAAAAACCACATTGGAGTCAGTCAACTTTTTGAAAAAAGTAAAAAAATTAAATTTACTTAAAATATTTAAGATCGAATAATAGCAAAATTGCTTTTGGTAAAGTATGTAAATTATGTTTTTTTTATATACGATTTTTTTAAAGTTTAACCTTTTCCTACAAATACTTACTTACACAATTTAATATATCAAGTTTGTCTGATTTATTTTTCACACACAAAATGGAATTTCGTTTCTTTTGGTGTAAAGTAAAACTTTTAATAAAAAAAATATATTTCATGTAAATACTTGTACTTGTAGCTGCACTTTAGTTAAGAAACTTATGGCAGAAATTTTGTTTTAATACTTTCATACTTGTAAAATTTAAATTTTGTTTTTTACTTACGTTGGTAGCTTTTGTTTTGTGTTTGTTTGTTGGTAAATCAAACATATTTCATTGTGGTTAATTTTAGAAAACATACAGAATAAAAGTTAAGGTTTTCATATGTAAATTACAGTAGAAAGACAGGAGATAACATAGAAAGGAGGCAACAGAAAAAGTATTTACTGAGTGTATGTAAAATACATACATACATATGTATGTACATAAGTAACTTATGTTTAAAAAGTTGGTAATTTTTTGTTTGCATTTTTTCAATGATTGACAATTAGGCATTGGATCGTTTTCCTGCTTACTATTCGCTCCCCCTTTTCTCTCTGTCTGCATTGTTTGTATGTTAATTACACTTTATAAGTATAGCCCAGATATTGATGTATGATCGTGTGCAACATTATCATCATCTCCATTGGCCATCAATATTGGCATAATTATGATGTTGAGGATTTTGTATTTGGTTCGATTTCTGTTTGCAATGATTATATGGCCTGGTTGATTGTCAGTCGCTCTATCTGCTTGTCTGTCTGTCTGTCTGTCTGTCTGTCTATCTGAGTGTTTAAATGACTGATTGCCTGCATGCCTCCATAAATACTTAACCGTACTCACTTACTAATGCGAACATTTTACATGTTCATTTTACAACTTAATGAGTAAATATTGTGTGGCACAATAATTTTAAAATCAAAATAATCAAGTCCATAGTTGAACATATTTTCAGCTTGCAATTTTTTTCCTGCTTTTTCATTTAAACCATTATAATGTATTATTATTGACCATCATTTAACGGTATTTTTTAATAATAAATATACATGCATTTTTTATATTAACACAAATACATCCACACAAAGCCATTCTTACATTGATATAAACATTAACGATAACTTACCCAGGAAACAAGCGGGCTTAAATTGATAATGATTTGTAATTAAATTCTTTCTCAAACGTAAAACTATTGTGAGTTATTTGAAAATAATATTTAAAACGTATACGATTTTGAGCTTGTTCCTTGGAATATTGATCATGTTTATTTCTTTCTGAGAATAACGATACGAAACTTACTTAGTCAGAAAAAAATAGATTATCAGCCGCGCCACAGATTCCGTTCGGATTGTTTTGATTCCGTAGTTGTCATTCCGAAAAGGTACATTTTTGGTGCTTTAGATTCCGTTTATTTTGTATTTCGTTTTTACAATGATACAATTTTTATACCTTGAGGCGTTTGGTTACTCTTGTTTTTATATGCAAAGCTCACATTTAGCTTTTTATTAACACGGAAAGCTCATGACCAAATATTTATTTGGCGCTCCTAAAAGTATGCACGTTTTTTAGCATTTACTGCAAATTAAGTCAGTAGAAAAGTGTTTTTCAATTCCACTTTGAAATTTAAAAGTGGTTTGATTACGAAGAAAATTTACGTTTTTCGTTTTCTGAAGAAGCAACTTACGGAATTGAAACCATTTCCGATCGGAATGGTATTCTGTGACATGGCTGTATATAGATTTTTATTGAAGTGATGTATGTTGGTGCAATATATCGGCATTTATTAAAAAGTCGTTTCGAATATTTCGTTACTTAGGGCGTTTTATGTAACGATATGTTACATAAAAAATTCTCGTGTTCTATTTTAATCGATAAAACTAGTCGAAAACTAGTTCTAAAATGTTTAGCCTTTTGCGGTTACCTTGAGGAAAAAATGCTGTCTAGTGTAATTTCAGGTAGCTGAAGATTAAACTATTTTTCGCAAAAAAAGTTTTTTGTAGCCTTTTTTAGTTATTGGAAACAATTATAAATTTCAACTGAATATCGTAATATAATTAATAGGCATATGTTATACACTCATAGAAAAATGTATCGTCGTATTGATGACGACCTGTCATCAAAATTCTGACAAATGTCATCAATACAACGAAAACTAACATCAATCTGATGACAAACGTCATCATAGAATTTTGTCATAGTTTAATGCCTCGTACACATTGGACATTTCTTTTGTTGTCATATTGTGGCGTCATATTTAAAATAAAAAACTCAATGGGACCAAATGACAACATCTGTCATTGTGTTTTGTGACTGCAATATTATCGCATTATTGTAAGAATCGTACACATAAGACGTGCAAACAGTTTGCCACACACCGAGAAAAATCGGAAGTGGCAAACGTTGCCAACGTGTACTTAGCATAAGTTTCATTAATGCTATGACTTGAATGACGTTAATACGATGTTAATTATTATATATTATTAAAGCGTAAAATATGTAAATAAGTAAAATATGTAAACAATGTTAAGATGTTTCTAATTTGTATTTTAATACAAATCTTATTGTTTTATTTTTTTAGTTTTGTGCTTAAACGCATTTTTGGAAAGTTAAAAAACATGACATGACTGATGTACACTTATCATTATTACAATGACAGAGCTAATAATAAAATATGCAAGTCTTTTTAAAAACTAAGGCAGTACGGCATACATGCACAGACAAAACATTGAACCAATCGATAGTATGACACATTTTCATCCTACTTATGACTATTTATAATCATATTGAAGACACTTAGTCATCATATTCATGACACTTTGTCATCATATTGATGACACTTAATCATGATATTGATGAGACTTAGTCATTATATTGATTACACTTAGTCTTCATATTGATGACACTTAGTCATCATATGCATGTCGCAACAATAATGTTTATGTTGCCTTTGTGCTGCCGATGTTTTGGATAGTGACATAGCTAAAATGGTAGGTGCGTTTGTTTATAAATGTGCAATGGATTGATGAGCCTTGGATCAAAACCAATATTAGAAGAAAAAATAAAACAATAAAAAGTAAAACTAAAATAGAAACAAGTATAAGTAAGAAAATAAAAATACGTTTAAACGTTTCAATCGTTCCATTGACGAGAGCTGATGTAAAGGTTGACATCACAATGTTGTAAAGTTCATTGGGTCAAAAATGAAGATACTTGACATATCATTGATGTTAGATTATATCAGCGTAATGACGGGTTTTCTATCAGCAACATCATATTGATGATATTTTGTCATTAAATTGATGTCAATTGATCATTTCCCTTATGCCAATGTGTCATTGCATTGATGATCGATATGTCATCATTGGCATTAATAACCGGCTGATGCAAGGTTGATATCACAGTGATTTAAGGTGCCATGGGGTCAAAAACGAAGACACTTGACATAGCATTCATGTCAAATTACATCAGCGTTATGACGGTTTTTCTATCAGTGTACTATTTAGGTTATATTGTATTATTTATGTACATCTATAATATTATTTATTTACATCTATAACTCGGGTAATTCCTTCAGCTTGTTGATATTCTTGTCTGTATAGCTAATAGACAAGACGGATCCCTTTTATTATCACACAACAAAGCTAATTATAATAAAAATAAACTATTTTTAACCCACTTCAAAAAAAGGAAAAAGGTTATCAATTCGTCATGTATTTTTTTTATGGATGTTCCCGTCAAAATTCCGCCATTTATAAACCGATTTCCGATGTTTTCTTTATTTAAAACGATGTGCTTTCAGATTGGTCCCCTTTGAAAAGTGGGCGGGGTCATGCCCATGCCAAGTGAGTACACATGCCTGTTCATCTACTTCTAGTCAATCGATTCCCATAAAACTTTGCACACACATTAAGCTTCCCTTTGCATAATACATCATGATTAAAAAAGTAAGCAGTGCCACGCCCATGCGAAGTAAATATCCTTTTTCAACAACTTCTACTAAACCGATTCTTGTGAATCTTTGCATATACATTTAGTTATTGTTACAATACAACATAATGGCTAAAAAATTGGGCAATGCCACGCCCATCAAAAGCAAATATACACTTATACCTCGTATACAATTAGTTCTCGTGAGAGTACAGCAGTATGATAAGAATTATGGGCAGTGCCACGCATATTTTGTAGTCGGTTTTTTTGCAAGAATTATATAAGAATTTCTGCGCAAATGAGTAAAAATATTATTTTATTAAAATCAGTTCACTATTTTGTAAATTATAAGCGTTTAAAGGTGTTACTAATACATACACATTAGGGTGGACCGCCGATGAATGATAATTTTGTCAATTTCATTTTAAGTGGCCTCATCAATATGGAAAAAAACGGACGGTGTCGGCTTGGGCCTGGTACTTTCGGCACAAACCCTTAGGCAACACACAGACTTGGTTCATGGATTCCAAAAAAAACTGGTGCAAAAATTTCCCCAAAACGGCAACACCAAAAAGCGCAAAAATACCAAAGCGGCAACACTGAGTGTCTCAAGGAATTTACCGTTTGCGCCAGCCAGTTGCCTTCGTTTTGAATTGTCGTTACCAGTATTCGTTACGCGTATATGTTACCAGTATTCGTTAAGCGGGCCACCCACTTGCAATATAATTTTGCAATTTTTCGTATTGTACAATAATATCGCCAATATGTACGTCATATTCGAAGGTGGCACAATATATTGGGAAAAATCAAAAGACTTCTGATTTTTATTGTGAAATCAAAAAATTGTAACGAGTGATTTTTTTGCTATTATCTTTTTGGCAACACTAGTTTTGACAGCTCACGCACGTTTTGTATCTTGTGTCACTGTCAAACATCTTCAGTTTGGTCTATAATTTAATCATGAATCGTCTTACAAACGAACAACGCTTGCAAATTATTGAATTTTATTACCAAAATGCGTGCTCTGTTAAGAAAGTTCATCGCGCGCTTCTTCCATTTTATGGTCAGTTTAATCGACCTACTGAGGCTTCTATTCGGGCTATTGTAAAAAAATTTTGCACCAAATTTACATTGTTGGACATTAAACCACCAACACGTTTACGTAGAGTGCGAACTGAAGAAAATATCGCAGCCGTATCGGCCAGTGTTGGTGATGACCGTGAATTATCGATTCGGCGCCGTTCGCAGCAATTGGGCCTCTGTTACTCCACTTATAATGTGGTGACAACATTGTTCAGTGTTATGTTTTCTTTTTTACTATCAGGAAAATTGGGCAATATTTTCTTTTAACATATAGGCCCAATACTCCGTCTGACCATAAACATATGAAAAAAATCAGCCTGAAAAGTGTTCGTTCCAATATTTTTTTGACTTAACATGTAAGAAAATTGAAGTTGTGTGTAATCAATTGCCACATGCTTTGAAAAATTATTTCTCAATAAAAAATGATTTAATTGTAAAAATTATATTGAACGAACTTAAGCCTGAATAATAAATTTCTTTGGATGTAAGAAAATTTTGTACCGAATATGTTGTTCTTAAAATCGAGAAGAGCCAATAAAAAATAAGAAAGTTATAAGTCATTAAGTGAAAAAAGTCGATTTTATTTTCCATACAAAATTTCTTTTTATCGATGGTACTACATTACAGAAGTGGGCAGTTCCACGACTATGAAAATCAAATATTACTTTTAACTACTTGTACCAACTCATATGAAACTTCGCACACACAACTAGTTCTCGTGAAAATAAAACATTAGTCCAATTCACAATCTTGTGGAAATGGTCATGCATCGTAGCATTTGTAAAAAGGGTATAGTATATTGAAATTCACCACTAACAATTTTTAGTGGTGTGTATCAATATACCATACCAAATGCTACGATGCAGAATGATTTGCACAAGACTGTGGATTGGTCTATTATGACCAAAAAAGTGGGTAAGGCCGGTTTTGTAGTTGGCTTTTTTTCAAAAATTATCTCTAACATTTTTACAGATAATAGCCGGCTTAAAAAAGTTACAAACTAGAAAATCTGATAGCAATTAGATTTATACATGTACATACATGATCACTCAATGAAGTCAAGTTTGGCCTAAGTCTAAAGGAGTGATTTGAATATGATTATTTCCAACTAATTTCCTTTTTCCCTTAAGAGAAATTGCCTTATTATTAAGAAAATCTAACAGGAAAAAATACCAGAATAATTATGATAATTATGTTAGGGCACTCTACGTTTCAGTTGACGATGCTCAGTAGCAATGTATGGTACAAGACCAAAGATTCTCATCACTTATAATATTCTCCTTCTCTTTTTTCCCTAAGTGAATTTACTTCATTGTAGTTTCTCTTTCTTATTGTTGAAATACATACATATGTATGAGGTAAGAATGCTGACTTATTTCACAACGTTTGACCCAGTGTTTGTTGGGTTAGGCCTGTATGAAGTTGCAATGAAATGAATAAATGATGGAAATGCATAAAAATGTAATGAGCCAATGAAGAGATGAATAAATTACAAAAAATTTCAACACATGCAAATGCATACTATTTTGTTGCAGCTGCTCCTCAACGACGACTTATGACTTGTTGTTTAGTTAAAGGTGTGTTTTCTTTAAATTATTATTAGTGTTGCATTTGCGAAATTTTCTTTTTCTTTGCAACTAATTGTTGGTGTTTATTTAAATACATTTTATAGCAATTTTTTCGCCTCTTGTTTTTTTCTACTTTAAAATTAATTTATATGCTGAAAATAGCTGTTATTTTTTTTTTGGAAGACCTTAACAGTGAATTATACTTAAAAATCAATTTTGACAAATTGTTTCATTCTGCTGCTACTGATAATGTTGTATCACACGCGAAAAATTGCCACCACAATATTTTATTTTCTTGTAAAATGAAAGTATCAAATTTAAATATATTACATATAGTTTTTTTTTCTTTTTGCAGCTTTTTCAGTAACAACAAGGGCAACAAATTATAGTTAATTTTGGAGTATTTTTTTTCACACTTAAAATAAATGATGATTTTGTTCTACTTTCCATAAATTGTGGCTGTTATCTTGTATAATTTCAATATTTATTATTTTTGTATCACTTTTGAGCATGTATGTAGAAAAGAAGATAAAAGGCAATGATTATCTTTTAGAAAGTCAGGATTTTATATAAAAATTTAATGAAGTAATTTTAAGAGTTTTAAATTTTTAAGCCTTAAACGTTGTTATTATACATATTACCAAAATTAGTATAACACTCTTTTGTATTGCGAGTGCTTTAAAATCTACTGTGTATAATTTATAGTTGTCTTCGATTACCTGCTTAAATAAGACTGTGATACACTAAAATTATTCAGCGGTTCTCATGCACCAAATCTGGTTTGTTTGAGCCCATAGAAAAATAAAATACTTTTAGTTTTCCTAGGTAACTTCGTAAAGTGATTTTATAATGGTAAATGTAGTGAATAAATGGGTTTCCTAAAGTTTGAACTTTAAACAATTATTACATCTTTGTTTCAAAACGGATTTCTGCCATCTTTTTTAAATCTGAAAGACATGATTGATATCTTTCAAATAAGGTACGATTTTTGAAAATCAGTTAGTAAATGACTGTTTTATAATGGCTTAAGTGTAACAAAAAAAATTTTTTTCAAAAAAAATTTTGCTTTCTGCTGAATCTAAGTTGCTAATGAGAGATACTAAAACACCGTACATATTTTCCAAAAAAGGTTATAGGATATAATTTAGAACATCTAAAGAATTTTTTGAAGAATTCTTTGATCAGTTGGAGGTGAATGAGTGAATTTCGCAGAATTTCAACTTTGATCTTAAATAAGCACAGCTTAGAGTTATCTGATTGAGCTCACCACATCAGCTTTCGACATAGTGTTACAATAATCCACCTAGGCTTTTATGAAAATCCAAAGTTTAGTTTGCGCCATACATTCTTATCACACCTTACTCCGTTTGCAAAACAGAAACAAAAATTAAAAAATGTTACAAAATTTTCGTTTACCATTTGTGTTAAAAATTTTAATTTACTAAACCTGCACCAAGAAAAACAATAATAAATTACCGTAAATGCTTTGATTTGTTTTCTTTTCAACTTATTAATCTTAAAATAATAAAAATATAAGAAAAAAATTTTCGTTATTTTGAGCCAAAAATTAAATTACTTTTGTGTATTGAACGTTACCCTTCTTTAACAAGTACTCTTCGTTTTCGTTGATAAGTTTTATGAAAAAGCGATGTATCAGATTATATGAGAAGCATCAGGATACTTGTGGAGACATTTCGCTTCTCTTTAATCTTTTGGAGTTCCAGTATATCGTCACCGAAAATGAAAAAAGCTTTATCTAGCAAAAAATTCAAAATCTACATTTTTGGTGATTCTGGTACATTAAGTCCAAGTACATCTCTACTCAAAGTTTCAGACTTTGCCGACCATAAATAATAATTTTATTGACATAATAAAAAGTGATGATTTATTAAATGCAAAACGACATAACTAACTAGATTTGCATAATACAATTATACTACCGGTATTTTTGGTTTATTCAAAGTAAGTTTTTTGTCTCAAAATAAACTGTAAACACGTACCCATCTACTAGGGTATTCACTCGAATAATGTTTACTCGATTAATCGAATAACTAAAGTCAAATAATGTTCGATCAAACAAAAAATTTAAACTTCGAGTAAAAATTTATTCGAGTAATTTAGGTCGATTAATCGAATAACTCGATTAAAAAATTTTATGTAAATTTTATTTTTTTAATGAGTTTTTGTAGATTTCTTAATAAAAAATTAAAAAATTTTTTAGTTTATATGAAATTTGCCATTCAATTCGAACGTTATTTCATACTAATAGTCCGCATGATCAAAAAAATAAGTAAATAATGTAGTAACAATAACAGGGAGAAAGAAACCGACTTTAAATGTTTTTAAAAAATTCGGAAATGTAAACATCAAACAAAAATTATTTGAAATAAAGAAGATATTTCGAGAGCAACTAGTTAACTAGTTGTTTCGTAAAATATCGAATGTAATGTTCGGAATTGTAAAAGCGTTAAGGTACGGTCACATTTGGCAAATATTTGCCGAAAAAAACGTAACCCACAGACAAGCTAAAATTGTATTTCCTTTAATTACAATATTTTTTTAGGGTTTGCATTTATTAAAAATAATATAAAAATAGCCTTTTGCAGCATAGCTTATTTTGTGATATAAAAAACAAGTTAAATCAAACTAACTCTGAGCAAAAATATTTCAAAAGTGTAACCGTTTTTATATTTATAACAACAATAATGTTATGACAATTCCGATTATTTTTATTCTGCATTGAATACAGGACAGGTCGGAATGGTACGAGTATTAAATATTTCCTGGCGCAAAACTTTTCTCAAAGCGCGACCATCGAATATTGAAAAAAACTATTTTAAAGAATCAGTTTATGATCTAATTTATGAAGAAATGTTGTGTTTTCTTTTGTTTTTATTATTAAAATATATAAAAACCCGAAAAAACTTGTTTTGTTTCATTTTTGTCCACAAAAATGTACTAAAAACCGATTAAATTCAAACATTTTTTGATTAACTCGAATAATTTTTAGCAGTAAAGCTTACTCGAATAACTCGAACGAAATAAAAGTTTTACTCGATTGCTCGATTAATTTAAAAACCTCAATTTCGATTAATTGATTAATCGAACAATTGAAAAGTCGATTAAAATGAATACCCTACCATCTACCGACGCGCAATCAACGATCTGATTTAGCTTTCCTTTTATTGAAAAAATTTAAGCTTAGCAGAAGCTTTTATAAATATATACATAGCTTTTACAAAAAGCTAACACACGCAAAGAAAAAAATGGTTGAGGCAACCATAATCAAAGAGTAACATACTATGATTGAATATATGGTTGAAAATAACCGTATATATAGTCCAAAACAAACATATACATGGTTCAAGGAACCATATGTATGTTTCAAAACAACGACATATATGGTTCAAAATTACAATAAATGGTTTGAAATAACCACATATATGGTTAAAAACAACCATATGCATGGTTTAAGCAACCATGTATATTTAACCATATATATTGTTCAAAATAAAAAAAAAATATGGTCTGAAATAACCATATATATGGTTACAATCAAATATATAAATGGTTCTAAATAACCATATATATTGTTCTATATAATCATTGATTTCTTAACCATAAGTTAATTAAAAAATTGACAGGAGCTAAAAATTTGTATTATTTCAATATAAATCAAAAACAAAATTTTTCAACTGGTCAGTGTGTTGAATCTGAAATAAAAATTATTATATATTTTCACATAGATTCATACACATTTGTTGACACATGTTATATTTACAATCGGTCATGTTCTGATAAACATTTCGTTGTGAAATCGGCAACTTTCAGGGTAGAATCCAACTAAAAAGCTCACTTATTGGAGGTTTTCGGTTGGTTTTTGCGTTTCAGATATTTCACATATTTTATCAGAATAAAGCTACGAATGCACTAAATTGTCTGATTACGAACACTTTTCTTCGCTTTTGAAATTTTGCTATTTAAAAACTATATGGTCTTCAAAACATGGGCGAACATTAATTGCCGGAATATATCACTTTTTGTTATATTAATATATATTTTCTTATTTTTTCACACCAACTGCTCATAAAAATAAACCAAACGCTGTCAAGTAAAACACAAAGCTAACAAAAAGCATTCAACAAAGGGATAGAAAAAAAACTTTTTTTGAAGCAGAGAGCCATGTCTGTTTTATAACCATAGCTTTATTTTAAAGAAAATAGTATAGATAAGAACGATATTTTATTATTATAGAACCATTCTGTTGTTGAATTTTTAAGTAAACCATGATTGTAGACAGAATTTTTTCAACAATATATATTTTGTTCAAGCCAACCATGTGTCAATTTTCATGAAATCTAATAATTTCATGATTAAATGTTAACGTTAGTTTTTTGCCTTAAACTAATTAAGGTTTAAAGTCATTTAATACAATAATAAGTTATTTGCCAGATTCAAAAACTGTGTCGGGAAACATGTCATTGCTGACGCAACCATGCCACAACCATACCTTTTCTTTGCGTGTAGTTAGAAACTAAAGTGAGAAATATGTGTTGACGAATCTTGCTATTTCGAAATGACAGAACGGTGATTATTTAAAACAATTATCAAAAGATGTGAGATAAAAGTAATCACGTAAAATGGATTGAAAGGTAAGTCATATAAACGACTTTCCCAATATATAAGCTGCAATCGGTAATTGCAATTATTGTCTCGTTTTGGCGTTACCAAAGTATAGTTTATGGACTATAGCTATACATCAGCATACGGCAAACATATTTCATAAGCAATCAGGTGACTTGGGTTTCGTTGAAATCTAAATACTCGAGTTAATCGCATTTTTGGACATAGCTCGATTATTTGGAATAAAAGAGTAGTTCATAACAAAAATGTTCAAAGTTATAGAATTTTTCAATTTATAAAAAACTAAGAAAATATAAACTGTGTTTACGTACTTAATAGTTTGTAAAAATTTGTACAAATTATCACTAAATTTTAATGGATTGCGGTCGAAGTCTTTTTTAATAATTACCTAAAAGTTACTCGATATATATATATATATATATATATATATATATATATATTACTGGAAAAGCACACGAACACACCTATTATCTCTTTACTTTAAGAGTTTTTAAAAAAATTAATTATTAGCATTTTAGTCCTCTTACTGCTGCTTCCTTTCTTGAGCAAATTCAATGTAGATAAAATCACAAACCAAGAGGGCGTAACTAACGTAGCTTCTTCAATATTAAAAATAGTTATTTCATTTTAGCAAAAATGAATTTCTTGGCTCTTTTTTACTTATATTGAAAAATTTTATAGTAATTGTCAATATATTTTTCATTTAAATAAGTTTTATGCTTCTCCTGTAAACTTTTTAAAATGTAAGATAGGGCATTTTGCATTTTCTGTGACGATATATGAATAGAAGAAATGCGTCCATATGGGTTTTATTAAGTTTTAGTCTCTCTTTACATCGGATCTCATCTTTCGCAGATCTTAACTTATTTTTAACATACTAAAACCCAAAATCAGATCGTATTTTAGAATTTTGTTAAAGTAACGTTCAATACATTTTTGTATTTTGGTTGAATTTTTAAAGCAAAACGAATTTAATTAACATCAACTGAGAATACTCTTAAAAGTGTTTTAAGGAAAATAACTCAATTATTCACAAAAAATTCAATTAATTTAAAACAATATGAGTAACGTTCAACACGTTTTTTAAGATATAAACCATAATCAGAAACATACACTGTTCTTATATATAAAGTTTTAATGCCATTTGAGGAATTAAAATGAATATTGAAGTAAAGTAATAACGAATAACTTCCTATTATTTTTCAAAATATGTCTTCGGTACTTATCATCATTAAAGCTAATGCTAATATTTTGAAAACGCTATAAATATAATCTCGTTTTTGATAAATTTATTGTTTCTTAGTGCGCAAAAAATACAGCATACAAATTATACAAGTCATTATGTATGAAGAGGGTATGAAATATATTTTCTTTGTTTATATTTAACTCATGATAGATTGTCTTACACTAAAAAATATGTACCATCATTCTCCAATATAGTATGCCTTTTTAGTATATATTATTTTACTATACCTTCAAAGGACACGAACAATGTACTATAAATGAGAATCATCTTTATAATACATAAATTAAATAAACATTATTTTCCATTACATAATTGGCTTTGTTTGTTCATTTCTAGTTACTTCGTTTTTTGTTGAGATTTTGTTTTCAATTGATGATTATTTTTTGAAACATGGTTAAAATACCAACTGATACATTTCAAAAAATGTCCTTGGAAATCAAATTGGTATGTATGTATGTATGGCTTGCTTGCGACTTAACTGCTACAGTAATTTTGGGTCGATTTGATCAAACTATGAGAGAATGAATGGTTGGGTGAAATTGACGCAAGAAGAAAATGGGTATGAAGATTGTGGAGTGCACATAGAAAATTTTAGAGCTATGAGAACAATTACCGTTATAATTTGTTAATAAAAATTTCAAAGTATATACACAGAAACATTTCATTTAAAAATTGTGGAAAATAAGGTTAATTTAACATTTTTCGGTAGTGAGTTTGCTTCATTCAACATGATTTTACAGTAACCTTCAAACAAAATTTTTTCCTTTTAAATTAATCATATGACATTTTGATTAAATATTCCAGTATAGTTGAATTAAAATGAAGTTGAAACTGCAATAATACAAAGAATCATGTTGAATTAAAGTTATTTCAAGTTTGAAAAAACGTGAATTTGATACAGAAATAGTACGAAGAATCATGTTGCACTCAAATTATTTCAAGTTGAAACAACGTGAATATGAGACAAAGAAGCATGTCGAATCAAAGTTATTTTGAAAATACATGAATTTAATGTTGCCATTTTATTAATTAATTTATTTACGTTATTTACGTACATTAGCATAGGCATCAGAAAAACTCATGTTGTCGTTGGCTGTCCCAGCCAAGATTTTAACGCGTGCCAATTGCTGGGTAGTCAATGCACTAACCTTAGCAGCCTCAAATATACTTTAGATATAAGTACATTAATATAAATACTTTGATAAGTAATATGAATTTCATTTTATTTCAACATGATTTAATTGATGATTTAACATAAAATATATTTGAAATTAAAGTGTAGTCATATTGATTTAAAATGAAACGTAACATTGATAATAGTATTATTTTAACGGTGAAAAATATTAAATGACTATACAATTTTGTAATTAAAAAAGTGGGCTGCGCCACGCCCATAAAAAGTACTACCTAATTTTAAGCCTTTCCTGTTAACCGATTGATCTGAAATTTGGTGAACACATATAATTTTCATGACCGATTGATCTAATGACGTTACGATTATGTGTATGCAGTATTATTATAAATTACAGATGTCCGCCGCCACAAAATGCTGAATTAATTATTTCTCTATAAACACCTCAATATGTAATTAATCAATTTTAATTAACTGCCGATTTCATTCCGAGGTTGGTAGAAAGTCTGCACAAGATGCACAAATGCGTATCCAAAGTCGATCAGTAAACATACGTACCGAAAATCATATGAGTGGTTGACAAGAAGGAGGATCTCTTTGTCTGAAGAAATACTAAAGATTGTGCTGAAATGTTTAAGAGGATTTTGTACGAATTCTGATGAAGTTTCTAGGAAAATTCTAAGCAAATTTTCGAAATATCTGAACAATGTCGGAAAAATGTCTGACAAAACATCAGAAAAAATTTCCGATTTATATAATACTTTTTACATCCTGTCGTATTAATGTTGGAGAAAAGTCATAGTTGAAATTAGAAATTTATCACATATGTCATTTAAAGTTCTTCACGCTTATGAAGCTCACCAGAAATTGTTTAGCCATATTTTATAAGTTGAAAAACTCAAATATTTGTGTACATACTCTCAAGAAATAAATGAGAATTATTACGAAAATTAAAAGCAGACTATATGCAGCAGTGACTAGCACGAGTCGTAAGACGTAGATCAGAAAATGTGTGCATCGTACCAGAAAACTGCCGACTACTCTGTCAAATGTCTGAGGGAATCATATACAACTCGGTGATTTTTTTTTTGACGTTAGACATGTCGGCAAAAAATGTTTCCTGCGTATGAACAAAGCAAGTAAATGCCAGCATACTTAAACAGAAAATTAATTTTAATAAATTTAATATGATTTCCAATCAACGTTGAGACGTGTATTTTTTCCCAATTAGGTCTACCAAGTGCTAAAAATGAATATACTCGAAACTTATTCATAATAAAGGATTTTTATTACTTTAGCACTGCTTTAATGTTAAAATGAGATGAGATAGTAACAAATAATAAACTAAACTTTGTAGGGTAATTTTAAATATTTGAACTTGTATTAAACTTTAAACTAATGAATATTTGAACAAAAAAGTTTGACAACTAATTTACATACATTTTTGATTTTGCAAAAAAAAAAAAAAAAAATACAACACTAATGAGGCTTCAAAGATAAACTTTGCCATAAGATTTACCAAGTTTCAGATTTCATCTTTCTCATACATCTTGTAAACCAGTTGTATCAAGAACTTTAGTTTATAAGCTTCAATGAAAATTTTTATATATTTATACAAACATATATGAATATATGCCATATTTATCCTTCAATGTGTTTGCCCCATACAATAGATTTCTTCAACATATGTATATAATCCTTTTCTTTTATGCATAAAATATGTTTAAAATTTCTTTAAAGTTATCAGAAGTTAATGTAGGACCGGAAGTACACACAAACTTGTAGTTGAACTTATACTTTTACATTTTTGTAACATTAAACTATACAGAATTATTAGCTAGGGAATAAATATGCAAAAATAGTGATGCTAGTGTGAGTAGATTTTCTAAGTGTGTGTAAACTCACTGTCGACAATAGTGGATGTAATTGGTCTATCACGCAGCTAAGTGGTGATTATGTATCTCTTATAAATGTTGCATATGTATCGTAAACAAAAATTTCCTTTTTCCATTTATATCACACATGATTAAACCATTAAGTATGATAATTAGCTTTAATTTATAAAATTGTATTGACTTTTATAACTTTCTTTCTAATTGATTTGATTCTTGGGATTTGTATGAATGTATTCAGCGTCTCAAGTCCCCAAACTGTAAAACAAAATTGCTTTAATGTTTGTTTTAACACATGTAAGAGTTTGCCGCCTGTATAGCTAGGCGTGTGTGTTTATGTGTGTTAATTAACAATTAGGTTGATTTGTGCAAGTGTTTGATTGATCAGTAATTAAAAACAATCGTAAAAAAAGAGACGCAATTACCACTACTTCAGTAGCTAATATGTAATTTGATTGATTGTAATTGTTGTTCAATCATTATTTTTATTTAATTACATTTTTATCTGGTAGTAATAACTTTTTTTTATATAAATTTTATGCATATGTATTTATGCTTTTAATCTTTTTATGTATGTGTGCTACACAATACTATTTGTAATAGGAGCATTATTCTGCTGTTAAAACGTAAACAATATTAGTCTAAAAAGGATGTGACAAAAATTTATGATAAATTTGAAGATGTTGTCATTTGTTAACATTATGCAACAAGAAATATACCAAGAAGTACTAATAAATTTTTGTGATGTGTTATGATCCCCTAACTACAAAAACCGTCGAAATTTTAAATTCTATGGATAAGTTTCTTTTCAATATTTTGTCTAAAATTTGGGATTTTATCATAACTTGGAAAGGGGTTGTCCAATTTTATTAAGAAAACCATCAAGAAACTTGAAACAAAATTACCTTTAAGCCGTTTTAATACTATTTATTGAGCATATACAATGATGAAAATTATATTTTTTATCCAAAGTTATTTAATTAGTTTGGCTTAAGTTCATTTTTAATTTAATCTCTCGATCAAATTATTTTTTATTTAAAAAAAATTCTAAAGCATGTGAATATTGAACATTCAAAGAAAAATTTGGATGTACGGAGGGTTGAACTGACAGCTATTTCGTGACCACCAAGTCTACTCATCAGAGTCCTTTACCTACACCACCACTGACAGTAGCAACAACACTGTAGCGAAAATCCTACTAATTCTAGTAAGTTCAATTAACAGACTGTCGCCATCTTGTGGCGAGTCGCACCTATTAATTAACTTTTTCTAAATGTTCGGAACTTCACTAGCTGTCAGTTCAACCCTCCATACATCCAAATTTTTCTTTGAATATTAAATATTCACATGCTTTAGAATTTCTTTCTTAAATAAAAAATAATTTGATCAAGAGATTAAATTAAAAATGAACTTAAGCCAAACTATTTAAATAACTTTGGATAAAAACCATACAGTTCGACTAAAAATTCATAGCTCAATTAAATTTTTTAGAAAAAATTGGAACATTTTTATTTTTTAAAAATTTATACATAATCACCACGGCTCGGACTTTCATGCATCTGCATGTTTTTTGTGATGATAGATAAGGAGGTATTGACTAATTATCTTTGCGAATCATCAAATTTTAAGTAGTTTGGCATCGATTTGTAGTTACATATTTTTGCATATTTTGGTGGTAAGTGCATATTTTTGCATATTTTGGCAATAAATGCATATTTTTAAAGCTAAAAAAATTTTTCAATACATATTTCTCAATTTTTGAAAAAAAAAATATTAATAGGCCGATTATGGATTGCAACCGAGCATCAGTTGGGCTGCCAGTTGCTGAAAATCATACTACTGATGGCAACTGTCAACTGAGAGCTGTCAATTTCAGTTGCTATTTAGTGTCTTTCTGGCAACAATTAATTTTCAGTTGCCAACTGGCAATGCAACTAAAGTTTGGCTGCATTAAATAATAGACCCAATTATGTTTGTTTTATGTTTTTTTTTCTGTAATAATAATAAAAAAAAAATTTACATATTATTATAGTTTTAGGTACTTTTTTCATATGTAAATGCATATTTTTGCGTATATATTTCATTTTTGGGTGCATTTGTTAAGCGCTTAAAATCAATTTTTAGTTGCATGAAAGTCCGAACCCTGATAATCACATATAGCAAAAACTTACAGTTTTTATTAACTGATCGTAAAGCCATATATTACAAATAAAATAAGCTTTATTTCATGAAAATCGCTTGATAAAAATTGATTTTATTCATAATAAAGTCCAGTCACCTGATTTCTGTAAAAACTGCGGATAGCTACACTGTGCAACAAAATAAATTTTTTTAAATTAATAACAAAGTTCTAACGGCTGATTCTGGTAAAGGCAAGAAAAAAAATGCATACGTGTATCGGCGTTTTGAAAGTTTACATCTGAGAATCAAATTTTGCCCCCTTTTGCACATAGTTATACTAACTCAGCATAACATATGTATATTCTGGGCCTTACTTTTAAGGTATGTAATATGTTTAGCACTTTTATTTAAAACACCACGGTAAATATTTTTGTAGATCATTTTAACTCTCTAGCACTTCGCGCTATGGATCATTTACCCCTTTCTTAAGTAAGGGGCAAAAAGCTCCTCTTCATCGGCATTATAGCGGGAACAAATATTCTACATAAATATTTCTCGTAGTATTTTACATAAAAATGCAAGGCCTACAAGATAGCCTATGCTGACTCAGTATAGCTACGTGCAAATTGAACTCCCCCTGAAATGAATACCATATATAAACTTTCAAAGCGCTGATAAACATATACATATTTTTGGTGACCCTGATAGAGGTCCTTACAACCTTATTATAAAAAAATGATTTTGTTGTACACTGTGTATCATTGAAATTTTTGCAAAAATTAGGTGACTTCACTTTATTGTGAATAAAATCAATATTTATCTAATGATTTTCTTGAAATAAAACTTATTTTATTTGTAGTGTATGTGGCTTTATAATTATTTAATAAAAATATTAAGTTTTTGCTATTTTCAATTTTCCATAAATATTTAATTAATAAAATTATTCCAATTTTGCATAAAAAATATATATATATATATATATTTGGAATCATTGCGGTCTGAATAATTCCGTAACCGTTGAGTATATAAAAAAAAAATTACTAAAGCAGATTAAAGGCAATTTGATTTCAAGGTTTTTAGTGTTTTTCGTAATAAAATTTAACTACGCCGTCTCAAGTTATGATGAAATCATTGGCGCAGCTTGTTGAAAAATTAAAAAAAAACCTATCCATAAAATTTTGAATTTTGATTGTTTTTTAGTTAGAGGACTATAGCACACAAAAAATAAAGTGGCCATCAAAGGGCATTTTCAAGGGCAGTTTCATTTTGTTGCATAGTGTAATCTAGAATTATCAAAAATTTTATTATAATTTTATTTTAATTTATATAAGTTAACATCATGTTAACGCATCTTACTAAAATCTCAATTAGGTATTTTCTACCAACACTATTTTTAGTTATTTTTATTTTTGTGGCATCGCCAATCAGAAATAAGAGGTTTGTAAAAGAGTAAATTGGCTAATAAAGTCAGTAACATTTTGACATTTAAATACGTCGTTTTATTTACAAGACCAGATCTTTGGTTATGACGTGTGGAACGTTGTTCAACATTAGAACTTATCAACATCCAATAACTGGCCCCCAACGTGGGGCTCGATAAAAATGGACATTTTATATACGTCGACTGTAGCAGTTTTAAAATAGAATTTATTTTATTTTGGGAAAGTATTTTAATTTTCTTTTGATTTAAAACTCTCACTCTAACAAAAACTTACTATATTTTAATAAATTTAACAGCAGTTAACATCATGTTAACACATCATGGTAAAACCCGAAATGGGAATTTTCTATGAACACTATTTGTAACTATTTTTATTTTTCTGACATCGCCAATAAGAAATAAGACTTTTGAAATAGAGTAAAATGGATAATAAAGTCCGTCACATTTTGACATTTAAACATGTCGTTTCACTTACAAGACCAGATCTTTGGTTATAACGCGTGGAACGTTGTTCAACATTAGAATTTATCAACATCTAATAACTTATTTCAATAAAACTAAACCTTAATTGGAAGAAGGTATTTTCTATGCAACTCCAAACTTTCATCAATTTTGTTACACCCTGTATGCATGTAGTATGCGGAAAGTTTTTAATTGTCAAATAAAAATTCATTTTTAATATCAAAACACTTTGGTTAATCATGCAAAAATAAAAACAAAAAAGCAACAATCATGCAACCAACCACGGAAAAAATTATATATATACCACCAAACAAACAGGCACATAATGCAAATGAATAAACTTGAATGTGTTTGTACGGAAATGTGAATGTGTGTGTGCTATTTTTTTAGTTTCACATGAGTTTTTGTATATTCGCATGAATGTGGTTACAGGTAAATTGTATTGGTATTTATAGTAATTTTGTTGCAAAAGTTATCACTATTAATTTATGATTTCCTTTTTTATATACATAAATAAATTTACACACAGGTATATACACTACATGTAAACACATACTCTTACAAAAAATATACTGTGTTGTAATATTTATAACAGACCGGTAATACGACTTACTGTTATTGCTATTTGCTACAAACATACGCACTAATGTACATAAACATAACATAAACATATTTACACAGAGAAAAAAAGACTCGTTGAGACAACCGAATTTATTGCCAATCGAATTTTGGCAGTTGCGCCAACTATCTTAGTATGATCTTATTGAAAAAGAAGTTATTTTACAGTAATAAATAATTACTAATGCAAACTGTATAATCGGTTGGGTGTATCAATGGTAATAATATTAACCACTAGTTAGTGGCAACAACCGATAAAAAGTAAAGTAAATTTAGAAAGACAATTTTTTTATTTTTTTATTTTATGCGGTTGTGCTCATCATATTCGTTAATTAGTCATGGCAAACGCTGATATAATCAATTTAAGAATTGTCAGAATCATATCTTTATCGTAATTATACTCTTATGATAATAAACATGAATTTATTTTTTTGATTCATAGAAAATTGATAGCGTGAGTTGAAATATAGTCTATTCAACTAATATTTTATCGGCGTAACTATTTTTCAAACAATAATTTTTCTGGGTGTATTTATGTACGTTTAAATGCGATAAATAACTTCATATAAAAACATTTATATAAACGTTTATAGTTGTGCTACAAATCTGTTGCCACCAGCCGAGTCTTGTTGTTTGGTCGCCGATTTTAAATATAGATTGCTCGCCTGAAAGTAAAAACTTGAGAACTTCAAAAGCCGAAAATTTGTATTCCTATTTTAATTATTTCGCTGCGACCAGGTTAATTAAATCATTAGAATTCAGTCGTTTGTGGAACATTTTGAAACTTTAAAGTCGACGAATAGCTTTTTTAACCGACGCTTATTTTATAGTCGGTTTCTTTGCAAGAATTATTCTATTAAATACTTATTGATGATTTTGTTTAGTATATATGTACACATATGCTTTTTACTAGGGATGTAACGATACGCCGTTTTGCCGATCCGATACCGATACCGATACTTAAAAATAAATATCGCCGATACCGATTCCGATACCGATACGAATATTGAAATTGAGTTCAAGTTTAGATTAACAAAACTCAAGTGCAATTTTTTTTATTATACAAAATTACAGTGTAAGAGATTATTAATATTTAAAATTGATATTAACCCAGTATAAAAAATTGGAAGTATTTTTTAAGGAGCTACATTTTCTTTGCTTCCAAAAAATCTATATTAAACATATGCAGATAACACAGTCCAACAGTCCAAAAAACACACGGACTTTACAGTATAGATTCGATTGTACTACCACGGGGTAGTAAAACCCCATACTTAGCTTGGCGAATTTGGTGACCAATTTCGTTTTATGGACCTCCAAAGTTTTTATCAACTTTTGGCCAACAGAAAATTCAAACTTGGTGATACGGCTTAACTATATATTGCAATGATGTAGCTAAGAGTTCGCTAAACAGATTTTATTACCATTTTATGCCAAAAAGTTATTTTTTCGTGCACTTTTTTTTTGAAAAATTAAGGAAAAACATTTTTTTTTCACTTTTTCCAGAATAACTTACAGGAACTCGTAAGTTTTTGTTAACAATATTTGACAAAGTTGTAGCTACGGTAAAACTGAACAACTTTTGTGAACATGTCAATACAATCTGAATGTATCTGGGCACCCTAAACAGCCCAGAAAAACTAATTTCTACCTTAAAAGTTTTCGTTTTTTACGAATTGGGCTATATTTTTATTGCATTTTTTTGCTTTCTTTGTTATTGTTCCACTTCTTATGTTGCTGATTTTAGTATTTACTATTTTTAATTGTTTGTTGTTGTTTTGCCAAATAATGGTAATGAAAAATTTGGAGTCCCTATAAGTTGTACTGAAAAACGTTAATAAAATAATTTTTTTTAATTTTTTTTCAAAAAAAGTACAGGAACATATTATTTTTCTGGGCGCAAAATTTTAGGGAAACACAACAGAGAAGTATGCACTTGAATATACTATTTTCAAAAAAATATATTTTTTTAGCATAAAAAAATAGGGAAAACCAAAAATTTTTAAGGTAAAAAGTGGTCTGTGTGACCTATTAGAGTGCCTACATACGTGCAGAATGTATTAGTATGCTCACAAAAGCTGTTCAGCTCTACAGCAACTATAAGTTTGCCCAATAAGGTTACTTCAAAATTACAAGTCCCTGTAAGTTATTCTGAAAAAAGTGAAAAAAAAACAATTTTTTCCTTAATTTTGTCAACAAAAAGTTCACGAAAAAATTTTTTTGTCATGAAATGTTAAAAAAATCTGTTAAACAGACTCTTAGCTACATTATTGCCATATATAGTTAAGCGGTATTATAAAGTTTGAATTAGCTGTTGGCAAATACTGATGACACCGTTTTTAAGGCCCCACTAATTTTGAGAAACTTTGGAGGTCCATAGTAAAAATTGGTCACCAAATTCGCCAAACTGAGTAAAGGCTTTTACTACCCCATTGTAGGACAATCGAACCTGTACTGTCCAGTTCTTGTGTTTTTCCAAAAGTCTTTATTTGTCGCATAGTGTAATTCGTAGAAAAGCAAGAAAAAAATTTAATTCCTTTATAATTTTAAAAAATACTCGCCATACTCGCATTAAAAAAATTGTGAAAATGGGTAATTTTTTATCATTTTTTCTTGAGGAAAAATCATTGTAGAACACCGAAAAAGAAATTTGTCCGAGCATCGCTTCCAATTCGGTGATTGGTAATCGAAATACAGAACTTCTTGCGATGGCGAGGATATGTAAAACTAATTAGAAATTATCCAAATTTGCAATACTTCCGGATCGCGAATTCTACATTTTCATGACTTCTTTGGAGTGTCTTTTTTTGCTGGAATAAGATTTAATAAACAACGAATTGAATTTGAATTCATGGTAAAATTAACAAAAAATAAATAATTTTTTTACAAAATAATAGTATAAAATATTATTAATTTTTAAAATTGATATTAATAAGATTTAAAAAATAACAAAATGAGTTTAGTTCATGGTAAAATTAGCAACAACTAAATAATTTGTCAGAAAAAAACTCTAAAAAAATGTTTAAAAGTATCGTCGTATGGACAGTAAAATATCGCCGATACCGATGTATCGGAAAATCTGAAGTATCGCCGATATATCGGTATCGGTATTCGTTACATCCCTACTTTTTACATTCAGCATAAAGGTTCATAAATTCAACGAAAAAGTTCAATGTTTCAACGACTTTCCATTAATTTTGACATATCGTTCTAGTATGATAAATCAATGAATTTGTTAATTAATTTTGTTTAAGAGAAACAATTATGAATTCTTTATACATATATACTGTTTTACATTGTATTTCAATGAATATTTTCATTGACACAATGTATGCATACATTGAATCAACGTATTTTTGCTAAAAGTTAAGGAATCTAGGTCAACGAATGTCATTCGTTGAATTGGTGCAACACAAAATATTTGTTATACAATTCTACTATAAATCTTCAGAGACACCAGAGCCTCCATCTCGACTTTGACACCAGAAATGTTTCAAAACCTAGAATATGTTTGATGGTTAATTTTAATTTATTAAAAATGTCTTTCCTTAATCTTCACTATAAGTCACCACACAAAAGAACTTCATAATATATATCAAATATATTGAAATATGTATGTATATATTAAATAAACATATATTAAATATATACTGCGAGTCAAAATGTTAAGGTCACTCAATTTTTATCCTGCTTTTGCAAAATGGAAAGTTATATTGCATTACACCGGCACCTAAACTAAGATTAGGCATTATATTTATCAAGTTTCCTAATGTTCCTAACCTTGTATTCCTCCAAGCATTCAAAATTCGTACTTTCACCTCTTCGGCCGAATTATACTGAGGGGTTTCTGCATAAAATTGCCGCATGAGCAGTCTCTATATATGCTCCATTACATAAAAATCTAGAGAAAGTGCTGGCCATTCCATAATACACACTCCATTTTCCTTAAACCATGCTTTAGTTATTCTGCTAACATGTACTGTAGCGTTATCTTGCTGAAAAATAACATTTTTCACGATGTGTATCTAGATATGGCGACAATTGACTTGAGAGCACTTGCTGGTACTCTATACTATTCATTCTTGTTTAAGGAAATGCTTAAGCAGGGTTCGGCTAGAGTTAAGCGCACCCCAGACTATTAGTGGACCAAAGCCGAAATTTCTCTTGGAAAAATATATGGGATCCTTTCTCAAATCTCTTAAGTGACCTTATAATTTTAGCTCGCACTATATAATAAATATATATAAAATATATTTATTACTACTACCGGCTTGTGAGGCTCTGTTGAATATTATCTTATTAATAAAAATTGTATGGGAAATTTTAATACGAGAATTAAATCACTACTAAAATGATTTTAATCGCAATATTTCACGTCTGTATCCCTTGCGGTTCTCAAGATACAAGCCTGTGACCGACATACAGTCAGTGCTACCTTTGGTGGAGCGAAACCTAAAAATTTACGAGCTTTAAGGTCCAATAACAGTGGATATTTGTATGACCCAATATAAAATGGATCTTGCATATAAGCCAGTGGTAGCCAAACATAGGCTATCTTTTTATTTGTTTGTGTATGTGCTTCGCAGCTAAATATATAGGCTGTGGTTCTCACACACAGTATAAAAACACAACCTATGCGCGCGAGCATAGAAAATTGATTACAAATCTGCTTCACGGATTGATGATATTTATACGTGCTTCCCTGTAACCGGCGTAAATACTAGAGCCGTGGAAGCATAACAGTGCTTTCATTCCTTGCTACATATTTTTTTAAGTCCAAGGTGATTATATAGGGTAAGATCTAGACATGATTAATATTACTAAATTCAATAATTTTCCGGTAACATATAGCTAAACATGTTCCAAAGCAATAACCCATATTTCATTAAAATCGATACAAATATTTTGATTTTGTGCACAATTAAGTGATGGAACTCAATTGAGAAAAATTGCGATTTCCACACAACACACATACTGCCACACACACGCACACACACATACACACACACACTCGAACAAAAATGTTACTGTTGTATGAAAATTGTGATTTTTATCAATTGAGTTCCCTTACTTAATTGTGAATAAATGAAAATTTGTGGTTTGATTTTATCGCAAGATTTCTTTTTTTGTTTTAAATATATTTACCTATAATTTTAATGAAATTTTTAAAAACAAAAATTTATAAACATTTTCTTTTGGCACAAGTTTAACGAAATCTCTCACATCATCGAGCAGATTAAAAACTATGTTGATGCGGCTTAAATATACTAATGTTGTCGAAACCGTTCTACAGTTATGTTTATAGTTGTCAAGCAACTGCTTCATTTTTGAAATAAGTCTATATCTCGAAAACTAGAGCAAATAAAATACCTACAGCAGATTCGTATTCAGCACCCCAAATTGAGCAAGAAACAACTTTTAGTTGATCCAGTCCAAAAGCTGACCAGAATTGGTAAAATTGTGTTTTTAATATTTGTTTTAAAATAAACACTTTCTATTGTTTAATAACTTGAATAAAGTAATTTAATTCCTCTAAAAAACTCATCCCTTATATTTTTCTGAGTGTATTTCCTATTCGCAACACTGTAAAAAGAATCAAGCAGTTATATTCCTGTCCATAATTTCTCCGATGTACATATGTGCAAATTTTGTCATTGTTTGCAATTCATTCATAAAATCGTGTAGAAAAAGCTGAAAAATATACACAACAAAAGATTCCAGTAATTTTGTAAAAGTCATATTGTTGGCATGTCTGTCCCACTGGGTTTGTATGTACATATTTATTTAGGGCCTTGTAAAAAGTTAAAAGCGCTAATGATATATACTGGCCTAAAACCTACAACCAACTGGCGTATGGGCAGGAAAAAAAGAGGTCGTAAGCAGCACAGGAAGCAATCAATGTCGTCGTCATTATTATTATTATTATTATTATCGTCATTTCTGCTTCTGCTTCATATTAACTTGACCAAAATAAACTGTGAACAGATACATGCATAAAGGCAACCGCATAAAGGTACAGCCAGCCGTAACAACAACAAAAAGGAAATTAAAGGAAATTGAAAAAATCTCATATCAAAAAATCACTGCAACTCCTTATATCATCAGAATGAACAAAAAAAGAAAAGAAAAGAACAACCAAGAAACAGCAGTCTTTGGCTGAAGTAACTTTAAACTGTTACACACAAACAGCCGGGAAACTAAAGCATGTGTTAACTTTAGTGCATATTTTGATTTTTTTTGTTATACTCGTATGTATTTATTTTCTTCTGTCTGTCTGCTGTTACCTGATTTTTATTTTATGAAATACTATGGTTTAAAGTCAGAATCTAAAAAAAATTAAAAAAAAAATCCCAGCAATATAAGCTGCTAAAGGAATCCTGCAATATTGAAAAAAGAAGAAAAAAAAAACAAAATCGAACTGAAAACATCAATGAACGTCTAAACCAGAATTAAAGTTACAAAAATTAAAAAAAAAGTAAGAAAAGTTGAAAACCAGAGGCAACAAACAGCCAGAAAAAACAACTAAAATAAAACACGTCCACCAATGGCCACTAAACTTGAGCAGGTGCACACTTAAAAAGTCTTAAAAAAAGTCAAGCAAGAAATGATAACAAACATAACAACACACATACATATGTACAAACATGACCAGGCCAACATTTACAACAGTATGCATTGTATGTGAATACTCTACATACTCAGTGTTCAGTGCTGGTAGCAAGCAGCAGATAATAGTGCAACATATATGTATGTACAAGACATGTGTGTGCATAAACTTTAACGACCAAATGTTGTTGCATACACACACTCGGCCAATACCTTTAAGCCGGTTTGTGTTTTTTTCCGCCCGTCTTCTTAGCTGGGTTCAATAGAGTTTCTTTACTTTTTCGCCGTCTTTCTTACTGCTGCTGTTGTATTTGTATTCTGCTTCAATTAAAACTTTTTCCAACACTCATCCCTTGTGCATGAAAATATTATAGTGGAAGGAAAAAAAAAACTAACTTATGCAAAAGTCAATGGATGGGAACTGAAAGATACTTGTGCTTCGTTTATATATTCCAACCATAAGTTTATTCAATAATTTAAAATTTTTTGTGTGCTGTTTATTCTTTGCTGGCTTATTTACTAACGAAATTGTAGTACGTTTATTTTCAACTATAAACCTGGTCAAGTGTTAGTGTTATAAATATTCCAAAAAAAAGTGGTTGTTTTTTTTAGACAATTGTCGATAAATTATAAAATATACTACTTGAACAGGTATCAATGACTTAATATATATATTTTTTGGCTGCATATTTTTTGAATGAAAATATTTGCTTAAGTCTGAAATAAGGGTTAGTTTTTTTCTTAAAGAAATTCTTATTGAATAAAGCCAGTTACACACAGTTCCTAATTTAATCATACCCTATAAGCAACTCAGTTAACTTATAATGCACTTTAAGCTAAATATTTCGCAACTAATAGTGGTTAATGCATGGATTACTTTTAATGGAATCAACTTGGTTAGTTCCAACTTACTTAAATTTTACTTAATTTTTTTATTTGTTTTTTTTTTTTATAAGAGAAGTAACACAATCAGGCAATTAATGCCTACCAGTTAATTAATTAATGTGTTACACTCTTTGGGAAATGGATAGTGTAGAGAGAACAGGTGGTGAAGTGAGAGAGATATAGAAAGCTTAATTAATTTACAACTCTGCGCGTTTTTGTAGAGCAGTGTTGCAAGCCCCTCTGGTGTCAAGTAGAGGCATTGAATTTTTTAAGCTGTGTATCTATTTTATTAGTTCGTTTACTTTGCCGACGGTTCTGCTACAATACCGACAAAGGAGGGTGCTGTAAAGTGCATTTGATATGTTAGTATTAATCGCTGCCGGATCGTGCCAAGGTGATCAGTGCTAAGCCTTCATCACTTTAACAGTCCAACAACAACCAGCACAATAACACACCAATGTACTTGAGAGAAATACATGATGTTGTTGGCTTGCTGAAACTAGTCTTGAATTCAAGAGTTTAAGGTTTGTGGTCAAACGCGATAAATACTCAGCCAACAGCACCCTCAAGTCAACTGGTAGGTAGTTTGCAAAAAGATGATGCTGGGGCTCGAACTATCTATCACACGTTTTATACTCAACACGCTGACCACCCAGCTGAAGTACAATTTAAAATAATGACAGCAAAAAGTTAATATAGACTCGAAATGAGTTTCACAGTAGCTGAGAGAGAGTAAAATTTTTAGCTCTCAGCAAATTGCATTATGCACTCAACTTTAGAATTGATTTTGGGTCAGTTGTGGATTACATTGCAGTTAGCTTTTGGTTAGTCTAAAAAAGTTAACTACAAATTGATTATTTTTGTAGTCGACTACAGATTTGCTGATAGGGTATGTACACAAACACACACAAATACATGCATACACATATCATCAAAAGTATACATTCCCAGCAAAGACATAAGTTTGATCTAATATTAAGAAAAATTTAAAACAGAAATTTAAAACAGAACACTATCTCCGATAATAAAAGTTTGATAATGATTTCAGAAAAGTGTTTCTTCCAAACTTATTTTCAAACATTACACAGTGGATCAGAAGGAAAATATTAATATATAAATAATATATAATGTGTATAAAAATTTTTTTAAATTTTATTGTGTTTATTTGACTACATATTGTTTAGCTTCAAGTAAGTCAAATAATAACTAGTTAATTGCTCTGACAATGTTAATACATTTGCAAGGTGTACCCCTTATTTTTTGAATTTCTCAAACAAAAATAACTAGTTGTCCAGCCAGTTTACAAGTCGTCACGATATAAAGCTTCATATAGTTTTTTGACTACCACTAAGCCAAGTTTTTGCTGGGTATGACTGCGTGAAAATGGCCCCAATGAAAAATGTCCCCAATGAAAAATGTCCCCAAACCAAATATGCAAAATGGTCCCAAAATTTTGTATTGAAAACAACAACACGAACTTTGGCCCTAAACTTAAAAATGAAAAAAGGCAAAAAAAAAAGAAAAATGGCTCGAATTTAAAAATTATTAAATGTAGAATGGTCCGAAATTAGAAAAAATGGCCCCAACATTTTTTTTTGTTGTTTTCAATATAATATTTTCGGCCATTTTTCGGTACAGTGCGATAAAAGCATAGCCTATACGCTTCTCAATGCTGTTGGGCAATAACGCCATAAGCAAAAATTGGACATATGGGCAATAAAGTTGGAACGTCATAATGCCCAGAGAAAAAAACCCATGGGCCTTATGTCACTGCAAAAACTGTCTTAGCGCCCATGGACATTATGACACTTTGGAAAGTGTCATAATGTCTATGAACTTTCATTACTATGACAGAGCTAGTAATAAAATCTGTAAGGCCCTGTACAGACGGCATCTTACAATATTGCCAGATCTGCCAATGTGCTGACCACAGTCTCCGACAATGACGCCATTGTCAGCTGCAGAAACTTCGCAGATCTGATAATTAACAAATGTCTGACAATAATCTGACAATAGCAACGCAATGTGTTCATACGATTGTGAGATGTCTGACAATTGTTTGTCAGAAGGTAGTATTAAAATCGACGGACAATACTTTTTGTGCCAACGTTGTCAGACAAAAATTTTCAGTACACACGATTGTAAGACATTTTTAGGACATTTTATTTACAATATTATAAGATCTGACAATGGTCTGTACATAGCTTAAGTCTTCTTAAAAACTAAGCCAGTACAGCATACATGTACAGACAAAACATTGAAGCAAATGCGAGTATGACACCTTTTCATCATATTGATGACCCATAGTCATCATATGTATGTCGCATCCATGATGTGTATATTGGCATTATACTGCCGATGTTTTGGATGATGACGTTACTAAAATGGTGGAAGTGTCAGCTTATACAAAAGTAAGTGATGAATGTAGGAGCGAGCCTCGGATCAAGACCAAAATTAGAAGAAAAAATAAAATAACAAAAAGTAAAACTAAAACACAAACAAGTAAAAGTAAGAACATTTAAATATATGTATATCATTGTTTTAATCATTCCATTGAATGCAAGATGACCAGCTGATGTAAAGGTTTATATTACAATGATGAAAAGTGTCATGCAGTAAAAAACGAAGATACTTGACGTAACATTGGTATTAAATTAAATCAGCGCTATGATGGGTTTTCTGTCAGTGACATTATGTTGATGAAATTTTGCTATTAAATTGATTCGTAATTTCCCTGGCGTTGCTGTGCCATTGCATTGATGATAGATTTGTCATCATTCATGTTGGTGACCAGCTACTGTAAAGGCTGACATCACAATGCTTAAAAGTGTCATGTGGGCAAAAACAAAGACACTTGATATAGCATTGGTGTCAAATGACATCAGCGATATTACGTATTTTCTGTCAGTGTCATTATATTGATGATATTTTGCCATTGAATTTATTCATATTCGTCATATCCTTGATGTCGGCGTGTCATTGCATTGATAAAACATTTGTCATCATTCGCATTGATGAAAAGTGTCATGAGGTCAAAAACAAAGACACATCACATAGCATTAATGTCAAATTACATCAGCGTTATGAGAGTTTTTCTGTCAGAGACATTATATTGATGAATTTTTGCCAATAAATTCATTTATTTCCCTGATGTCGGCGTGTCATTGCATTGATGGTAGAGTTCACCATTGGCATTGTTGACCAGCTGATGTAAATGTTAACATCACAATTATGAAAAGTGTCATGGAATCAAAAACAAAGACAATTAACAGAGCATTAATATCAAATTACATCAGCATTATGGCGGTTTTTTCCATCAGTGTATTTTCCTTCATAGATATACTTGATATTTTTCTACAATTTTGTGAAAGAAAATAAAACTATGCGTTGATAAAGAGCTTAATAATCAAGTAACAACAGGGAAGGGATTCAAATGGATCTTATATCAAAATCATTATATATGAAACTCTTAAACTTTTGTTTGTTGGGTTAACAGTTTTCCGAATTTAAATTCATGTGTAAGTAAGCGTATGATGGTGATGATGATTAATTTAAATATAAATAATTAGAGTTATTTTCCGTTCTTTCTTTTTGTTATTATTATTTTTAATATGTGATAAATGAACTTCTGGATCCGGTCTGGCTTCTTATTATTTATAGACAAGATAAGAAGAAACACAACTTTTAGGCTTTAATGATTCCAACGGCTTAAGTTTATGATTTTATTTCAAGGTTTCATTTTGATCTTATCAAGCTAATAAAAAAGTAAAAACGGAAATGTTTTATAAAAGATGTATTGCGAGTATATGAAGATAAATTAATGTTTGATTTCAATAAATTTCCTTTCCAAATTTGCAAAAAAACCAGCTTTACGACTGAATTCTTTTAATGCTTACTGGCTTTCATAAACAAATCTTAGCTTAAAAAAAATAAAATTATTTACATTATTTTATAGCTGTTTAGTAGCCCTGCCAGTTTTGACTAAATTTAAAGAATTCAGTAGCAAAAATTACTGATTTACGTTTCTGATTGTTTTTTTTTTTTTGTTGAGCGTTATCTTGGGAACTAGTTTTCAAAAAATGTTGTGAAACTTCCCGTTTACATCTTAATTTCTCTTTACTTAGTAATCTAACAAGCTGGCAATTGTAACAAAATATTTTTGAGTCTTGATCTCCCATGAGAAACGGCTTTCACGTTACTTTATTGAGACACCAACCTTTGAAACAAATCTTGAATCAGATATTTTTTTATACGTGGGGAGCTTTTAAGTACAAGAAAACTCGAAATAATTTTTCATAACCAAAATAATTAATCCTATGGCATTTGTTTTCATATAAATGCAAAAAGGAAATTAATGTACACAACCTTTTATGACAATTTATCCATGCTATCAACGATGGAATACATCACCACCAGAATTGTTGATCAAACTGCCAGCATCGAACAAAATTGTCTTGTTTAAGAAATTGAAAATTATACATAAAAATTTTGGAGATGTTTTCGATAACTTTTTCTTCTAATAATCACTAATTTGTATACGAGTTATTTTATTCGAATTATTTTTATTCGAATTATATTGTTTAAATAATTGAGCTATAAATAATTTTATTCGAATTATTTTTATTTTCATAACTTTTATTCAAATAATATTGTTCGGGTTTTTTATTTGTTTAATATTGTTCGAATAACTTTTATAAGAACAATTTTATTCGTACAACTTTCTTTCGGAAAATTACTATTATTTTTCTATTAAATTCGAACTAAATATATTGATTTTTAATCAACGATAAATTAAGGATAAATCTCGTAATATATTATTCAGACAGAAGTGTAACTACATTTGTGGTACGTTTACTCACCGCAATCAGTATTCAGGTGTATGTTTGGTGCCGTCTAGGTGGAGTTGTTTGCATGTATTTGTGGGGCATTAACGCCAAGAACTCAAACTTTTTTTAAACATTTATTTTCTTGATACTATTTCCAGAAAATATTAGAAAAACAAATTAAAATTTTTTTTGATTTCTAAGTCTAAAATTTCAAATCGTATTTTTGAACATGAGTGTATGTATCCTGCGATTTTTGTTAAAATTCCTAATTTTTATCTTCTTTTTAACCGACTTCAAAAAAGGAGAAAAAAAGGTTATCAATTCGTCATGTTTTTTATGTATGTTCCCTCAAAACTCCGCCATTTATGAAGCAGTTTCAGATTTTGTTTCTTTATTTAAAAGGATGTGCTTCCAGATTGGTTCTGCTAAAAAATGGGCAGGGTCACGCCCATACAAAGTAAATACACACTCCTTTTTAACTACTTCTACTCAACCGATTCTTATGAAACTTTGCACAGACATTAAGTTTCTTTTTGAATATAATATCATGTTTACAAAAGTGGGCAGTGCCACGCCCATGCAAATTTAATATTCATTTTCAACAACTTCTACTAAGCCGAATCTTCTGAAACACACCTTTAATTATCGTTGCAATAAAATATTACGTATAGAAAAGTGGGCAGTGCCACGCCCATGAAAAGTAAATATGCATTTTAGCTACTTCTACTCAACCGGTTTTTATGAAACTATGCATACAATTTTAGTTATCGTTACAATACAACATTGTGGTCAGAAAAGTGGGCAGTGCCACGCCCATGAATATTAAATATTAATTCTAACTACTTCTACTTAAACCATTCTTATCAAACTTCAAACACGCAATTAGTTCTCGTAAAAGTACATTATGATAAATTGGTGAGGGCGGTGCCACGACTATTTTGCAGTCGGTTTTTTTTGCAAGAAATATCAAAAGTACGATTTGAAATTTCAAACCCAATAATAAAAATAAAAAAAAGATTTAAATTTTTTTTCTATTTTTTCTAGAAAAAATATCGAAAAACAAAAATTTCAAATAAAATTTGTTCAATTTAGACCATTACACTATGATACAAAACTTAAGAAAAAAATTATTCAGGGTTTCTCAAATGCATAAATTCTATTTGGTTAGAGCCCATAAAGCAAGAAAATACCAATTGATTTTCTAGGTCACTTCGTAAAGGGATTTTATAACGGTAAATTTAGTGAAAAAACAGGATTCTTAAAGTTTGAAATTTAAACAGTCATAACTTCTTTGTTTCAAAATAGATTTCTACAATCAATTCAAATTGGAAAGATATAATTCTTATCTTTCCAATAAGACATAATTTTTGAAAATGAGTTAGTAAATGGTTAAGTTATGGCGGTTTAAGTGTAAAAAAACTAAATTTTCAACAAGATTTTACTCTCTGCTAGCTCTAAGTTGCTTATGAGATACTAGAACACTATACAAATTAACTTTTGTAAAAAGCAACATTAAAATAGCAAAGTACGTAATTACAATAAAATCGTTTAAAAAATAAATGAGTTATGGTCATCTCAGTTGGGGGAAAAAACTTAGAAATATAAATAAAGTATAATGTTTTTTTTATTTTTAATTTTAATTTTTTTATTTGACTACTTATTATTGTCAAAATGTACATATATAAATTTGTACGGGGTACCCCTTATTTTTTGGACTTCTCAAACAAAAATAAGTAGGATCGAGTCAAATTGTAAGTAGTTACGACTTAAATCCTCGTATACTTTTTTGACTACCAGTAAACAAAGTTTTTGCTGAGACCTTTAAGGCATCTTCTATACAGAAGTTTTTTAAGTTGTGATTTTTATCAATTGAGTTACTTCAATTAATTTTGAATAAAATCGACATTTACCGTGCGATTGTAAAGATTTATGGCTTATTTTATTCAAATATACCTAGCTTTCTGATTCTTGATAACAAAAAAAAAATGGAATTGGTGCATAGGAACCTTTGAATAATTTTAGTGTATCACAGTGTTATTAAGAAAGTTATGAGCAAAAAACTGAAAAAGTAATTTTTTTTTTAAATTTAATATATTTTAAGCTAGTAATCAAAAAATTTTTTTCTTCTTCAAAATTTACCAGGAAGGCTCTTTTAAATGGTACAAAAAATATCACAAAATTAGGGTCTACACATTTTTTTCTAACTGTCCGATTTGGTGTGGTGTGACCCTTATACAAATCAAATCTGAGAAAAGAATAACGTTAAATTAAATTATTTGGTTAGTTTTTAATCGAATAATATTTATTCGATAAATGTTATGTGAATAATTTTATTATAAAAATATTTCTCCCAATAATTTTCCTCCAACAGCTTTTACTCTAATATTATTGTTTGAATAAGTTTCTAAATCTGTTGAGAGCTGATTTAGCGAATTCTCGATTGCCTTGCGACTCTTCCAATATTTCTGCTTGATACGCATCGACTCCGAGATACAATCAGAGGACTTCTTTATAACTCGTCAATCTGTCAAGCTTGTTTGATGTCTCCTCAGCATAATTTCGTTTCTCTCTGCTAGATCTTTATCAACTCCGGGTCGTTGTCGTAGGAGAAAATTTTATGGTAGCCCAAAATTGCTGAGTACAATAAAATCGGGGAGCCTTAGCAAAAATTGTAACCAATTGAAAGTTCTACTCCAAAAATAAAGCCCCAACACAAAAAAATTTGAAATTTTTAACACATTTTTTTTGAAGAAAAAACTTCTTAAATACACATGAAATAAAAACTAAACCAGTGTTATTAACCTTTTAGTTTTTAAAAATGTATTAATTACTCTTTTGTTTCTTTCACTCAATACGGAATTTATCATTTGTCGTCAGCGATATGATGAACCGCTAAAAACATAAAAAGATCATTAACAAATTTGCATAACAAAATGAAAAAAGCAATTAATTAACTCTTTAAACTAATAATGCTCAAAATAAAAATGTTTTATACTTGAAAATAAAAACATTCACTTTTCATTTGAATAATCATGTCTTTGTAGAATAATGGTAACTGGTTTTAATATATGCATATTTATTTTATCTAAATAGCTTTATATTTTATAGACAAAAAACTCAATGCGGCTATAGTTGTAAGCTTAAGTTTCTAATTTCGCCAATAAAGATGTATTTATTTAATTTTTGTTCAGATTGATCTGATTGTTCTTTTTCTTTGACAAATGCGAACATAATCAGAAAAGGCTTAATCAACATAAATCAAATAATTTTGAAAAATGGTCACAAACAAATTTCTTGCTATCTGGTATACATTTGCATACAAGTTTTATTAAAGCTAGTGCTAAGAGCGATGCAAAAATAGGTGTAATTTATTTGGCACCTTTCTAATTTAATTAAAAGGTTTTGAGAAAAGGTTGGATTTTAATTAAATAGTTTTAAATACAAATTAACATTCCTGATTGTTTACAATTTGTCATTATTACTAATGCTTTCTGCACTAGAATATGTAGACCAGTCATTATTCAGTAATTTAGTGCTTGCAGCTAATCACGTGTGATCAAAAAATCACAATAAATTGACAGACTTGATCTTGATTGATATTTTATATAGTCACGATTACGTTATAGATACTTGAATTTTAAGCTTTGAAAGATTTGAAAACTTATTTATAATTTTATTATAAGAATTATACACTCCTAGATAAAAGCACTTTAAAGTTTAATTTATATTTATAGTATATCGTCAGCTGAAATACATAAACACGCAACTACACTTTTTTAAGTGTATAAAGTTTTTTTAAGCTAATCCGGCCTAAAATATTTAATGTTATTAAAACAATTTATTACATTTTGTACCCAACGTTTCTTCAGGGGGTTTCGTCTATTTAAATTTTAAAAAAGCATCACATTATTACAATTATAAATTATCATTTTACATAATTTTTTAACTTACAATAATATTTGTATATAAGGTTTTACATTGATTTTAGAAAATTTAAAACAAATGAAAATATAAAAAATATATATGTACATATATAAAAACAAGTTGAAATATTTCAAGCACAAAATCACAGTTTGTTTATTTTATTGCAACAATATAACTAGCGTTGATATTATTAGTATCCTCTTTTATGTTCATCGTTCTTTCTATGTTTTGCTGTATTCGCAAGCTCTCGATCGGATATCTCTTTCTTTCGATATTTTCTCTGTCCAAAATTCTTCCATTGTCAAAATCGACCGTATATTTGTTGTTGATGATGGGTGTGGATAGAGCTGTTGATGTTTTTTGTTTTGTAATATCATTTTTATGTTCTGTCATCCTAGTCTCTAAGTTTCTTTTTGTTGTTCCAATGTATATTAAGTTGCAGTTTTCGTCATTATTCCCTTTACATTGCAGTTCATAAACAACGTTGCATTGTTGTTATCTGTCTGTTGGCGCTTTAATTTGAGAAAAAATCTTGCTCAGTGTTTTGTTTGGCTTGTATGTAAATTTTGTGTGTTTGGTTTCAACAGCTGTTTTTATTTCATTTTTGTCTGTCAAGCCAGGAATAAACGATACACTGTAAAAATTTGTTGCTTTTTTTTGATTCCTCGATATTTGTGTTTTGGTTTGAAATGTTTCCTAATTTTCTTCTGATTTCATTTATTAATGAATTGGTCATTTTATTTGGAAAACTGTTATTGTTAAGTATTGTTGTAATTTTTTGTATATTTTTTGCGTGAAATAATTTATTACTAATGTTGAGAACACGGAAAATAAAATTCTTCGCAGCATTAATTATTTGACTCTTCGGTTGTGTTGCATTAAAGTTAATTATTCTGCCCGATGATGTTTCCTTTGAGTACCAATCTAATATGATTTGGCCGTTTTCCCTATACAGGATTGTGTCGAGGTAATTGATGCACATATGTTCTTCTAATTCGGTTGTAAACTGAATTTTGGGATGGTATTTATTCAAATTTTAAATTTTAATAAATTTTTAGCTATTCATTTCAGGTAGTGTTCATTTTATGACGTCATCCAAATGTGTAATCGTTAAACTTTGTCGTTACTTCGTTAAGTCCCAAAAACTTTAACTTTGTGCACTATTATGTATCTCTCTCTCTCTTCCATGCAGTAATTAAAAAAATAATCTTTATAAATAAATTGAGATATCTCTGCCTTATTTTTGCGTTTCTTTAAAAACCCTTCAAAAGAGCGTATTTGGAAAGCATGGCATCTTCTTACTGCTACCAAAAACCCAATATGTTTTTGCTTAGTATACAATAGGGTGGAGCGAAAATATATGAAGAAAAAAAATTACAGGGACATAAAGTTGCCTTTCAATAGTAAATTAAACGTACGAAAGATTACTTTTTGTCTTGATGTTTTGAGGTGCTCCAAACACAATTGAAAATCAGAAAAAATTACCTCTTATTTCATATTGTCTTCAAACTATATGATACGTTATAATTTTTAGTTTATCAGCCATCAGAATACCATTCCGATCGGAAGAGGGTTCAATTCCGTAAGTTGCTTTTTCAGAAAAAGAAAAACGAAAATTTTCTTTGTAAGCAAAGCACTTTTAAATTTCAAAGTGGAATTGAAAAACACTTTTCTACAAACTTCACATGCAGTAAATATTAAAAAACGAGCATTCTTTTAGGAGCATCAAATAAATATGTGAGCCTTGCATATAAAAAAAGAGTTAACAAACGCCTCAAGGTATAAAAACTTTATCATTGTAAAAACGAAATACAAAATAAACGGCATCTAAAGCACCAAAAATGTACTTTTTCGGAATGACAACTTCGGAATCGAAACCAATCCGAACGAAATCTGTGACATGGCTGTATATTGAATATAAGTATTTTACTGTATTGTTAGGTCTACTATAAAAATAAATACAGAATAAGCAGCCATGTCACAGAATACCATTCCGATCGGAAGTGGTTTCAATTCCGTAAGTTGCTTCTTCAAAAACCGAAAAAAGAAAACTTTCTTCGTAATCAAACCACTTTTAAATTTCAAAGTGGGATTGAAAAACACTTTTCTACTGACTTCATTTGCAGTAAACGATAAAAAACGTGCATACTTTTAGGAGCGCCAAATATATATTTGGCCATGAGCTTTCTATGTTAATAAAAAGCTAAATGAGAGCATTGCATCTAAAAACAAGAGTAAACAAACGCCTCAAGGTATGAAAACTCTAGCATCGTAAAAACGAGTTACAAAATAGACGGAATTTAAAGCACCAAAAATTTACTTTTTCGGAATAACAACTACGGAATCAAAACAAATCCGAAGGGAATCTGTGACATGGCTGAATAACTTAGGAATCCAATAACTAAAAAAAATTATTTATTTTTTGTTTGTATGAAAATGAGGAATTTTTTGACGTGAGTGTAGTTTTTCCATAATGAAACGTTCTCATTTATTTCCTCCACAAACTGCACTTGAAGCTTTTGTTACCACTTTAATGCAGCGCTCTACGGCTTGACTCTAGCATGGAAATCTATAATTTTCTGTGATCTGCCGAGACCACTCTTGACAATGACTTTCAAGACTTCTCAGTTATATTTAAAGTCAGAGGTGGCTCAGCCGCTAGCTACATCACACAGTGGTATTTTCTTGGCAACAAATAAATTTTTCGACTATAACTTCGCTAAAATCTAATGATACAGTTCTATAGAGAACAATTTCACTAAGAAAAATTCATAATTACTTTTTGTAAAAAGCCAAATTTTGTGCTAGGAAAAAACAGTCTAGTGAAGTTACTAAAATATTTTACCATGAAAACTGATGAAAATTTTCATGCAACTCAGTGGCTTATGCGCGTAAAGTATTTTCATTGCTAACATTTTAATGCCATTTTTACCTTCTTTTTAATTTATAAAAAAATTATTTAGATTGCATAATGTTGTTTAGTAGATATGAGCGAATTAAAATGGCCTTATGAAATTCTGCGTTTGCAGTTTTCCTTAGAAAAAAAAAGAAGTTAGCTCCATATACAGCCATCTTCTCACTAGATCCAAATGAAAGGTGAGAATATATTCTTTGAATTAATGCCAAAAAATTCTGCGATCGCTAAAGAGAGTTATAAATTTTCTGAAAAAGATCACGAATATTCCGGTGCAGGTTGGTAATAAAATCTGCTGCATACTGTTAGACGCAACTTTACAAATCCTGCTACAGCAGCCGTATGTTACTTTTGTAAAGCAAAACCTTCCGAAATGAACGATTTGGACACAATTACATATAAAAAAATTAATAATGAGGCTTGTAAATTGGGCATTTCATCATCACATGCTCGAATAAATTTAATGGAATACATACTTCATGTAGCTTAAATATGCCTTTTGAAGTGTTCATCTGCGCATCGAACTCAGACGGCACTAAAAGAACGAATGTGATTGCGTGTTGATTCCGTACAACAAGGATCTGGGTCTTCGAACGATGGCAATACCTAAAGACGTTTCTTTTCCAGCCCTGCGCTTATGGCCGATATAACATGTGTTTATGAAGAACTTATGGATCGCTTTCGAATTATTCTTCAGATAATAGCATGTGGCTAGCAAATTGATACTGTGAAGTTTAAAAAATTTGCTTGAGACACGGCTGAGCTATTTGTTAAAAAAATATAAATGATACTTCATGCCTGTTACTGTCCATAAAATGGTCTCCTATGAAACATAAAAAACACGTAATAAAGATTACAGGAAGTACAGATTATTATTTTCCAGAAAGTGCAATAGAACTTCAACAAATACTGATGCTTTGCAACGTTTGCTTTCATCAGCTGGTCCATATATAAGTAGCGCAAGACGTCAATCTTATAAACATCTTTTTTGAGAACTAGGTGATGTAGTTAAAGAAATTATAGTTGATGAATAAAATCTTTGATTGCTTTGGACTAATTTGATTTATATTTATATATGGGCGCTGGGCGCGGCTGATGTTGATGAAACTTTGCATGCATATAATGTTCATTCTAAATATTTTATGTACCAAATTGGAAGACTTTTGTTTGAATAGGAATAATTTTATGCGAAGAAATTGACTTGGGTTATATGGGAGTTGGGCGATGGGTGTGGCTGATATTGATGAAACTTGGCATGCATCTTTTGTTTATTTCGGAAAGTGTATGTATCGAATTTGAAGACTTAGGTTTGGATAGGAACCATTTTATGTGAAAAAATTTATTGAGAATTGTATGGCAGCGGGCGTTGGGCGTGGCTGATATTGATGAAACTTAACTTACATGTGTTGTTTATTCTAGAAAGTGCACGTATACAAATTGAAGGCTACTACATGAGTCTTATTTCTTGATCTCAGTCTCACAAGTGAAATAGAATGTGATATCGTTGGAATAACATCTGAAGAAAGTTGTGAAATCACCACTCCCATATCCGAAAAATCCGAGTCCCAACACGCACTTTTCAAGATTAACATTTTTAATCTTATACTAACAGGACAACACTCAGAATGACATTTAGCTTTGATAAAATATTTGTGATTTTTTGACTAAATTCATGAATTTAGCCAAATTTAATGATGCTGGGGGCACCTCTAAATATATCATGTGCTAAATAAAATTTTCTGTATATATTTGGGATCTAAAAGAGCAACTTTTAGCAGGCATTCCAAACCGATTGCTAAAAAAATAGAATCGCTACACCCTAAGCCAACTATGGCAGTTAGAAAATATGTAAGCAAAAGTTGTAAGCTACATACATACTTTGCTTACACTATGCGACAAAAAAACTAAGGATTACCACTATATTTTTCTGATTTCTGTGATGTGTTATGGGCCCCTTACAATAAAAACAGTCGACATTTTAAATGCTATGGATACATTAAAAAAAAAAACAACTTGGAAAGGGGTTGTCTAATTTTATTACAAATTTACCTTTTAGCCGTTTTGATACTATTTTTTATTTACTAGCCGGTTTCGGAATTATCCAGACATCAATGATGAAAAATATATATTCTTTATGCGGACATTGGAAAATTGTTATTCCTTAAAAATTTATAATAAATTCAAAATGACAAAAACTTTAATATAACTGATCATAAAGCCACATATACAAAATAATAAAATAAGCTTTATTTTATGAAAAGAGATGAATAAATTCCCATATTAAAATGGCAAAAAAATATTGCCAAGCTAACAGGTTGCCTTGAAGTGAGACGGTATTGCACCTACCAAGAACTTGATCCTTATTTTTATCTCAGTACTTTTTACGGCCGAAATTTTTGCATAGGAACTTGGCCTTATTTTCATTTTTATGGTTTTGTGCCTGAGATCCGCATTGCATCCATCCATCTTTTTTCTAAGATTTTATTTGTAACAATAAGTGCCCCATGCAATAAGCCCTAGACGAAAACTTTCTGTTTTCCAATTTTTCTTAATACTTTCCCATCAAGACCTACCTGCGTAAAAATTTTCAGCTTTGTAGCTAGAGCGGAAGTCCCCATACAAAAAAGGGGCATCATAGTCCCGCCCAGATGAAAAGTAACCGTTTTCAAATATTTTCGTTAAGAGGCACCCAAGTCCCCCTATATCAAAAGTGCCCGTTTTAAATTTTTTTTTCGTTAATTGCTCATCAGGATCTGTGTACCAAATTTCAGCTTTCTAGCTACACCAAGACCTACCTGTATACAAAATTTCAGCTCTCTATCTGTAGTGGAAGTGCCTAATAATATTGATGAGTCATTGAGTCAGTAAATCATATCAGTAAAATATGCAGTTGTTACACCTTAATAACTCGGAAAACTTTTACGGTACAAATTTCACCTCCGTAGGGAGACCTTATGTTTCACGTTTTATTATTTGATGATTAATGCCCGTAATTTCAACAAATAGATATCTAAAGTGGCTGCTAGACGGATCAATATTTTAGCTTCAATATATGTGCTTGTGTGCGTTTGATATGAAAATCAAAAGCATTTTGATATTGTTCAATATTTCCCCTCCGTATATGTGTAACAATTTTTTGTAAGCAAACGCACACAAACACATATATTGAAGCAGAATATTGATGTGCTTAGCAGCCACTAAGGCGTAAATTACCCATTAGATAACTTAACCTATGTGGTAAATTAACATTTTTTTATAATCCTTACCTATTAGTTAAAATAGTCAAATATTTTTACACTATTGGTAACTATGCACGGAGAGATATCTATTTGATAAAATTATGGGCATAAGTGGAGCAAAGTTATGAAAGGGGTAAAACCAGCTCGAATGGTTTCCTGTAAATACACACTGTGTGGCCGGAACGTGTCCTGGCGCACTACCGTGCGCCTAGATACTAAGGTTTGGCCATTTTCGAATTTTTATGAATTTTTTAAAAATGAAAATAGTCCAAATTGCATAAAAAAATTTATATTTTTAATCACTGTGATCTAAATAACTCTGCAACCATTGATTATATGAAAAAAATTGGAATGCCGTAAAGAAAATTTTATTTAAAATTTTTAAGTGTTTGTTGTAATAAAATTGGACTACCATTGCCCAAGCTATGATGAAATCGATGGAGCAGCCTCTTGAAAAATCTCAAATAAAAATAAATAATAATAAATGAAAAAACTTATGCATGGCATTTAAAATTTTTACGTTTTTTGTATTTAGGGGACCATAATATATCAAAAAATATAGTGGTGATCAAAGATCACTTCAATAGTTTTATTCCGTTGCTTAGTGTTATTTAACAGCAGATGAAAATATTCTGGCAATAAACTCATTTTAATATGCTTCATTAGTATTTAATATAAAGTTTTTGGTAAAATTAGGGATTTATGAACTTACTTATACATTTTAACGTATCACTGAAATACACATTAAACTAAGCAAAAAAAAAAAAAAAAAAAACAAAAGAACAATAGCAATTGAGAGATAATCTTTTACCTAGGATGTTATAGACTTTGTAACAAAGTAATTAACATTTCCACACGGTCAAACTATTAATCAGTTCTGGCTATCATTAAAATGGTTATATAAAAAAATATATAAAAACAAAGCAACAGCAACTAAATCTCATAAAGCCAAAAAGTATGAATTGAACATAAGGACAGTTATACTAACGAACAGCAGACGGATGCTTGAGTCATATGAATGAGTATTTGTATCCATATAAACTTTAAGTTTGTGTGGTAACAGAAGTTTGGGCTAGTAAATGAGCACAGAGGGGATTTAAATATACTTACATATATTTACACTAAATAAAAAAACCAACAATGCTAAGCAAAATATCAAATCAAATATTAAATAAACAAAAAAAAAAACAATAATGATCAAAGAAACTAAAAAAAACCAGTTCAACCACAAAACAGCCCACGGTTTTTAAGCTTTAATTGTGGCAGGTTTCTTTAAATACAGCAGCAGCAACAACAGCCAAGAGATACAAAGAAAATCAACAACGACAACTTAAAATACTACATTAAGCCAAGCTTTATGAATGAATAAATGAATGAAACTTAACTGAAGTGGTTTGTCTGTGTTTGCAGACACACACATATACTTTGAAACAAAGTTTAGCTGAAATATTGGTTACAAAACCAAACGTAGGCTTGATACGAGTAGTAAAAACTATTTTTTTCCTACGAGCATTGGTGCAGGCTGAACACTTTATAGTATAATTTCGCTTTTAATCCCCAGTCTTTGATTACTTAAGCTACAGTAGAATCTAGTTTATAATGAATGAACGATTTTTATATTGTTATTAGAAAATATTTCCTGCATACAACAAATTCAACTGTTTTTTCATCATCAAAGGTTTCAAAGTTACGATTTGTCCATATGGTAATAGTACATACATATATACATACATACAACATATATCATTACCACGGTTCATATTGAATTTAATTTGAATTTATAGCCAAAGAATATTCAAACATACTCGTACACTCATACTCTATGATAGATAGATAGTTAAAACTTTGATTACTTCTATGTACATATGTATGTGTGTATATATGAAAAGTATAATAAACATTAGGGTGGCCATGAAATATATACACAGAAAAAGCTATCACCAAAAAATTTGCAAACAAAAGTTTGTCTAAAAAGAAATTAACTTTTCAGTAAATCTTCTTTACTGATTCAGTGAATTTTTTGTCTGACTTTTCTTTAGGACGGAAACACCAAAAACAACAACAGAAACCCGTTTTGTGTACAAAAACAACACTAATGAAGACATACATATAATTAAACCCAACAATAACGATGATATCAAAGAGAATGAGATTGTACCAAGTTTCTTATTAGATTTTGAGTGAATCAATTCGTTAATGTTGTTGCGTTAATTTTCATTTATTGTTTTAGAGTCTTTAGATAAATATACTGAGTTGAACACATTCAACAAAGTTAAATTTCATAAATGTGTTATGGATGATGACTCAGACAAAAATTTTCTTTGATATATTACAAAAAATTCAGTAAATACTTTTGTTTGATTCAGTAAACTATTTTGTTTAGTATTTGTAAGTATTTTTGGACAAATTGTTTTATAAATTCAGATAAAAATATTGTTTGATTTACTACAGAAAATCCTGTAAATATTTTTGTTTGATTCAGTAAATTATTTTGTTTAGAATTTGAAAATATTTTTAGACGAATTGTTTTTTACATTTATACAATTTGTTCACTGAAAAAACCCGCTTTTCTGTGTAGCGAATGAAAGCTATAAATTATATTATGAGAATTTAATATAAAGGTGTGCAGCTTTGTGGTTAAGTTAGCGTGAAATTCAATTAAAAAGGTCTCGAGTTCTGTCCTACACCTATGAATCCTTCTGGGCTCACATGGTGGAATTTAGCTTAAACACGAATCGCGGATAGTGCTAGCTTAATGCACATGCGCCACCCTAATGTACTTACATATTTTTAATATGAAATACTCTGTCTTTCATACGCACCTGGCTTGCAAATTAATAATGATGCCTAGCCTGCCAAGTTATTCTATTTATGTTTCTTTTTTGGTTGCTGTTACTGATGGTTTTCTTGCTTGCTTCGTTGTTTTGCAAGCTTCTAAAACTTCTTCTTCAAAACAGCTATAAGCCATCTATTGTACATTGATATCCTGTATTAGCTGCTGAGTATTACTTTTATTAAAGTTTTTAGCGCAAAAACTAGTAAAACATGTTGTAGTTTAAATGTTAAATGAACAGTTTTTGTAATGAAAATTCCTTGGTTTAAGTTTGTGGAAATGAAGTAAATTTTTAAAGTCCCTATAGGAAATGTTTGTTTTGCCTACAATGAGTTTTGCCTACAACGATTGAAATGGCTTATCTGACGTTACTTTCACGTGCGGATTTTGGCTAGTTATTCTTAAACCGGTAGCGGGCTTAGCTTCTAAACATTGGAAAAGCCGTGCTTGACGTAAAATATACTGCAGCGCACCGTGATTTATATTACATATATATAAAAAGTAGTGATGATTTGCTTTATATAAAAGTTATATTATTCGATAGATCACAAGATAAGTGAATATAATTTCAAAGAACTTCGACGATCCTATGAAATATATGAAATTTTGACCAGCCTGTAGGAAACACGTTGAGTTACAGGGTGTAACAATTGTCTACCTCGGGCATGAAAAATCTTGTCGGCCTCATAACTTTTACACATATTATCCGATTGTGAGGAATTTCAACTTGATGTAAAGTTTGTAAATAGGGGAAGAAAACACAGTTTTTTTTAATTAAAATTCTGGTTTATGCCCTCTACTTTGTTCTCTATATGGTCAATATCTCCGGTAATGGCATAGTCAAAGTTTTCAAAAAGATATCTTAATATTTTTAACACAATCCTTGATTACATACAGACACATTTTATATTTATCTCAATTCAGGTAGTCGTGAAAAGGAATCAAAATCAAGACTTTGAAATGAAAGTGAAAAATGGCTAAGTTTTTACAAAAATAGAGTTTAATTTATCAACGTTTTTGTAAAAAAAAATTAAAAAGAAAGTATATTTCAATATTTGAAAAGAATAGACTTCAAAACTGATTGCAGTTGAAATGTTAAGGCGATTAAGGTATGCACGCTATATTTAGCATTGGCCGAAAATAGTGAAGTGTTCTACGAAATTCTAAATTATTCGCTTAAGAATCGAGTTTTTAAAATTTCTCTACAAATTATATAAAATATATATAATATAATTGATTTGGTTTTTAATTGGTACCTGCCCGCTCAAAAATGTGGCCAGGAGTGCCGATTTTCTAAAAATACAAATATTTTTAATAATTTCTAGTCTATTCTTTTGAAATATTGAAAGCAAACAATTATAGTTTTAAAAATTTTTTGAAAAAAAACGTCAAAGAATTAAGCTCTATTTTTTTGTAATTTAATATTTTGAGCTAACTAGGTATAAGTCTGAAATTTATTATTTCGGCTTTTTAGTTCATTGTTTGAATTAATTAATGTAAATTCAAATTGTTATTAAAAGTGGAATGTTCATAATATTCAATCAGATTAGCAGAACAGATCAGTACTAATGATTTCGACAGGCCGCTACACCGTCTCATCAGCATGCTTGTTCACTTATACCACTTATGAGGCTGGATGCTTTTTATAAGGAAACATTAACTATTTAAATAATTTTTGTCATGAAATAGAATACAAGACTTTTTTCTATAAATTCCTACATTCATGTTATTTCAATTCAACTTTTAGTTGGCCGAAGTGACCTCTATCTAATTTAATCGAACACTCACAAAATCTCTTATTATTTTTTTGTTTTTGCTTTGCTTGGCGTTGTACCACACCACATAAGCTCTATTTTTAAAATTTAGCCACTTTTCATTCTCATTTCAAAGTCTTGACTTTGATTCCTTTTCAAGACTACGTGAATTGAGATAACCAAAAATTTTTTTCTCAACGTTATCAAGGATTGAGTTAAATATCATAAAATAATTTAATAAATATTTGGGCTATGCTACCACCGGAGATATTGATGAAATGTAGAACAAAGTCGGGGCCAAAATCAAATATTTTAAAATTTAAAAGCAAATTTATATCTTTGAAAATATTAAAGATGTGTTATTAAAATAACCTGTATTTTCTTTATTTTTTATAAACTTGACACCAAGTTTAAATTTATTATAATCCGACAATATTTGTAAAAGTTATGAGGCCGAGAAGATTTTTCATTCCAGAGGTAGTAAATTTTGATAGCCTGTAGCTCAACGTGTTTTTTAATAACGTAGTCCAAATTTCAACTGTTTGAAAGATTAGGTCCTCTTCTATGATTTTTATATACATCGTTTTGTAATCGGATCGCAAGTTTCAAAGATACAAATTTATTACTATATTTTTTCCAATTGGAGCCACTGTGCCTTGGCATACATAATTTCGAAGGTCTGTGAAAACTTCTTATGCACCATCACACAGTGGTTTAAATACGTTTTATTTTGGAAATATTTGCTTAACTCTTGTGACGTTCAAAATATCTTTACATTTTGCTCTGTAGTTTCTGAGCTATTTAAAACTTATGCCAAAAAAAGTTTTTTATAATAAATTTTGTTAAAAAAATTATATAAAATAAGTTTAAAAAAACTGTAATTTTTGTATAGACGTATGAGCTAATATAATATATGCCAAATAAAACAAGCCATATTTCATTAAAATCGATTTACAACTTTTGATTTTATGCGCAATTAAGTAAGCGAACTCAATTGATAATAATCACAATTTTCAAAAATTATTTAAATCATAAAATTTTTTGGTGAAATATCATTTTTGGAAAATAATCTAATATTTGAATTTATATAACAACTGAAGGGACCAAAATATTGTAACAACATTTTAAAGCTGAGTTGAATTTTACTAATGGAAAAAAATAATTTCTCCACTTTTGCTATTTAAATACCGAAATTCTTAAAACTGAAAAAAAGGTTCAAGAAATGATTTTTTTTACAAAAATTGTCACGCTGTCGTTATATGCTCTCTGATAACCTAAAAGTCTTAAATTTTTTTTGCACTCTTTGAAATTTTTAATGAAACTATAAATTTTCTTCCAAAATCGGTAGAGTTTGGATAGGGCTAGAGGGAGAACCATTATGTTCTTTGACTTGATTTTTCCTAGACACATTTTTGATAGTTTTGCGTTCAAAAACTATCAAAAGTTTTATATGTTCCGGAAGAAATTTATTGTATATGACCGAAAAAACAGTACCACCTTTTGAAAAAAGGTGGTACGTCCAAAAAATTGGACGTTTTTTATATGTTCTGAAAATAATGCGTGTAACTTTTACAATAAAACATATATCGGCATGAAATTTTCTGCATCTGGTTATAATTTTTAAATTATCAACCATTAGGTTGATACACCACATCAAAAAAAGCTTAATTAAGGTCGCATAAAAATTATATAAAAAATTTAGCGCAATTATCTCTGAAACTAAAAGATATATTATAAAGGACAATCTAAATATAAACAATTTAGCGTTCAGACCGTAAATGAATTGTAGGCGATATATTTATAAAATTTTACGTCCGAGTTAGCTAGCTTTAGGGATCTGCCCACAACCCCCCTTTACGTTAGGCAGTCATGCGCTTGCACTGGAATTCAGAAATACCTTAACTATGTTGGTGTGAAAATGCATTAAGATATCTTGAGCTGTTACACACCGAAAAATTTCATATTAAAATCTTTGAAAACTAGGTTCATTCAAATTTTTTTTGGTAGTGATTTGGCTTCATAGGTGTTTCATGTTAATTCAACATGATCTTACAATAATATTCAAAGAACATTTTTCCTTTTGAAATTACCATATGTTATGTTGATTTAATATTCCAGTACAGTTAAATAAAAATAAAGTTGTTACTGAAATAACACGAAGAATCATATTAAATCAAAGATATTGCGAGTTGAACAACATGAATTTGGGACGTAAATAACATGATGAATCATGTTGAATCAAAGTTATTTGAAGTTGAAACAACGCGACTTTAATGCTTTTTTTATTAATTATTTTACTTACGTGATGTGTATTAACATAATCATCAGAAAAATCTATGTTGTAGTTGGCTGCCCCAGCCTTGCTTTGTAGTCAACGCGCTAACTACTGCAGGCAAAAGAGCCTCATAAGTATTTTAAATATACATTGATATAAACCATCAGACGAAGCATGCTTTTCATTTTAATTCAACATTTTAACATAAAATTTATTTGTAACTAAAGTTAGAGTCATGTTGATTTAAAATGGAATGTAACGTTTATAGCAATGTTGTTTTAACGGTGAAAAATATTAAATCAGAGAGCACGGTGGGCTTGAACTCGGCGTAAATGCATTTGTTTAGCACTTCCAATTTTGTTTTGGCATTCGATTCCTGGACCCATCAAAAGGTCAGAAAAAAAAATCCACCGTAATTCTTAGAGCCGATTTTGAGAAAAACGCGTTTTTCTGCAAAATTTGAGAAATTTAGATATATTCATTATTTATGAAAATAAATAAAATAATTCATAATAACAATAACGTTTTGTTTTAATTCTTGATTCGCTTGACAGGCCTGTAGGTCATTGACAATCAAAATTATTTGCAAAATAGCCTTAGTAGTCAAATGACATCCAAAGTGTCAAGTTCAATATTCTTTTTCATTTGTGGTATTTTTTTTGGAAAAAATGTGCAGGAAGTCGAAGGACCATGCGGGGACCCACAAAGAAAATCAGGAGCGTATATGTTTACTCTGTCTGCAGAAGAAAAAGCAATTGGTCAAAATTAGCAGTATTTTGCGCACCCACCTCGAGAAATGTGTGAAATATGATGCAGACGATGCACGTTTGCCGAAAGTTCTGTGCAGTGCCTGTAAAATTCTCGTTTATCGGTCAGTGAAGTCAAATAATTTCCAAGGAATAACGCTACCAGATTTCACCGGATTCAATATTTTTCAAAAAAAGACTCGTGCAAAGGCTGAAACTCTGTGTAACTGCACACTATGCAAATTGGTAAGAGATCCTGGTCCATATAATTTTACTCGACGGATTAACGAGAATACCAAGAAAAATAGAAGAAACAAGTGCGCAAAATGTGGTCACACCTACTCAGTGGGGAAAAAACATTTCTGCAGTATTACATTTTCAAGTTTGCAGGAACACGTGAGCAAATCGCTCCCTAAAAAACAAAAAGAACATTTGGCGAGTTCTTTGATAAAAGATGTATTTGTAAATAGTGATCGAAGTGGCACAGTGTCAGGAAAGAAAATTGCTCAGTTATCACAGATACGAGGTGGGCCTCTTAGTATTGAACTCGTCCCAAAACCAAGCGACCAGACTCCATCCCCGCAACAGATTTCTGCAGAACAAGTTTCGAGAATAGGGACAAATTATAGTCTTTCCAGCAACATAGTCCAAGGAGTGGCACGAGACTTGCGTGTGGCTTCTCGAAAAAGGGATCTGTTCGAACCACATTTAAAAGAGAAGCTATCCATATACCGACATAGACTGGATGAATTTTTCGACTTCCAAACATGTGCTACAATAACATCTAAAGCGGGCGAGAAAACAAGTTCAACAGAAATATTGGTCTATTGCGATGATGTTCTGGGTTTGATAAATCGCGTTAAAGAAGTCCGCAACCTCAACGATCCTCATTTAAAATTCGGTATAGATGGTGGAGGCGGGTTTCTGAAAGTCTGCCTTTCAGTACAAACACCTGGTCCTGTTGTAAGAGATCTCCGCCAAAAATATGAAGAGGGCGTAGCTGCAAAAAAGTTTAAGGATTCCGGCGTGAAGAAGTTATTTATTTTGGCTGTAGTTGCAGGCACACAAGAAAACTACGAAAATGTTCATCACTTATGGTCCCTCTTGCACATAAATCATTTTCCTGGAACGATCGCGACTGACTTGAAACTTGCTAATATATTAGTGGGAATCATGTCTCATTCAAGCAGCTTCCCATGTACCTGGTGCTTTGCTGATAAAGAGAACTTGGATACATCCGGTGAAAAAAGAACGATAGACAATTGCCAAAAAAACTATGTGGAGTGGGAGAAAATTAACTTCAAAAAGTCTCTTGCTAAAAAATACAGAAACTGTTCAAATGCGCCCGTTCTGTCAAGTGGCACGAATGACACGAGACAAATCCTTGATATCATTGCACCGCCTGAATTGCATTTAATGCTCGGTGTTGTGAATACTCTGTACAATCGAATGAAAAAAGAGTACGATGTCGAGTGTCAGAAATGGGCAAAAAGATGCAATGCTACCCAAGACTTTGTGCACGGGGCTCCTGCCTTTGCGGGTAATTCGTGCAAACTGCTGTTGGAGAAAATTGAAATTTTGCGTGAAATTTGTAGACCGGAATGCTTGAATTATGTCAAATGTTTCCAAGATTTTAGAGAAGTGGTTGAATCGTGTTTTTCAAATGATCTCAAATCAAACTACTTGGAAGCGATTGAAATGTTCAAAAAAGCTATCTTGATCTTCGGATTCGTGTAACCCCAAAAGTCCACGCTGTATTTTTTCATGTTCCTGAGTTTTGTGCAAAAACCAAAAAAGGATTAGGGTTTTTTAGCGAACAGGCCATGGAATCTGTGCATCACGATTTTCAAATGACCTGGCAAAAATATAAAGTTGGGAAAAACCATCCCCATTATGGTAATAAATTACTGACTGCGGTCCAGGAATATAACAGCGTTCATTTGTAATTTGTCAGTAATCGGTAGACGAAAAATGAGTAATTTTGATTTCATGTTATTGTTTGTTTTCACGTTATTATTTGTTTTATGTTATTAGTTGTTCTCACATAACTTATTTCAAAGTGTTCACAAGTGTGTTTTGTAGAAAAATTGAACAATAGTTGTCGAGAAAATAGAACAATTAAAAAGATACCACTTTTCTAGTAATTTCATTTTTGCCTCACAAATCCAGTTCTCTGGAGTCGAATTACTATTTCGGAGAGTATTCATGGTAAGTTTTGAGCGTTCGACAATGTCAAAACAACTTGGTTTTAATCAAATACCCATCCTTCACCCTGAAGATGTGCTATAAAAATTTTCAATTTCCCAATGTTTTCATTAATACATGTGTTTTGTCCAGACAAATTATATTGCAGAAAAACGCGTTTTTCTCAAAATCGGCTCTAGGAATTACGGTGGATTTTTTTTCTGACCTTCTGATGGGTCCAGGAATCGAATACCAAAAGAAAATTGGTAGTGCTAAACAAATGCATTCACGCCGAGTTCAACCCCACCGTGAGAGATTTAAAGTTAGATTAATAATTTTTCGTTTAAAATATATATAAAGCAATGGTAATTATATCAGCAGCAGGAAACTTTTGCTGGTAATGTGAAGTTTGGCGGCTATTAGTCGGCTTTTTAAAGATACACAACACGAACATTAAAACAAACAACAACAAAACAACAACAGGTCTCACAATTGAACACAACAGTGCATTGTAGCAATGAACGAAACAAACTAACGCTAACACACTTAAACAACAAATTATTTCTCATAAATTTAATATGACTTCCAATCAAAATTGCGGTATGTTGATTTTACATTGGTTTTTTTTTGTGTGTACCGAACTATTTTCATAATAAAACAGGTTTAAGCCACTGTGCGTCATATGGAATCAAAGCACTGTGCAGCACACGCCACTAGTAATTCTAAATTATTAATTTTGTAATAACTTATTTTTTCTCAGGAATATTTAATAATTTGTGTAATATGTCATTAGAGGTGCACCACTCTCAATCTCTCTCTTTCTCGCCGGCTTAAGACAGTCTGTTTTGCTTTGGATAATTCTTTATGAAACATATCCGCTTAAAAGTCGTTAGTGTGGATCTAACTGTGTTTTAAATATACTTTTTGCCATTTAATGTATGAATGTCAGTGTATTCAGTGTATTACATGCAATTACATTTATGCATAAATATTCTTAACAATACGAGTATATTTTTTTAGTTATATTCTATACAATTTATTGGAATGCAAATCACTGGGACAGACACATGAATAAAAAACAAAAGATATATAATAAATACCAGCACTTATACAGTCAAACATCACTTGTTCTTGTGCTGCCAACAACAAATGATTTTCAAATGCCAATATTGGCATTTAAAGTTTGCACTATTGGTATTGAACAGCACATAACATGCATAGTCAGCACTAACACATACATTCACACACATACATACGTATATACATTGGCAGACAGACAAATTATAAATTTATGTCATTTGCTAAGAAACTCAGCCAGTCAGATATTAAGATTGAGTTGTTCCAACAGACATTTAAAAGTGTGAAAATTTCAATTAGACTCTTTGGCTTCAAGCAAAACTTGTCACTGTTGTGGTCTTAGGTGATGACTGCTAAGTATTTGCTGGCATTTGTCAGTTTTATATAATTTTGTACTGTAAATTTATGTCAGTTGCAAAGAAACTCAGCCAGTTATATGATATTAAGATCGAGTTGTCCCAACAGACAATTAAAAGTGTGAAACTTTAGATTAGAGCTTTAAGCAAATTTGTCGCTGCTGTGGTCTTTAGGTGATGAATACATTGAAAGAATTTCGCTTCATAAATTCAATAACACTACTTCGTTGGATTTTTTCACAACTCTAATGAAATATTTCAAAATTCTGATGAAATTTCACAAATATTGTAAAAGAATTTCATTGGAATTGCTTCACTAACTTTTATAGTTTCGTTAGAAATTTTCATTGGATTTATGACAGCAACATTTTGGTAGTTTATTGAAAACCCTTTAAGTTTGGACAAAATATTTTAATTGATGCTTAAAGTTCTTTAAATATATACTATATATATGTTCTAGAATGTCACAATTTCTATGAAATTTATTTAATTGATTTGATGAAAAGTTTCATTGGATTTATGCAATAATTAAATCATATACATATTTTTTTAAACATACCTTTATTTATTTCAACAGTTAGCAGCCAAAAGCGAGCCACAAAAATAGTTTTAAATGTTTGTTTTTGTTGTTGTACTCCTACAGTGCTGTTGGCTGAACTAGTTAAGAAGTTGCGTATAAAGCAAATAACGAGAATCAAAAGTCTGAATTCGATATTGTGAGCTGTCATCAACATTAAAAATTTTTCTGATGTGCATTGACGTCTTTGTATGTATTTCAACCATGGAATTGTCAATAAATTAAAATAGACAATAAAAAAGATAAGTTAATGTGGCTACTAAGTAATGTAATAATTTCATGAAAACAATGAAATGATTTCATTAAAATAATGACAGAATATCATTAAAATAATGACAGAGTTTCATTAAAATGATGAAACAATTTCATTAAAATTATGAAATAGTTTCATTACAACAATGAAATAATTTCACTGATATAATGAAATATATTCATTAGATTAGTGAAATTATTACATTGGAGCAATGAAATTATTTCTTATATTTATTATTTATATATATTATTTATTATTTATATTTAAAAACATTTTTATTAAAATAATTTTAACGAAACTCGTTATATTAGTCCAACGATGAGTGACATTGGTTGAGTTTTAATGAAGTGTTTCATTGGATTAATGTAAAAATTCACAGAATTTATGAACAAAATTCTTTCAGTATACTAAAAACTTGCTGGCATTTGTCAGTTCTATTTATTTTTCTAATTGAAACATTGAAATTGATGATTTAATTCTTTTAAGCTTATGCTTAATTTTAAATAATAAACGAACAATTTATTTATTTATTTCTGTTACTTTTAAGCCAAGAGTGGTGTGTATGTCTTTTTAATGTTTATTGTTTAAAAAACAAAAATAAATAATCAAATTTCATGCTGCTTCATTGTTAAAAGTGTCGGTTTGTAAATAGCCTCGAGTGTGTGTTTATGTATCACAATCAGTTGCATTAACTGTGTCATAGACAAATGCAGAGTTCGAAGTCTTTTGGTTTTATTTTTTTCTCCTAACGTTTTTATTAAAAGGTCAACATATTAATTTTTCTCGGTGTGAGTTGATTTTTCCTACATTTTGTTGTTGATCATTTGTTTTTGGTAGTTAATTTTGAAAATATTTTTAATTGCACACATGTGTTTGGTTAGAAATAAACCATAAATACATGTTTATTACAAAAACAGTTCTTTTGTAATTGTTGCTGCATTTTATATAATTTTTGGTTGCACGAATGCATCAGCAATTATGATTAGAGGACCTTCTATATTTACAAAAACACATGCAAACATTCATATTTACACAGTAATTTGTATGTGTATTGGTGCATTAGTAATCAGACTTCTATGATGTTTCTTTTGGTTGTTGGCTGTTGACGTTTCAGACGCTGGCTATCGTGCTGTTGTTGCTGGCAATGATGATGATGATGATGATTATGATGGTGGTATTTAATTTAGTGGTTGTTTGTTAAATACTTTTAGTGGTAGCGTTGTGTATAAATATTCTAAATAATTTTTACGAGTTCACATGAAAAGGTCACTCACTATACTCTCTGTAGTTTTATATATTTTTTCATTTAATTTTCAAGTGGTTTTCTTTCGTTTCAATTTATATCGTTGATTCCAAAAATAACGTCTTTTGGGTTCACTGCTTTTCAAAGCCTTAATTATCTTTTATAAAAGTTCAACAGTTTTTCTGTGTGTTTATTTTTTCTTTTTTCATTCTCAGTTTTGTAGCCAGTGATGAATGTTTTTATAATTAAAAAAAAGCGGGAAGGGGGAATTAATATCTCTGTGCACAAGTTTATTATATATTTTATTTTTTTCATTTCCATTCAATAAGAATTCGTTAGTTCTTTTTTCATTTTCCCAAATGGTACTTACAATTATTAATATTTTATTCAGTTTGAAAACTATCTAACAAGTAGCTGAGAAAAATGTATACATTTGAAAAATAAAAATTTGTTTGATGTTGTTTCTATGGTCCAGATTTATTCAGTTTTGTTTTTAAAACTAATCTACACACGCTCAGACAGTTTCATTGGTATACAAAGCCTAAATATGATGATGGATTATGTATTTTATCTACTTCAATGGTCATTGTTGAATTATTATGGATTGCGACAGAAAACAAATATTTCATTTATTGGAAAATTGTCAAAACAAAAGAATTTAGTTGTCAAATATGGATTTAATTTAAATGTTTTTGTTGAAAATAAATCAGGTAGGACATTTGTAAGGAAATCCATAAAGTAAAGTTGTAAAATATTGTTTGTTTTTGATGGGGGCAAAATGCCAAACGTTAAATGAGATAAGGAATCAATAAGAGTTTAAGTTTGTATGTATGAGGTTTGGGGGTCCGATTCGAAACCAATTATCTTATGTTACAAAGTGGAAGGGGACTCAAATATGAAGACGAAGTTGAAAAAGCTGACGAAGCTGACTATACATTAGACCGGGGCGATGGCCGACAAAAAAAAAACAAATAAAAAAAATTGTGGCAGTAACCCCTTATAATAAAAAATTTGTCAATGACGTTTCTAAAACTGTACATTTTTCCTCATCAAAAAATACAGTCCTTTTAGTTTTTTATATACTGTGCCATCATTCAAAGTTCGATCTCAATATATCGAATATCAAACAATAAAATTCAATACAAAACTTAAAGGCGTATATTGCATATCGTTGTTTCACTGAAAGAATTTCTTTCATAAATTCTGTGCATTTCGACAGTAATCCAACAAAAAAATTCATTAAAACTCCACAAAAAAGATTCGATAAAATTATTTTAATGAAATTTCATTGATCCAATGTAATGGTTTCGCTAAGCTAATAAACACATTTAATCGTGTTAATAAAATTATTTCATTATGTTAATGAAATAATTTTATTATTTAGATGAAATTCTGGCATTGTTTTAATGATATTCTGTCATTATTTTAATTAAATTATTTCATTGCACATCAGAAAACTTTGTAACAAACATTTAAAACTATTTTTGTTGTTCGCTTTTGGTTGCTAATTGTTGAAATAAATAAGGGTATATTAAAAAAATAATAATATATATGTATGTGATTTACTTTATCGATCTTTTATAAATTCAATGAAATTTTTCATCAAAACAATGAAATACATTTAATTGAAATTATGACATTCAGGGGCATAACATTTTAATTTTTTAAAATTATTTATAAAATATATATTCCAAGAGTTTTAAGTATCGATTAAAGAGGCTTCCATAAAATGACAAAAAGTTGTTGTCATAAATCCAATGAAATGTTCTAACGAATCTATGAAAGCTGATAAAGTAATTCTAATGAAATTCATTTACAATATTCGTGAAATTTCATCAGAATTGTGAAATATTTCATTAAGGTTGTAAAAAAATGTAGCGAAGTTATTTCGTGGAATTTATGAAGCGACATTTTTTCAGTGTAATGGCTTCAGTGTGGCTTTATTTTGAGCCTTGTTGCTTTTTTAATCTGACGTTAAATTCTGGATGTCAGCTGTGAAATATCGAATCCTTTCTTCCTAATTTAAAAATTCTTTCTACAAGTGCTTTTTACAAAATTGCTTTAGAGTTATATTTTGTTTTACTAAATATCAATAATGGTATCGATGATTCTTCCTCCATAACGTTATGTATTTTTCACCAAAATTGAGGACAATAGCTAATTTAAATACTCTACGAATATAATGAATGAAAAATTTATTTAGCATATTATTGAATGTTGTATGGCAAATCGATTTAATGTAAAAAAAAATTATGTAAGGAACTATCATAACACTGTAGTTATAAATATAAATTTGTAACAACAATTCTTTGATAATTCCGACCATTTTCATTCCGCATGGAGTACAGAACAGGCCTGATTGTGCGGATAAATTAAAAAGAAATAAACAACTTAATTTTATGTAGCTATACTAAAATCTTACTTTAGGCTTACAAATATTAATAAATCCATTGTATTGAGTGCTGGTCATACCTGTTTGAAGGGAAACAATAAAAATATCATAGCATTTTTACCTGCTCTACTTATGATTTCTATGAAATGTTCATATTTAAATCAACATTTATCTATAAATTCTCTTTAAAAAAACGTAAAATAATAATTTTAAATCGTGATATATAAAACTTTTAAAAATGTTGTGTTATTTAATTATGAATTTAATTGATTGTTAAACATGCATAACTTTTATAAAGTGGCCAAAGTCAATTAATTCAATTTTATTTAAAAACAAAATTCAGTAGAAATATATGTACAAGTCTTGATATTTAATTAAATTTTCTCCTTTTTTAAAGAGAAATTTACAAGAGAAGCCAACTGTCAATCAAACTTGTGTTAAAATTTGTTATTAATAAAATTAAATTTTAAAACATATTTTGTTTTGTTGTGTTAAGAAAGGGCAGACTAAAATATTTAATGATGGAACAGCAGCCAAACATGAAAGCAACATGCATACTTTAGCATATTAATAATAAATTAAAACTAATTTAAAGATCAAAGTTTGTTTAAGAAAATACAACACAATTATTATTGACTCATGCTATTGATGATGATTACTAGTCTACAACACCAAGTAAAGAGAGAGAGAGGGAGAGAGAGAGAGAGAGTAGGGACAGAAAGGACAGACATACAAGAACAGTATAATTGAATGATATTTCATGATGCTGCTGAAATTGCATGATATATTGTTAGTAGAAAATTAAGACAAACAAATACTTATATAGCCAGACAAATTGATTTTTTATTTCATTTTGTTCATGCGAATGAATTAAATTATAGTCATCCACAAATGAACGCCTATGCTCATGCAAGACTCAACAGTAAGAAATTTATGCATGAGTGTCCCGAATTATAAATATAGTAAAACCTTAAAATATGTCAGTGTGTATGTTACTTCCTGAAAAATTTCTTAAAATGAATGGATCACCAGGGAGTGCAAGAGTATGTTAATACACAGAAATAATTAGCAATGTAAAATTAACTTGTTGCAATTTTGATTGGAAATCATATTAAATTTATGAGAAATAATTTGTTGTTTAAGTGTGTTGGAGTTTATTTGCTTTGTTTATAGCTACAATGCACTGCTGTGCTCAGTTGTGTGACTTGTTGTTGTTAATTTTGATGTTCATGTTGTGTAAATGTAAATAGCTGAAAAGTAGCCGATAAACTTCGCATTACCATCAACAATTTTCTGCTGCTAATTTAAAATTATCATTGCTTCATTTGAGTTTTAAACGAAAAATTTTTTAATCTAACCTTAGATATCTTTGATTTAATATATTTTACTATTAAAATGAAATTGCTACCAACGTTACGTTTCATTTTAAATCAACACGACTATAACTTTAATATCGAATAAACTTTATGTAAAATCATCAATTAAATCCTGTTGAATTAAAATGAAATTTATGTTAGTTATGATGGTATTTATATGAGTGTATATCTAAAGTATATTTAAGACTGTTGTGGCTGCAGTGGCTGCAGTGGCTAGTGTGTTGACTACCAAGCAATTGGTCCGAACGCAAATCTTGTCAACTACAATACCCATTTTTCTAATGCCTGTGCTAATACACATCACTTAAGTAAAATAATTAATAACATGGCTACATTAAATTCATGTTGTTTAAACTTGAAATAACTTGGATTCAACATGATTTTTCGTGTTCTTTTAACATCAAATTCACGTTGTTTCAACTTGAAATATCTATGATTGTAAAATCATGTTGAATTAACTTTGTTTTCGACGATTTTAATATGAGATTTGTGTGTATGTGTATAGTTTGTTAAAATTGATTTCGGTTATCATTAGACTGTTTTTAAGGTTCCGTACACAAAAAGTGTAAAGGACCCCTTTTCTTTTTGCTACGCTGTCCGTCCGTCTCTCTGTCTGTCTGTCTGTCATCTAACTACACCAACACCAACGGCTAAAAATTAAAGGGTGTTCTAAAGATAGGGTATACTATCAATTAATGTAATTTTGACTATAAAATTTAAATAATTTGCTGTATCTTGGGAACCATAAAATGCGAACTCTCGACAAGTGCTTAATTAAAAAAACACCAAAATTAAAAAATTCGCTAAAATGCAAAAAATTACCAAAACTATAAGATGGACATAAAACTAAAAAAAGAAAAAATCGTTAAAACCGAAAAAAATCGCCAAAACGTCAAAAGCGGCAGAACTAAAAAGGATCGCTAAAGCTAAGAATATCGTCAAAAGCCGAAGAAAAAAATCCCCAAGAACGGAAAAATCACCAAAACGAAAAAAAGCTCTAAAACTAAAAAAATCGCCAAAAACGGAATAAAGCACCAAAAGAAAAAATGCGCCAAAAAAATTGCTAAAACTAAAAAACGCCAAAACGAGACATAACGCCTAAAAACGAAAAATATAGCAAATAAAAAATGTCAAAAACGAAAAAATGAATAAAACTAAAATAATCGCCAAAACAAAAAAGACGCCAAAACTAAAAAAATCTACGAAACTATAAAAATCGTCAAAAATCGCAAAAATTGTCAAAAGGAATAAAATCGCCAAAAGTCGTAAAAACTTACAAAAATCGCAAAAAACCGCACAAATCGCCAAAAAAAAATTTGCAAAACTAAGAAAAACTTCTTCAAAAACAAGAAAATCTTCAAAAAAATGGCGAAACGAAAAAAATCACCAAAAGTAATAAAAATCACAAGAAAGAAAAAAGTTCGATAAAACGAAAAAAATCACGTTAAAATTGAAGTAAAGAAATATATGTAAATAAACATCACCAAAATGAAAAAAGGGATATACGTAGTATATTGTATTCGTGTGCAAATTAAAATCGCACTTTACTAAATTTATTTAGAATATTATTTGATTGTAAACAACGAAAAATACTACAAAAACCAAGCAAAAATTATGACTTTAATACATACTAATTTAATTAATTAACATGCAAACTTAAGAACTAAAAACATTTAAACTTAACAATACTATTCTCTATAAAATAAACGTTAGTAGAGTCATTAGTATTTCTCTAGAGAACTGTAAGTATTTTTTAATCTAAAATCATCTCCACATAAATAAATGGCTGTGAAATAAATATGAATCAAAAACAACAAGTTGAACAGGATTTGAATAAAGCTTACACACACACAAACACACATTTGCTTACTATGTACTTACTTATTTGCATACAAACCTCCAGTGAGTTTTTTTTTCTGTTTAGGATCCTCTGTGCCCATGTATCACTCAATACATATGGCTGTGTGTAGCTGTGTGCAAAAACAAGTTAGTAGCCTGTAACAGGCTGCCTGTTTTGCCTGCTTTGGTTTGGTTGCTTATCTAGCGGTTTAGGTAGGTTGTTTTTTGTAGATACTTGTACTTGAATTATTTATAAGTTTCTTGATTACAAGTGAAATTAAGCGGATTTCCGGTGATATAAGTGTTGTCAGCAGTGTTTTTTTTATATTTTTGAAGATAATCCAAAAGCGCTCGTACTTATACGACTGTAGTGAAGCACTTGTATGTGGTTATTTAATTTAGTAATATTCATATGTACGTAGATCCTTACAAACTTGAATATGGAATTATACAAGAAAAAAAAATAGTAATGATTATTGAATATACAATTTTTTATAAACGCTAAAGATTGTTTGTTAGCAAAATTTACTAAATTTATTTTAGATATTCCCCAATTCATATTAATAAACAAACGATAACTTTGAACCATATTTTTCAAAAGAAAAATATGGTTTAAAGTCTATTGTTGCTTTCAGTCGAGGTCGACATTGTGCCAGTTATTCTTCAATTCAGAGTAGTTGTTGCGGGACCTTTTTTCGACTGGTTTCTCACAATTACAGAAAAATTTAGCTTTGCATTTATGACGCCCTATCATCAGAATTCTGACATCAATGTTATGCCAAATGTCATCAATAAAACGAAAACAGGCATCAATCTGATGACAAACGTCATCTTAGAATTTTGAGATAGTTTAAGTGTCATCTATGCCAAGAATGGTATGACAGCAATACGATGCCACTTATATATTACACCATACAAGAAAATGAAACTTTTGCCATGACCTTTGATCAGCACCATATTATTTTTGATGTGTTATGGTCCCTAACTAAAAAAGCAGTGGAAAAATTTGGGAATGGGTAGACCAATTTAATTACAAAAAAAAAACACTCAAATACTTGTAATAACATTTAAGTCGAAATTATTCAGACCGCATTATCTTTTTTATGCAAAATTGGAATATTTTTATTTTAGAAACGTTTTATTTCGGCTTGAGGTCATTGAAACAATATGTTAAATTGTTTTATATGTATCTATTTTTCATATAATTTTTCTTATTTTTTAAATAAAACGTTTCAGGTCAACTAAAATTTAAAATTATTAATATATTAATATATTAAAATATATAAAATATATTAAAAATTTATAAATACTCGAAAATAGCAAAAACTAAAAATTTTTATTAGCCGATCTACTACAAGTAACATAAGCTTTATTTCATGTAAATCGATGAATAAATATTGTTTTATTTCTAATAAAATGAAGTAAAATATTCTAAAAGTTGCGAATATTTGCACTGTACAACAAAATCAATTTTTTTAAATAACAAGATTCTAACAAGTGATTCTGGTAGAAGTCAGCAAAGAAATATATAACTGTATCGGCATTTTGAAAGTTTAAATCTGAGATTTATTTTAGGGGGAAATAAATTTCACCTCATTGGGTCGAAAACGAAGATGCTTCACATAGGACTGATGCCAAATTACATTAGCTTTATTACGGGTTTTTGTATCAGTGACATTGATGAGATTTTGCCATTAAATTGATTCCAATCCATTGATTCCAGTCAGTTTGTCATTGGATTGGTGATAGATTTGTCATTACTGGCGTTGATGACCAGTTGCTGTAAAAAATTATATCACAACGATAAAAAATATCATGGGGTAGAAAAACAAAGACACTTGACTTAGCATTGATGTAAAATTACATCAGTATTATGATGGTTTTTCTATCTGTGCACCATCGGTGTCTTTTAGCTAACTACCAGGCTTCATGGCTTCCGAGCGAGGATTCCTTTCCTTACACAGTTAAATTGATTTAAAGCTTGCAAAGTTGTCGCCTTATAGTTCTTTAATGATCTTTTCACTTCTGAGGTCATGGTCTTTTCTGTAGACTTACAACTCTTACGTTGGTTCTTCTTTCGTCTCAGCTTCGTCTTTGTTGCAGGTCACATTCGTGTTTGTGATTATTTTATAATCCCTTTGCGTAGTTCAGCAAAAAATTATTGTGTTAGGATTGGGAGAAAGGCTACCTGCCAGACAAAATAACAACTAATTTTCGTATATCTAGAGATCTGTATTAGTGAAAGTCTTCCAGCTCGCTGTGCACTACTTCGCTGCCAGTTGGTGTTGGAAAACGGAAAAGTTACTGCATGGCAGTGAAGAGAATGGTACCGCTCATGCACACCAATTATAATAATTATTAATTACTTTATATGAACTATGTATATCAGGGCTTAGTCACAAAAAAATTAGCAGCATAGGAACAGGCTGAAGGATACCTCCCAAGCAAAAAAAAAATTCTAAAGTAAAACAAAGACCATTTGGGAGGTTTACACTCGCATTTTAGTATAAATACACACACCGGCTTCCATTTAGCAATGCACACTGGCTGCAAAGTCAGTCACTCCGGGTTGGAAGACTTTCACTTATATAGTTCTTCAGATATATGATAATTAGCTATTACTTTGAATAGCAGGTAGCCCTGCATCACCTCAATTTTTTGCTGTACTACGAAAACTATCTATACAGTAATTCAGACAACTTTTAAGGACTCTCACTGAAATACTAATCCTGATATAAGTTATTTATTTATTACGGGAAGAGAGTTTCTTCCGCGACCTTGGAGACGCCGCTAATAATTATTGAAAAATTTCGGCAATAACTTTTCAAAAATCTAATGAAGCAGTTCTATAGAGAAATGTTTCACTATGAAATATCCATAGTTTATTTTCGTAAAAAGCAATTTTTTGTAATAAAAATAATCTAGTGAAGTTACTCAGATATTGTACAACGAAACTTAATGAAAGAGTTAAGTTACAGAGGTTATTAAGTAATGTAATTATTTCATTAAAACAATGAAATAATTTCATTAAAATAATGACAGAATATCAATAAAATAATGACAAAATTTCATTAAAATAATGAATTTGTGTCAATAAAATTATGAAACAGTTTCATTAAAACGATGAAATAATATCACCAATATAATGAAATATGTTCGTGAGCTTAGTGAAATTATTATATTTATTGCAGCAATGAAATTATTTCATGTATTTAATGAAATTTTCATTAAATTTTAACGAAGCATGACGTTGGTTGAGTTTTAATGAAATTTTTCATTAGATTAATGTTAAAATTCACAGAATTTGCGAACAAAATTCTTTCAGTGTATAAGAAACTAAATGGAGAAAATACCGCAAATGTACCGTCCACTAGCTGGCTCTTAGCTGGCACTAGCTGCTTCTTAGTCTAATCCAAGGTAAACAAAATAAAAATGTTTCTAAAATTTTGTTTTTCTCTGATAATCAAATGTGTTCAAGCTGTGCACCATAGTGGCAAAAACTATTTCCGTAATCCATAGCCAGCTTAGACTAGAAAGAAGAAAAAAAAACACTCTTGTGGGTAGTTAATTTTATTTTTACACTTTTTTTGGTTGTTAATAGATACATTGAATTACTTACTTCCCTTCTATGTAAATACGTGCATACTTAAAGCATTAATAGCCATTATGTCCTGGCCCAAAGTCCATCTAACGATTCATTCATACATGTTCTAATGGTTTGTGTATGTGTGTGTGTGTAAAAAGAATAAAAAAAAAATAATTAACCACAGCAAAAAGCAAAACAATTTTATTAAAAAAAGTTATCAAGAACAGCAATGGAAAAGGAATGAAAGCTACATGCCATTAATGAGACCAAAACGAGCAGCTCCACTAAAGTAATAGTTTCAGATGAGTTGAAAAACTATCAGGCTTAGAGTTTTTTTTCAGTCAAGTTCTATGCTGTCCTTAGTTACATAGAATAGTTTGTACCTTCATTCAAGTCATTAATTCTTATAAAGAGAAAAAAGATATGAACAAAATAAAAGCAGGCTGAACTGATATAAAAATAGCCATCCAAGGAAGATTTCGAGATATTCATTAACAAAATTAAAAGTTTTCGTTACGTTTTACGATCATATACATACATACAAACACACACACACACATGAGCACTCATACGCAAACACTTGTTTACTAATATGCGAAAGCAACATTATCAAGTTTAACAACAATAAAACCAAGATTTTTTGCCAACTTTGCTCATTATGTTTCTTACGTCCACTCATGTTATGAATGAATTTACTGAAGTGCTGTTAATTTTTTCTGTTTTTTGTTTTTGGAAAGGTTAAAGTGTGTGTGTGTGTGTGTGCCCTGCAGATAATATTTGACTACGTGGTCCATTTTAGCTGAAATGGATTAGTTACAAAATGATCTTATATAATGTAGTCATGAGCCATGTCATTTGCAAGAAAAGGGTTTGTAGTTAAGCGACAAATATTCGTATTTTAAAGATTCGTATTTAAACATACAGTAGTCTCCAGACTACCACGATGTACTGCAGTGGTGAGCCAAGTCATTTGATAACAAGAGTTAGTAGCTAAACGACAAGTGTTTGCGTTTTAACGATTACAAATAGTATATGCAATTGTTAAGACACGAGCACTTGAGTACTCCATCAAGTAGAAGTGTTCGAGTAATCTTGAGACTACTTAGATGTTGTGTAAAGCTGGATTATATGGACTAGCCCTAGGACATCGTAATGTTATGTTTTCTCTATACATTTGGGTTACCTTTGGACTAGCTCTACTCTTCTATGGAGTATACTTTATATGCGCGTATGAGCTAATCGCGTTATCTGCAGGGTGTGTAAGCTTTTATACGCTCATACATACACTTTACTAGTATAATGCCAAGTATAATGGAAATAAACTGAAACTGACCATTAGTGTGACATCCGGTGTGTTATTACCATACCAACTTCATATACAGAGCTATACATTTTTATAGGTTTTTATACATTACGGCCTGTTTCTAAGTTTTCTTTTTTTAATCTTTTTATTTCATTTAAGCACTTTTTGCACGGATATTTAGAGTACAAACTTGATCACTTGACTACCTTTAAGACTGTGTTCGTAGTCATACGTAAAATGTTTTTGTTTTTTTGCATTGGGATTTCCTTTCTTCTTTCAGCAAAAACTACTTTAGTTTCTTGCTAGTTCCTTTATTGACTTCTTGTGTTTCTTTATAGGGGTATTACATATAGTTTTTTTGCAGTATTAGTATTGGTGAAGTGCTTGACTCTTTCCAACTTTTGTTATAGTTTTTTTTTGCTTTAATATGAAATCTGGGCTGGATCTTAAAGGCAATTGACTAAAGGGTCTTGAAGAAAAAAACATGTATTGAAAAGGAAACTTTAAAATAGTCAGAGTTCTGTTCAAACTAGTTGGAAAATAAAACAAGGTGGTTAATAGAAGCAAACATCAATGCGATAAATGAAAATCTTTCATAGAGAATAACACGTTTGCAAAGTTTTATAAATTCTATGGAGTAAAATCTCTTATGGCTTAAAATTATTTATTAAAGTTTAGGAAAGTTTCCCCAAAATTGGAGTCATTTTTATTTCTTATAAGCTGCAACCATTTTTTATTAACGAAATCTGTTCTAAAGCTTTTTTAAAATGAAACAAATTTGTGGTAAATTTTTCGTTAGCTTGGAACTAGCTAGAAAAAAAATATATTTGGCTCCTGCAATATATAAGAAAAAAAATATTTTCTAGATTTATTAATTGCTAACTTAAGTTTTAATTTATTAAATGCTTAACTTAATCAATCTTATTCCAAATTAATTTGTCATAATTGACTAATTAAAGACACTTACTATCGCAACTTTCCAGATAGCACGTAATTACTAGTTACTTTGTATGGGGAGTACCCCTTGCACATACACCGCTAATTTTTTAGGTATCTTCGTATCTTGCCTTCAAATTAACTCATGCAATATTTGAGGGCTCTTGCTATCATAGCTTTCTAGATATCACCTAATAATTAAGAACTGTGTATGGGGAGAACCACTTTCCTCGCAACTTCCCCGGCAGTTTTTTTACCCATGGTCATGTTTTCTCTTCAAATTAACTCGTAGCAAATTTAATGCTCTTGCTATCATAGCTTTCCAGATATCACGTAATTACTATTTACTTTGTATGGGGAGTACTTCTTGCCCCGAATTTTTTTTAGCTATAGTCGTGTCTTGTCTTCAAATGTAATCGTACCAAATTTTTTGCCGATACGATACCGACACTCAAAAAGAAATATCGGCGACACTGATTCCGATACCGATACGCATATTGAAATTGAGTTGAAGTTTAAATAAACAAAACTCAAGTAGGGTAATTTTTTTATTAAAAAAATTTCAGTGTAAGAGATTATTAATATTTTAAATTAATATTAATCCAATATAAAAAGTTGGACATAGTTTTTAAGAAACTACATTTTCGTTGCTTCCAAAAAATCTATAATAAAAATATGCAGATACTTAGTGAAAAAGCCAGTCAAATTCTCCGTGTTGTTCAATATCAAATTCACATTTTTTCAACATGAAATAACTTTGCTTCAACATGATTCTTCGTATTATTTCCGTATCAAATTCACGTTATTTTAACTTAAAATAACTTTGATTCAACATAATTTGTACTAACGTGTGCTAGTCTTAACAAATCTCGTTTTGTGTGTTAGAGGGGAAAGGTAATTTCAGTATTTGTACGTCGATATGACCTACAAAGGGAGATTTGAATTATAATTACTCGTTGACGGTAATTATAATTATTGGCGATAAGAGATATAAAGAAATTAATTAGTGTTTTTCTTCATTTTGGGACTAGAAGTTTTTGGGAAGGGATGCTCACCTCTTCGTTCCACTGGTTTCGCCAAATAATTAGATACAGGTAGGTAGATTTATGTGTACGTTATAATTTATTCTCTTCATTAACTTTTGGTAAGTACAGCAATAGTATAAACTATATATATCGAATATATTATTCTTCCTTGCGGGTTAAAATGTAAGTGAGTAGTAAGTATCTCTATAAGTTTTTTGCAGGATATGATTTTTAATACTTCGGTTTTAGACGAAAACCGAACTTTTTTTTATAGCAAATACTAATATTAGTGCTGCCAGACTAATATTGAATTTTATGATGTTATAATACATGTTGTAATAGTTATAATTTCAAGAAAATGTTATTGTCCAAAGTTAGTTTGGACACAATTCTTCGTGCTATTTCGGTATCAATTTCACTATGTTTGAACTTGAAATAAGTTTGATTCAACAATATTTTTCGTATTATTTCAGTATAAACTTCGTTTTGATGGAATATTAAATCAACATGGTAGATAATTATTTCAAAAGGAAAAATTTTCTTTAAAGGCTGTTGTAAAATCATGTTGAATTTACATATGACACCTATGAAGCAAAAGCACTACCCGAAAATGTTAAATTAACTTTGTTTTTGGTATTATGGAGACCCGCACGACTTAGTGCATTCGATGATAAGATCGAATATGATGGTAAGACAAGGAAAAACATAATAAATATATTTAAAGGGCAGAATATTTCGACCCCTTTGCGCGAAGTGATCATAAGCGACATTTTGTAAAAAACAATTTGTTTCCTTGAAATCAAAATTTTATGAGTCTAACCATAGTTTAAAATTGTCAAAAATTCAAAATTATTGAAAAATTTTGAAATACAGGCTGTAAAATTTGATCGTAAGCGATAGCTTATGAGTATAAATCTTGTTTAAATACAATAAAACGCCTTCTCCCGAAAAATTCAATATATTGTCACTTACGATCACTTTGCGCAAAGGGGTCGATTTTATTGTTTTAAATATTTTATTTGCCAAATCGATTGAAATAACGTAGCAAAAGTGTTGTACTTCTTCTATTACCTTCAAAAGTAGTGACTTTAAAAACAACCTTTTGCCTTATAATAAACTGATGTTAAATATTACTTATTTTTTAGTTTCCAAGACACAAAACTTTCAAATATTATTTTATTTAGTTATTAGATAAGTTTCTGGTAGCATACTTCCGATTTTCTTCCCTCAAAACTTTTAACCTTAATTTAATAAATAGAACAACTATTAACGAAAGTTTTGTGAGTTTTTTTGTGGTCTGTACTTAAGAATCAACTAAAAATTATTTTCTAGAAAGTTTGGTTTAAATAGTGGTGACTTTTAATGAAAACCAGCCAATATAAAAAAGGTATAACGAATAAAAACTTTAAGCAAAATAAATTCTAAAGCAAAAAAAGAAATGTCCATGGAACCATAACTTGGGCTTTAAAAACTAAATTTTATACTAACACACTTATATATAAATATAAACATTCATGAGTAATATTACACTAACACCATTGTGTAGTTTTGTATGCGATATTTATGAATGAATTGAAAACTCAGGAAGAACGAAGCCTGTCAAGTGTTAACAAACAATTCTTTTCTGGGTAAAAACCTAACAAAAAATTTCATTTAACTTTTGCCTTTAACTTGTCATACTTGAAGAAGTTTTTATAACAAATAAACAGCCACGACAACATAAGAGTTGACAAATCATCAAAACTGCACCACACCTCTTTGTCATCATATTTGACTTGAGAAATTGAAATGAAAAATATAAGAAACAGAAAATCTGAATTTTGGGTTAGAGATGCCCTTAATTGTTTTTTATTAAAATTTTGGGCGACCGGAGGCCTTAAGAAACATTTTTATTCTATTTTTTTTATGTAAAGCCAACATCATTTGGGTCACTTGAATAATATTTCTGCACAATATTACTACTCATCATATTCATTCATTAGTTTGTTATTTGAGAGGCCATGAGGGAACATGCGTACATATGTATGTATGGATTTTTGAGTTGTGGTAATACCAAAAATAGCCAAACCATCATTAATTATTATTGTATGTAGTAGTTAAATCTTAGAACACACACATTGGATTTTTATTCCCCCCTTACCAACTCACACACATCAATACATCCAGCTTAAGCAGGTTAAAAGTCAAATATTTTATTATTTGTTGAACGTTTTATTTAAACTCTACATAAGTATTAATGTGGTTTTATAGTATTTCTTATACCAGTAGTTTTTGCTTTCCTGTTGTATATTAGGATTCCCTAAAGATGACATTTCCATTTCAATTAACATAAATTATTATTCTGGACGGAAATGAAACGAGCCGACCAAATGTAAGAGAGTGACCATTCAACTGAGGCTTATAATCAATTAATCCATTAAAGTTGTTTAACATGTTTGTTTTTACACTTGATCCTAGCTGAACGGACTATATTAAATTGTAAAAAAGTAAACAAAAAGTAATCAAGTTTCTGCACACAATTCGTGAGTAAACAGATAATTACGAGAAACTCTGTGCTTAGATATGTCTACTATTTAATATGATTAATTTGAAATTCATAAGTAAGATTGATATAACTTAAAATGTTATTCAAATCATATAGCTAAAACTAAATTTTTTTTGATTTTGATACAAGGACAAGATGGACTCTTCAACCAAGCAGGGTGGTAAATCAACTCTTTCGAGTACTATTTGCGTTTAAGTTTTTACTGGCCTTCCTTTCGGAAAAATGGTGTCACTCCATACACCATTTCGGGTAGAATAAGGCGGTGGCTCTGGATATCTCTAAGGCGTTCGATAAAGTGTGGCATGATGCACTTTTGTCGAAACTGGCTGCCTTTGGTTTCGGTAATGACTTCTCTCGATTTATTTCGAGCGTTATCGGGGATCACACTATACAAGTTGTTATAGATGGGGTCTCCTCAAACGAGTTCAAGATTAGTTCAGGGGTACTGCAAGGCTCCGTTCTTTCTCGTACCCTACTTCCTATTTCTCGTAATGACCTTCTCTGTCAACCTATCTACTCTTTTGCAGATGATAGCAGCATTTTCTATTCATATTCATTGAGTAATTGGCCAGGCTTGTCGGAGATTGGGACAATGAGGTAAAACATGAATGATACACTTAATAACGATCTCATAACAATCTCTGAATGGGGTCGAGCGAATAGGGTCGACTTTAATGCTTGTAAGACCCAATGCTGTATGCTCATGCACAGACACATGACCGAAATCGCTGCTCCATCCGTAATTATGAATCGTGTGGGTATTGTGGAATCTGATGCTCTTGATGTTCTTGGCATGAAGATACACTGTGACATTCGATGGACTGATCACATTTTTCAAAACTCAAAAGAAGCATTAAAGTGCCACGGGTTTTTAAGACGGTGTAAAAGATACTTTACTCCATCTGATCGCCTCAATATTTATTTATACAACCTATGTCCGTCCGAAAATGGAATACAACTCTCATGTATGGAACGGTGTTTAAAAGTCTATTTTGAAGTTATTTGACCGCGTACAGGAGAGGGCGAAGAAGCTCATCGGCGACAATAGGGCAGTCAACTCTATTGACTCGCTGAAGCATCGACGCAATGTGGGGTGTATTTTGTTGTTTTATCGTTACTACAATAGAATGTGCTCTGATGAAATCAGGGAACTTGTTCCTGAAAACCGCTCTTTTCTGCGAACAACACGTTCTTCACTAAGGGCATATACCTCTGTGGTCAATACACATTACAGAGAGAATTCGTTCTTTGGCCGAACAGTTCGTATGTGGAATAAGCTTCCTGCAGAGGTATTTCCTGCCACTTTCAGTGTTGAAAGGTTCAAATCCAATGTCCATACACACTACTCCCTATATCCCCCCTTCGCATAACCAATTTTCTTAATTTCGGCACAATGCATTGCATGAGTAGGGGTCCTTCCCTGAGTGCTGGTCTTATAAAAAGAAAGTTTTTCTGAGTTCTTGTACAAGAGTACAGTAAATATATCTAAAGTTTTTGATTTCTTATATACGAGAGAACTACAATCATTTTCTATTAAAAACACAAATGGTTAATTTGTTTTGATTTTTTTTTAATTGACTCTGGCTCGCGAGATAAACAATTAAATCTAATATGAAGGAGGTTTTACTTTTAGTTCGATTTGGTTTATTAAAATATATTAAAATCCACAGGTTGAGTCGCTCTTAAGTCGTGCTAGCATAATTTTTTCATTCGATAAATATTTTAGGGGATAGCAATTGAGTTATACATTTTAGTTGAACTGTATGGTTTTTATCCAAAGTTATTTAATTAGTTTGGCTTAAGTTCGTTTTAAGTTAATCTTTCGATCAAATTATTTTTTTATTCAAGAAAGAAATTCTAAAGCATGAAAATATTGAACATTCAAAGAAAAATTTGGATGTACGGAAGGTTAAACTGACATCAGATGTTTCGAGACCACCACAGCCTTCTCATCAGAACCCTTTTACCTACACTGCCAACGACGGCAGCAACAACACCCTAGCGAAAATCCTACTTACTTTAGTAAGCCACATCAACAGATTTTGTCGCCACCTCGCGGCGAGTCGTACCTAGTAAAGATCTTTTATAAAGGTTCGGAACTTCACTAACTGTATTTTCTTTATCATGTTCAAGTATTTTAAGCTTTTTGATTTCTTTTTTACCAGCGTGAAATATCAGCGATATTTTCAAGGGAATGCTTAAGAAGTTGTGGCAAAAGAAAATTGTGCAAGACTTAAAATTTTTGTTTCTCATAAACTCATAAGATAGACGAAAACGACAAGAAGTCCCTTCTGCAGGCATAAACTGAATAAGTTACAAATAAAATAAACCACATTTCCTTAAAATTAATGCACAAGTTTCAAATGTGTGTATAATTAGGTGACGTTACTTCATTGATTAAAATTGCGATGTACATACAGCAATAGCAGATATAGAAAATGCACCTTTCAGCCCGCTGTATCACCGCTGAAGGGCAGTTTTCCCCTTTTTTTAGAAAGGAACTAAAGATCTACACTTCGAAGAGTTAGAGAGTTGAAATGTTCCACAAAAATTCCCCACAAAAATTTTCCCTGTGGTGTTTTACATAAAAGTGCAGAACAAATCTTACAAGATTTTCTTTGATGAGTACCTATAACTAAGTGGAAAAAAGAGGGGAGGGGTGTTAGGGGAAAGTTTAAATCCTTCTAGAGTGAGTCTTAAATGTAAACTTTCAAAACGCCGATACACGTGTATATTTTTTGGTGCCCTCTACCAGAATCAGTCGTTAGTACCGTGTAGCTTTTTTTGTGTTATACAATGCACAGTGGAGGAGAATCAAAATATTTGGTTAGTCCTATCTGAATAAAATTTCACATGGACATATCAGAGGAATCGTCCCGTTTATGTTTTTGTATCTGCACAGACATGAACTGACGGAATAAAAAATACATTTTTAATTTTAGTTGGGCCTGGGCCCTTCCGAATGCGATCTATTTTACATAAGCATTTTGACTTCAGACCATCTGTTCTAAAGCCCAAAAACTGGGATTGATAAGCAATTGCTACTTCTTAAAACTCTTTTGTATACCCATTTATTTGACAAAGTGTTGAATGGGCCTTGGGCCAAGCGTGGACGCTTTGGGAAAAATTTTTCAAAACTGCATTTTTTGATTTCGCGATGATTTTTTAAGAGTTCTGAGATTGTCAGAAATAAATTTTAAGTTTTTTCTTCCTTGGTATTAAGTATATAAATTACGATATAACTGCAAAGTCTCATTCGAAAATATCAATAATCAACGGTTTTATAGCTCCGATCCTGAGCAATTTCGATAGCTGGTATTAAAAAAGCACTGTAGGATAATTATCGCAACCATTCGATTTCCAAGGTATAGCTTGCATTTTGGTTTGCAATGCCTAATAAGGCTTCAGAGCTGTAGATACATATCTATTCAAATGCTTTTTTGGTTTCCGTTTAAAGTATAGTAAACTATTTCATAAAATGAACGCATATAATTATTCTAAAATGGAAATGTGCATAAGTTTTTTTTGCGTAAGACTGTCCATTATGTGTTAACAACGAAGACCGAACATACTGTTCGTACTCTCTTCATACAAAATGTCGTGTCCGTAATACATGCTGCTGATTTTCCACATTAAGAAACTATGAGTTTTTCCAAAAACAAGATTAAACTCAGAACGGTTTTGGAATATTTGCATTTGCTTCTTTTATTACACATATCAAAGTTTTTAAAAATTTTAGAAATTATAATTTTTTTAATTGTTGTTGTCGGCAGTCTGGTGTACTGAGCGTTATGATTTCGTAGTACGATTCATCACTACACAACCTAAATTAGAGCGTTAAGCGTCGCGTAAGCAACAGGGTACGTATTTACAGTAAATATTTTGTGATAAAATGTACTGTAAATACGTACTCTGTTCCTTACGCGACGCTCAACACTCTGATTTAGGTTGGGCTGTTACTCAGTTTGATTATTAAAAATGAATTATATGCATACACTAAAATAAAAGCATTGGTTGTACTTCTAATTATTTGAAAAGTTTCGTGAACTTTGTTAAATAGTATTACACTGCAAAACGCATCATCAATCAATCATGGTTTGTATCCAAAAAAATGTACTGAGTGTTACCAATATTTTGTTTACATTTAATTGAAATTTTTAGTTTATGTTAAAATACATCGAATATTATACATCTGAACTGTTTTAAATTCTGCTCTGAAAAAATATTGAATTTGTATAAAAATGTATTGAGCGTTACTTAAAAAACATTTTTAAATATAATTTATCTATAGATTTTAGTACGTTAAAAAAATATAACATCAGCTGAAGGGTAGAAAAGATATAAAGAGCCTAACCTGTTTACAAATTTCGGATTTCCTTTGAAAAAATTTTGCGTCTATCGCACTGTGCGTTGTTATATTTTCGAACAATGTATTAGGTAGTTCGAATTTTGCTACAAAAAATTATTTAAAATTGACATAACTTTTAATATTGTTCGTCGATGTTATTAGAATTTGTCTTATTTGAAAGAAGAGTTAGCCTTCCTTTCGTTTATATATATAAATCTTTGTAAAGAATTGTTTTAAAAGACAAAAAATTTTATTTTTCCATGTGAATGAACCCAAGTCAAAATTTAAAAAGTTTTCATAACTTTTAATTTCGTCCTGCGATTATCCCATACTCGTTTTTTATGGAGTACTTTTTTCGCAAAAATCCTTTCCCAGAACAACCGCTATAGCAAATATAACGCGCAATACAGAAAAATGCTAAAAAATAAAAATACATAGTTTTATTTCAGGATTCATTGAATGAGACGAAAACTATAATATGAATCCTACCTTCTGATATTTCATCTAGTTGCATTCGTAAAAAAGCACAAAATGTACGTTTAGAATGAAAATAATCCCCGTATGTTATTTGGACTGAAAAATTATTTGTGTGCCATCATGTCTGAGCTTTATCATTACTATGAATTTGTAAGAAAAAGGTGACAACTATCATATAGACTTTACATATATAGATTTGTAAAATCACGAAGAAAATAGATAGGAATGTGGCACGGTTATAACATTTCTGTCTATGTTCTTCGTGATGGAATGTGGCGTGCTTAAAACAATTATATATGGTTATAAGTACTAAATATCGCTAGAAGCTCCTTCTCTGGAGTAGCACTCTTCTTATACGTGCTAACTAAATAAAAAAAAAATAATAAGAACTAAGTGGTTGGGGTAAACTATCTATTGTTGCATCAATCAAATTATTGTTGATTTTATAAGCACATTTAAAGTCAATACAAACAATATAAATGTAAAGAAGTTTAATTACTTTCTTTGCAAAAGAAACGGAATTACAGTTTGTTATTTAGTTTTTATAATAATAAAAAATCACTTTCCAAATAACTGTGTGATTTTTGAACATTATATTTTCAAGAATATTTAAGCTTCAAAATTTCTCGTAACTTTTATTTACAATTGTAACAACTTTCTCATAGAGAACACTTAGTTTAAATGCACGTTGCACTTGTCACCGGTGTTTGTTGTAACAAATGTGTATACGGGAAAAGTCATGGGAATAAACATAAATTTCTTATCAATGCATGCTCGTTTATATCGTCGTTCGAAAAATTATTACTAGTGTGTCTTTAGGACTCCACCTTTGTCTCAGCTGATTTCTATATTCGTATGCTAATCAGTTTTGTTTTGTTGTAGTTGTTGTAGTTGTTGTATTAATGTCTTGGGTCACCTGAATGAATCAATGAGTAAACAATTGAGTAGGCTGGAAATGTCTGGGCAGTTATAAAGCATACATACAACATAATACACATCAATAAAACTCTTGTGCAACATAACAATGCTATTGGTTTTGTTATTGTTGCCTCTTTTCCATTGTCTATTTAATTTGTATACATATATTAAGTTTGTCATTTGAGTGTGTTTGTGTGTATCTAACTATTTAAGTTGTTCTTTAGTGTTAAATATTCAAAATTAGTTCAAAAAACAATCTTAATTTACTTAAAAGACCTTTTTAATGTGGGTGTCTTTTCTTAAACATTTTCTTGAAATGTTTGTTGGTACAAGAGATACAGACAGACACAATATATATGTATATACATATAAAAATTATTTAAATAAAATAAACAAGAAATTGTTAAAACCGTGGGATGATTAGTTTGAGTTGAGCGACAAGAAAACATGTTAATTTTATAAAAGAAGTGGGTTGCTTCAGCCAAGTTACCTAAATCCAACGCTAATGCATGCATATACAATATGATTATTAGCTCTAACTTTAGTTATTAAATAAATAAGTGATAAAAGTTAAATAAATAAATATATAAATTAAAAAAGAAAATATGCTCGTATTTACAATAACTTCTTTTTATTTTTATATTTACAGTCGTACCATTGACAGCGGCACAATCAATAACAGCAGTACAAAAGTTTCGTGTGACGCCACATGATTTACAGATTCTGGAGGGCAGCGATACATTGATGCGCTGTGAGGTAGCCAATCGGGCCGGTCAAGTACAATGGACAAAAGATGGTTTTGCTTTAGGTTTCTCAGCGGTTATTCATGGTTTTCCACGCTATTCAGTCTTAGTGGATGTTGTCAATGGCATTTATAATTTACAAATTAAAAATGCCTCTCTGGAGGATGATGCCGAGTATCAATGTCAAGTTGGTCCAGCAGCTGGTAATCCCGCTATAAGAGCCAATGCAAAATTAAGTATAGTAGCAGCCCCCAGTGTGATTGCCATTGATGGCTATGCGCCCAATGCCAAAGTTGAGGTAATAGAGAAACAAAATCTTACACTTAAGTGTATTGCTGAGAATGCCAACCCTGCAGCAAATCTGATATGGAATAGTAATAATGTTCCCTTGATGGGAGGTAAGTTTTCAATAGTGATAGTCTTAAGAGTTTTGTTATTTTTTTTTTGCATGCATGACATAAATAATATTTTGCAGTGAAACCGCAAGTTGAGATAACAGAAAGTGCCGCTAAGCGTTACACAACTATATCGACAATCACCATACAGCCCCGAGCTGATGATGATTTTAAAGATTTTTCATGTGAGGCTAAACACAAAGCTTTGCCACCCGATGTTCACATGCGTTCTTCGATACAATTATCTGTTCTATGTAAGTTCTTAGCTTCTTCTGCAAAATAAAAGCAATACTTTAGTCTAGAAATTTTTAATAGATCCACCGGGTCCACCATTCTTTGAAGGCTATAGCCAGGGTGAAACATTAAGAAGAGGCCAGAATGTCAAAATAGCTTGTCGAAGTCGTGGTGGTAATCCTCCCGCTCAATTAGTTTGGTATAAAAATGGTGAACCCATTAGTTCACCTCAAAGGTAAACGAAATGAAAGAATTTCTACTTTAAAAACAAAAATTTAAAACAATAAAATTTTATTTAGGACATCGGGTCGTTTATCAGAAAATGTGTATAGTTTTGTAGCTGATGCCACAGATAATGGTGCCAATTTGATTTGTGAAGCTAAAAATATTTTATCGAATACGGCATTTAAAGCTGATTTGAATTTAACTGTTTTGTGTAAGCCTAATACTGAGAATATTTAAAGAAAAAATAAATTATTTACATCATTTTCTTTCCGTTCAATAACTATAAAACTTTAGTTGCTCCCAAGGAAGTTTTTATTAATGGCGCCACAGAAGCCAAAGTGGGAGATGTGGTACAATTGACTTGTGTAACAGCACCCTCCAATCCACCAGCCCGCATTAGTTGGTCTTTAAATGGACGTCCGCTAAATAATTCAACATTTAAGTCGCAAAAAAGTGTTGAAGGTGGTTGGTTTAGTACTTCGAATGTTACCATTAGCATCGATGCGAACTCTCGTACTTTTGTTGCTGTATGTCATGCTCTCAACGTTGAACTGACACAAAATGTTGTGGGCTCTCATAGCGTTAATGTTTTGTGTAAGTGTTTTGCTATTTTAATTGAAAAGTAAGGCGAATATTTAATTAATGTTCTGGTGTTTTTGTGTCTTTCTTTTTCTTCCTGTTATGGCGTTGTTTCATAAATTTGTGTGTGTGTGTGTACTTATGCAACTTTAGATCCACCCTCTCCACCCTTATTGACAGGTTACAATGATGGTGATGTCATTACTTCAGGCTCAGTAAAGAAATTGCATTGCGCTTCATCGGGCGGAAATCCTCCACCCTCCTTAATTTGGTATAAAAATGATAAAAAACTTAATACTCAAAGCAAAGTTCAGGATTCAAAAATTTCCTCCGAATTAACTATTTTGGTAAATTCCTCCGATAACAATGCCATCTATAAGTGTGAAATTCAAAGTCCTGCCATTGAGATTCCACTGTTTGCCACTAAAACTTTAAGTGTTCATTGTAAGTATGAATTTAGGGTGGGTGGTAAGTAGAGGTTTGTTGTAGACCACTTTTTTTTTGTTTGTTTTAGTTCCCCCAGAAACGGTGAAGATTTCAGTTGAACCCAAGAATTTAGTACCTGGCATTAGAGCGAAATTGATTTGTGATTCTAGCTCTAGTAATCCGCCAGCCAAAGTATCTTGGTGGAAAGATGGTATTCCCGTGGAAGGTGTTAATCTCTCAACCAAGCCAGGCTTATGGGGTGGTTCAGTTTCTACTCTAGAAGTCAATGTCAATATAACTCAAGATTTAGATGGCATCATCTATACATGTCAATCTATAAATGAGGTATTGCAACGTAGTGTTCATGAAACTGTCAGCTTAGATATATTATGTAAGTTTAAATATAGATAAAAGTTAAGGCGATCAGGTATTTCATATCTTTGACTTTTAAGATCCTCCAAAATTTGATAATCCCCAAATGTCATCATACATGGGTGTAGAAGGAGAACCTTTGCGTATTGAGCTTCATGCTACCGGTAATCCCATGACAATGACATACACCTGGACCAAAGATGGTTTGCCTATAATGAATAATGCCATGGGACAGCGTATCATATCAGACGATTCTAATCTTAATATTAATAAACTTTCACGCAATGATGCCGGTAATTATATTTGTGAAGCCATGAACTCTCAGGGTACTGCCATTATGGAAATACAAGTCATTGTCGAATGTAAGTAGGGCGAATGAAGAAGGATTTCGCAGAAATAGTAGAGGATTTTTTTGGTTTGAATTTTCAGATCCACCTGCCATAGAATCAATAACGGAAAATTCTAGTTTTGCCGAAGGAGAAGAAGCAGTATTGGCTTGTAATATCTTAGCACGTCCCTTAGCAGCCGAATATGTCACCTGGACTAGAGCTGGCTATGACATGTCTCAGAGAACATCTATATCTTATGATAATGGCACCTCATATCTACATATTAGCAATGTCCAACGTTCAGATATTGGCAATTTTACTTGTGTGGTGGACAATCAAAGAGGACCTCCAGCCCAAAGAGATGTTTTACTAGTCGTTCAATGTAAGTCTAAGTAAAAGGAAATTATTATAGTGATTTTAACTAAAAACGAAAAACTTAAAATAGCTGCCCCAGAGTTGGACCATTCACCCGCTTTTACACGTTTTGCTGCTCGCATGGGCGATAGAGGTCGTATTGTCTGCCGTGCTGTGGCAGCACCGCAACCCAGTTTTGTTTGGCGTCGTAATGGCAAAGATTTAAAAATGCGCCGCAATAAGTTCAAGTCATTGGATCGTAAAATAAACGCTCTTACTTATGAGTCATCGTTGATGATTGAGAATACCTCGGCAGATGATTATGGCCAGTATGAATGTGTGGCACGCAATACACATGGTCAAGCGAGCTCTACGTTAGAGTTTTCTAAACCTATGCGACCTGATACACCTTTGGATATACAAGTAAATAATGTTACCGATAATGGAGTCGATCTATCGTGGACTCCTGGCTTTGATGGCGGTTTACCGGTCTACTATCGCCTCAGATTTAAAGTGTTCAATGAAGACAAATACAAATATGTTGATGCTAAGCCTGGTCGTGCAAATATAACCATAGATGGCTTAAAAGCAGGCAGCACTTATGTTTTCTCTGTTATGGCTGCTAATGAAGCGGGAGGTAGTAAATTTGTACCGGACATAAAACTTACTCTGACTAAAGGTAAGATGGGAGAAAAACTTAAAATGAGAAATAAGTAAAAAAAAAAATAAAATAATTTAAATTTTTAAAGGATCCCAACCCTACTCAGCGGAATTGAATGAAAAAGATGAAATGCCCAATATGATGATTATTGGCATTACTTCGGCTGCCATGGTATTATTGATTTTAAATGCGGCCTTGGTAGCATGGTTTGTAATACGTCGTCAGAATAAGAGTACAACAGAAACGGAAACACCTAACGACGATGCCTATTCGAAAGAAGACAATCAGTCTGTGTACAAGGTAGGTTGCATGAATGTGTTGCTTTTTTATTTGTGTGCTAAAACAAACTAATTAATTAATCTTTTAATAAAAAACTCAAATTGTATATATTTCTTTCTAACACCCTGGCTAACTGTTTTTTAACCTTTTAATTTAATAAATTCTTTTCACAGTTACCAATTTCTGCTTTGCAGGCTGATGTCCAAAAACAAGCCACCTCCACGTATCTAGTAGAAAATGTAGATATCATACAATCGACTGCATATCCGCCGAAATATCAAGAGAGTTCCATGTGCAGTCCGCCTTATATGTGTAATCCAGATTTTACACGCACTCTACCCAATCCCAAACGTCACAGCAATCGCAGTGGCATGCCAGAGCCTACACGTTCCAAAGACGATCATATGCTTATGTCTAATGGCATGTACATACCTTCGCCATCGCCCGCCTCCTCGCTGGTCATTAAAGGCAGTTACATATCATCGCCTTCACCGGCCCCGCCACCAGATGGTTCGTATTTTAATATGAGCGACAAGTATATCTCGTATCCGCCTGTGGTGAGTATACGCGTTTAGCATGCCAAATTGTAAATATTTTATATAAATACTAAAGCGTGGCTAATTTAGGCCTACTGAAGCTGATTTAACCTGCAGCAGTAGAGCCATTTCATATGGCCCGCATCGTTAAATATCCATAAGGAATCTCTTAGAGCTTCTCTCATGTACTAGACTGACTGATGAAAATAACTACACAACAGAGTAAAATTATACATTTTCCTCTTAAAATAAAGAAATAGAAAAAACGTAAATAAATAAACGACAAAAAAACGAATCTTTAAATCAAAACATAAAAACAACAAAATAATCGAATCAATTATAAAAATGTACAAACGATACGAATTAAATTCAACAGAGCGGAAACAGACATGCCCGTGTTTGAAACCCGTTTTATATACAAAACAACAACCACAACATATTCAAAAGTTTGTGCCTAAGGCTGTGATAAAAAGAAGAAGATATATACCTGCTTAAATGAATTTTTTTTTGGAGACTAGAACGTACTTAGATGGAAGATGAGGCACAAGTGCCATTGGCACGCAAACTCGAAGGCGTCATCAATAGCACCTTATGTAAAAATTTACTCACATAAATATATAGACAAAAAATATACAAAGTATCTTACCTCACTTGTTATCTTAGGGTATGTTTTCGTACAAATCATCAAATGATACAAATGGTGGTACCTACCATTCAATAGATGAATGCCAGTTACATACATTGAAAGTAATCATCAGTCTTTTGCCGTTCCACCAACATTAACTACTCATCAATCATGTTCGTTGGCTGGTTATTTGCAAGATTGGTGTCTTTCTGTCCCCTCACATTTAGGCAGGTTTCTTTTTCAAAAAGTAGTTTTTTATTTAAAAAAAACCCCTTAAACTTAAGAAAAAAGTTATAAAAATCTAAGAAAAAAATTAAGTAGTCTTAAAATCATTTTAGTAAGTAATAAATTAATATGAAAAAAAAAGAAAAACAAGTATCTTCTTTTTCTTTAGGATTTTATTATAATTAAAACTTGAAAATTTATTCTTAGTCTTAAAAAAGATCTTTAAATATGAAAACTCTCATGCATACTTACTGGCATTATTCATTCATACACCCATATAAATACATTCATCCAAAATCCCATTCACCATTATTCATTCACTCTTTTATAGGACAAAATTAATTTCCTTTTAGCTGCTGAACATTTTCGAATATACATTTTTCTTCATCCTGTTTAAAAGTTTTCTTATTTTATTCCAACATTTTACAAAATTATATTAAAATTAGCAAAAAAAAAGAAGAAGTAAAAAACAAATATTGTTGCACAAAAATGCTTTTTAAAAGTCCTTAAAACGAAAAAACATAAGAAATACATGAATATTTAATATAAAAACAATAAAAGTTTAGTATAATTATATTTACACCGAATTTTACAGCAAAAAAAGGAAACAAGAATAAAACAAAAGTAAGAAAACGATGAAAGGGAATACACAATTTTAATTATTTTCGAATGAAACGAATAGAAGGAAAAGAAAACGAAAACAAATTTCCAAATAAACCTCCATCCTCCACATTTTCTCATTCAATATTTTTTTTTGATTATACTTTTTTTAAAATTAATTTAAATACATTTTTTAGCTTTTAATAAAAAAAACAAGTCGTAATCTACATTAAATTAAATCATTATCATAAATAAAAATATCCTGGGAAAAACTATATCTACTAGTTCTAAAACTAGTTCTAGAACTCACTTGCAGAGCCAATATATATATATATCAATAAAATAAAGAGCATACATGTAAGCAATTTTGTAAGGGAGAGAAGCTAGACTTCGGCTTACAAAAAAGCTAGCACGTGCAAGAGCCATGAAATTATACACACAAAAAAAAGAACCAAAGTAAAATCAACATGTCGCAATTTTCATTGGAAATCATATTCAATTTATGAGAAATAATTTGCTGTTTAAGTGTGTTGGTGTTTATTTGCTTTGTTCATAGCTACAATGTACTGTTGTGCTCAGTTGTATGACTTGTTGTTGTTTATTATGATGTTTGTGTTGTGTTAATATAAAAAGCCGACAAATAGGCGACGAACTTCGCATTGCCAGAGAAAATTTCCTGCTACTGCTTTAAAATCATCACATATTTTATATTAATTTTAAAACAAAAATTATTATCTAACCTTAAATCTCTTTGATTTAATATTTTTCACCGTTAAAATAACATTGTTATCAACGTTATATTTCACTGGAAATCAACATCACTATATGGTTAATTTCAAATAAATTTTATATTAAATCATCAATTAAATCATGTTGAATTAAAATGAAATTAATGTTACTTATGATCAGGGGTCGGACTTTCATGCAAATGTATGTTTTTTTGTGGTGATAGATAAATAGATATTGACTAATTATCTATGCGAATCATCATAAAATTTTAAGTAGTTTGGCATCGATTTGTAGTTGCATATTTTAGTGGTAAGTGAATATTCTTGCATATCTTGGCAATAAATGCATATTTTTGGAGTAATAAAAATTTTTTAATGCATATTATAAATTTTTGGAAAAAAATTTAATAGGCCGATTATGGATGTCAACTGAGTGAGTCACAGTTAAGTTGCCAGTTGCTGAAAATGATAAACTGATGGCAACTGGCATATGAGAGCTGTCAATTTCAGTTCCTATTTAGTGCCTTTCTGGCAACCATTAATTTTCAGTTGCTCTAGTCGGCAACTGAAATTTCGGTTGCAATAAATAATACTAGCGCTTATAATCAATTTTTAGTTACATGAAAGTCCGAGCCCTGCTTAAGATAATATTTATTTTGTGTATATCTAAAGTAAAGTTTGAACCTTTTGAGGCTGCAGTGGTTAGCGCGGTGACTACCAAGCAAGTGTCCTGGGCTAAAATCTTAGTTGGGGCAGCCAACTATATCACAAGTTTTTCTGATGCCTATGCCAATACATATAACGTTAGTAAAATAATTAATAAAATAGCTGCATTAAATTAATGTTGTTTCAACTTGAAATAACTTTGATTCAACATGATTCTTTGTGTGATTTTAGTACCAGATTTACATTGTTTTGATTTGAAATGATTTTCAGCCAGTTCATACGATGATTTTTACATCGTCGTTTTTTCTTAATTACCTTTTGAAGTTGCTACCAAAAACCTTTTGCATTCATACGGCGATTTTTAGTTGCACGTGTTTTTTATATATTACTCTAAAAATATGCTTCATTTACTCGTTCAAAATAACAAAGCCCGAACACAATCAAATAAGAGAAAGAGAGAGAGAGAGTGAGAGAAAATTAGAGAAAATTTTAGTCGAATTAAAGAAAAATAAAAAAAACTCAAAAAGACAAATCAAGACTTTTTGTCTACCGCTCTTGCTTCCTTACACCGTTCGCCTCCCGTTCGCATCCCGTGTTTAATTCAAGATAATTCTTCGTGATATTTCAGTATTAATTTCAAGTTGTTTCAACTTGAAATAACATTGATTCAACATGATTCTTCGTATTATTTCAGTATCAACTTAATTTTGATTTATTTCTGTACTGGAATAATAAATCAACATGAGATATAGTTATTTCAAAAGGAAAAATGTTATTTTAAGGTTATTGTAATATCATGTTGAATTAACATGAAACATCTGTTAAAGAAAATCGATACTGAAAAATGTTAAATTGACTTTGTTCTCGGCAATTTTAATATGAAATTTTTCTGTGTGTATAAAGAGTTTCAACTTGCCTCCTGTCAGATAAAGGTCTAAATACAAAAATCTCGAAAAGGCTAACCCAAGGTATTTCTTTTGTTACCTGCTTCGAAAAGTCTAAAAGTCTTAACTTTTTTTTTTTACATTTTTCACTTTACTCTGAAACTAACGGACATATTTAGAAGCAATGTTTGCGCGGCTAAAAGATAATTTTATTGTCGATCTTCCGGTTTTCTTTTTTACTGAATAGTGCAAACCCGTCTCCAGTTTTGCTAATATATGTCGTGCAATTGCAATTATTTTTGACATACCGGCAAATCTCAAAAACTGGAGCTCATAAAAAAATTCTGTGCAGATTCACGTTCAGCGGCCCATATAACTAAAGAAAAAAACTTGTAAATTAGTGTAATAATTTTGACATTTTAATTGTTATGGGCTTTTTGGATATTGCTGTTTTGTTCTTCTTAAATATGCATTTCAGATAAAGTTCGGTAAGGCAAAAGCTGTTGGAAAGTTCACATATAGCAACTTTCTTCCCCCTTGGATGCGTGTCTGGTAACTTTTGGGTATCCACGAATCGGCTATCGATTTTCGCTATATTCTTGTCATGTGGAGTTCTACTCAGTCATGTCACGTGTCATCGATCGGAATAAGTAGTGATTATGAGATGAAGCGGAGGGTAAATTCCCTATTGAGAGAATAGTTTTGTCGTTAGTAGTAGTGGTCGTGTTTTTCTCAAGCTTTCGGCTCAGCCTCAACAATTCGGCTGCACTCCTTTAAAATACAAAACAGCCAAAAATAAAATAGTTCAGGAAACACATTAAAAACATTCATACATTTCCGTCTATAAGCACTATATGGCAATTTCAATGCGGAACAGGAAAGACTCTGCACAACCTTAAGATACAAAAATACTCGATTTCACAAATTTTGTTAGTTACTGTATTTTAAAACTGTGCAGCTGAATTGTGTTTGGCAGGAAGCGCCAGCACGGATATGTTCGGTTGTAGTACCTAGCTGGTCCCATAAAATATACCATATTAACTTTTTCCATGACTATTAAGCAAGAATTTCGATGTAAAAGCAAAGCCAAGAGCATCCCAAACTTCGCCTTTAGGTTATAACTTGATGCAAAAAATCCTTCGGCGTTTCTTAGCTTCAGTCAATATTAAGCGCAATTTGTTTGGTTTGAGAACATCTCGGAAAATTTTAAGTGATATGAAACTGATTACCAAGCCACTCTAGATGAAAGTAGAACTTTCTCTTGCGTTTGGCTAACGCTTCAAATTTCGATACTTCGTGGACTCTGGGTCGTACGTTACATTGTTTACCATCGACGTCAAACTCGCCATTGTTAAAATTTCTAAAATCATTCTAGACAAAATTTGTTTAATTAAAAAAAAATATATATAACTTACAACACGGTTTGAATTCAGTTGACAACTTAAACCAAATACCCGAACTTCTTTATTAAATAACTTATAGCAAGAACAAATTATATTCCACTGGTTCTTAGAAGTGATTGCAATAATGTTAAAAAAATCATCTTAATGTGCGTTCTAGAGCTAGAAAATTTTTAGAACAAGTTAATAAAATTATCCTATGGATTTATATTTGTTTTTTGTTTTAAAATAAAATAAAAATCAACTAAAAAAAAATCTCATCTCATACACCGTTAATTAAGAAGTTTTTAGTGTAATTATTTTTAGTTTGTATAAAAGAAAATTATAGTTTCGTTAATTTATATATATAATTTTTGTAATTTTATGTAGAATTTTTATATTTAGTTTTAGAACTTTATTTATAAGTTGAGCACCAACAAATTTTCGGTTTCCAGAAATAATTGAAATGACAATAAATTTAATAATTTGTACAAGCTTCATGCTACAAAATACCACACCTCATCCCTACAATCACTTTGTCCTGCAATCTCTTTTTAAATGTTAAAATATTGTCTTGTCAAGTGTTTCATTAATTATGGCCGTCAGTGTAAATTTATGTAATTGTACAGTTTATATAAATTAATATGTACGAATTTAAGCATAAATAACATTTCCAATTTTTTTAAAATAAAAATTAAAAATTTAAAAATACATTAAAGAAATTTAAATTGAAAAGAAAAAGAAAGTTTGTTTTATTCTCAAGCATCTTTTCGGCATTTCAAGTGTAAGTATGTGTGTGTGAGTTTGTGTTAAAATATCATTAATTATTTCCAGCTGCAACATAATGTTGCATTCAACTGCAACACAAGTGAGTATACAAATTAAATACATTTTGTTACTTTATTTGATTAGTTATTAATGTTAAACAGTTGTCTGGGGGTCGTCTTACAAATTAGTGGCGGCAATTTTCATCTTAGTCGCTTCGCCCCAAAGCTTAAACGGAATTCTTTCATTAATTTAAGAATTTATTTTAGATCATTAATGAGAAGGATGGATTGTCTACAACTTGTCTGCATAAATTCATTAAAGTTCATACAGTTTTTATTCTTAATTAAATTACTAATACAATTTAAATTAGAGTTTAGGTCAGATGGAGCAAATGTTTCATGAATTTTTTCTGGCCGATTCTACTTGTGATAAACCAAATAACACAAAGTATACAAAATTTATAAGATTTAGTTTAAGATGTTGTCCCGAATATACATAAAAAAATTTTATTTCATGTAGCTTAAGCCAATCTATATGTCAGCATTTCGTTGGAGCTTATCAGTAGTGAGATTCTGTAACTTTACACAATAACAACAGTTGTTATATTGTCAACTTATTAAAGCTGTTGTTAGACTACTCCACAAGCTGTTCGACTTCTGCACAAAATGCAACCCAGATATAATGTGTTGTTATTGCTTTTTTAAAAATTTCCATAAGCTCATTTGATTAGGGATGCATTTTCTACAGAAGTCGAAAGGCTTGTGAGATAGTGTAAGTTGTTAGCAGTAACGATTGCACGATTCTATGACTTCTTGTTAACGACGTTTTTTAAATCTGACATCAAATGGCATCTCTATAAAATAAACAAAAAGCGCAAAGAGGAATATAACAAAAACAATTGAATTTGTGATTGCGAAAGAGAATACAGAAAACTTTTTAAATTAAATGTTTAAATAATAGAAGTATTGTTATTTTGAAATGTTTGTATATTGTTGTTTTACATGTCTGTATATTGTTGTAGAACAGTAACTTTAATTGTTGGTAAAAGGTAGGTGGTATGGCTGAACAGCTGAATCGTTGTCTTTTCATTTACAACAAAAAAATTATTGTCGTTACCAAGCAAAATATAAATGAATATAACGTTACGAGCCTTAGCCTAATATTCAATTTAGATTCACAAAGCAAATACGTTCGAAATAATCATATTAATAAACAATTAACTACTGGCTTGAGCTTTTCATATGTTTACATGTTCACATATACTTAAGTATAAAATCAAACCAAAAAAGTTTGTCTTGAGTAGAACAAAAATCAGAAAAATGGGAATGAAGAAAAATAAACCGATGGCATCGCTGGGAAAGTGCACTTTAATATCAGCTTGAGAGTGATTTAATTCTCGTATTAAATTTTCACGAAAAAGTTGTATATATAAGAATTAAAATCACATTCAACAGAGCCACCTGACAAGTGGTGGTAGCAAATACACGTGAACACTGATTATGGAAGTGTAGCGGCTTCCGAGAGTGGCGCTACTTTGTTCTGCTGTGTACGTTGAAAAAATAAGTTGATGTTAATTTTTCCCTTGTTCCTTGGAATATTAATCATACCCAATTCTTTCTGAATATAACGTTACGAACCTTAGCCTAATAATCAATTTAGATTCATAAATGAATGCGTTCAAAATGAAATAGTGTTTCATGGTTTCTTGAGCACTTGTTTCTTCGAATGCATTCTGAATGCCATCGTAAATCGTAAATAAAGCTATAGTTTTTGAATTCATTAAAAACGCATGCGATTTAACTACGTAATATGTTGCATAAAATACCCACTGAAAAAGGTGTGCAAAAATGGAATTAAATCATTACATTGGCACATTTTCATAAAACAAGTCTTAGCTCCAGCAAAAAATAAGAAGATAATAGCTCAGTGGTAGAGAGCATGTCTTAACAGCAAGAAGAGCATGGTACGTATCCCAGCTGCGGCAATATTTGTTTTATTTTAATTTTTTTATATTTGCATGAAAAAACGTCATCGAATCAGGGAACTTGCATGGGTTCAATTCATTCACTTTACTGGAGATCAATTTATTTAAATTTTCATGTAAACACATGATCTCCAATGTCACGCCTGTGTTAAAATCATGCATGTTTCACCTAAATCGAACCACTTCGTCGTCATTCAAACACATGATTAAACTACTTTCTTGTCACGGAATATTTTGCTGGGTAGTTAACCGACAGCAATTATTGCTAAAAAATGTTACAGGGTAGCAAAATTTACAATTTTATTGCACCCTTTTTTAACAATGACAACTATTGAATTGAAGAGAGAATTGCACTACAGGACGTTTATGACTATTTTCTCAATGTCATTGTGTAATTTCCTTTCCATTTTAATAATAATTGCACAGAAAAAATATGTTTCGTTTTTGATAACACAAATTCCGGAATGGTTATTAAGAAATACATATAACGAAATATTGTATTAAGTTAATAACAAGTGTTATTGAAATTCATATTTTTTCAATAACATGGTTTTATTGTATATAGTTCTTCTTTATTTTTTCTGTGTGGTCACCAAGAAGTTTTGATAGCGGCGCACAGTGGACAATTAAAGGAGAAGGCGGTCAGAAATCTATAACTTTTGATATGACTGGAATTTTGATTTTTCGTTTAGTAGCTCAGACTTTGGCCTTTAATTTTTGCTATAGAACGTAAACATCGAGCGATAACAAAAAATGTTATGGAGTTTTGAGAATACATTTACATTTTCACTTGAATTGGGGAGTGATTTTTCAAAAGGGGCTAATTGTACTTCCCACCTTGAACAAACCTAAGAACGCCATCGCCCTTATGATGCTTAACTGTACCCTCTAAATAAAAATCCATTGCAAAGAAGGTTGATAAAAAGCATAGTTTAGTACAAAAGGGCATATATCCACCTCATTGTTGAGTTTGATTTTTTTTCGGTTATATTTATTATTGTATCTTCAATAAAATTGAACTAACAATAAGTAATCAAATCTTAACTCTAAAATTAAAAATTTTTAATCCAGTCAATGCCAGAAAAAATATATGTTTTAGCGGTTATTTCTATGGTTGACTTACGTGTCCCGTGTTCCGCTGAGAGCAAGAGTGTCCCTCCTTCTCAGCCAAGTGTTGCCTGTAAAGTTAATGATGTTTCGGGATAGGGGATTTAAGTGCAACTCAAGCTTTTTTTATATATCTTGCGACGTGTTTAAAAAACATAGTCTTAACCAGCGGCACATCTAAATCTTTATGAATTCGCTTGTTTCTGACATACCATGGGGCTGCTGTAATCGTACGGAATATTTTATTTTGTCGCCTTTGAACTTTTTCTACATTTGATGCCGAGACAGTGCACCATAAAAGGATACCGTAGGACCATATTGGTTTTAGAATGAAGTTGTATAGAAGAAGTTTATAATCCAGGCTTAGTGTAGAGCTCCTTCCAATTAGCCAATTCATTTGAACTGCTTTTAGTTTCATTTGGTTCACCTTTGCATTTATGTGAACCTTCCATGTTAGACGACGATCAAGATGAACATCGATATATTTTACTTCAGTGTGTTGATGTATAGTTTGGTTATTGAGCTGTATAGATGAGGAGGTTTCACTGAACAATGTAAAAGTAATATGTAGACATTTTTATTCGTTAATTTTAGCCATTGTTTTAGCTATTTTTCCAACTGGGGTATATACTCTTGCAATTTGCAGGAAGCTTCTTGATGGGCTTTGTGAACACTTAAGAAATCTGTATTATCAGTGAATACTGTGTATACTGTGTTACTGCTTATCGGCAAGTTAGAGGCATATATCTGATATAATAGAGGACCGAGGATGCTGCCTTGAGAAACTCCGGCTTCAATCGATTGCGAGGGACTTAGAAAATTACTTTCCTTAACAACACATTTTCGCTCAATTAAGTAGCTTGCTAAAACTGTAATGGTGTTTGTGGGTAGGTTTTGCTTTAGTTTATGTATTAAACCTTCGTGCCATACTTTATCAAATGCCTGAGAAACATCGACGTAGAGCGCAGAACAATATTTCTTTTCCTCGAAAAATTTTCTAACCACATTCACGAGTCTATGTGTTTGTTCAATCATGCTGTATTGTTTCATAAAACCGAATTCATAGACTAAAATGCAACCAGTAGCATTTATATGGGTGTTAGCTTACTCATAAATAGCTTTTCAAATAGTTTTGACATGTTAGACAATAGGCTTATATGCCACCTTCGTATGATCTTTGCCTGGCTTAGGTATCATCAGCGAAACGTTTCATTCTACGGGATAGCATTGGAGGCGCAAAATACCGTATTATCCTTTTTGCAGTATAGGCCAGCTCTAAGAAATTTGTTTGCTAATTTTATCAACGCCTGAAGCTTTTTTCGAATTTAAGCCCGCAATACAGTGTTCAATCTCACGAATATTGAACCTCAAAGTAACATCTGGTATAGCGAGGACTGGTGGCAAGCTCAACTATAGTATCAGACGTATTTGGAGTAAATACTTCCTGCAAGTGCTTTGCAAACAGAGTACATAAATTTTTCAGCGTCAGTTCTTGCCCAGTTTTCATTCGAACGTCGTAATGGAGGCTTATATATCACTGATCTTTTGAAACCTCGGGCTGCTCTCTATAAGGAATAGCCTGTTTTATGTGTTGTGTCGAGCCCATTCAGAAATTTTTGAAGAGAAGCGGTTTTTTGATATTCTAGTAGAGTCTTAAGCTATTTAGTACATTCCTTCAGCCTAGATTTTAGTTGAGGGTATCTGTAGGGTTGCCATTCTCGACGAACTCTTCTTTTTTAAGATAAAAGCCGTTCTACATCTGCTGAATAAATTTTTTTATATTCCACTTGAAGATTTGTAGTAGTAGCACCTAGAGCAGCTTGCTTAAGGTTTGCCTCAAACATTCTAATAGAGTCATCTATGCGAGGCATTTTTAATGGAATATTTGCTGTGCAATGTGCACTCACATATTTTTTGTATTTCAACCAATTAATATCTGTGGTTGTCATCGGTAAATCACAAATGGGTGATTAAGTTATTTGTGAATATATAGTTGGTGAGTGATTTGAAGACAAATCTAAAGATGATTGAATTTGGATCATTTCGCTTTCATTACCATTCCAAAATTAATAACATCAGGTAATTTTCGGTGATCTGTTGGCCAGTAAGTTGGTTGTCCACATAATATAACATTCAAACACATTTTAGAAATATTGTCAAACAATTAGACGAGATCCTCAGAGCGTGTGTTTAGCGTTGTAGTCACCGGGGGCCAAAAAGCGTGGGCTTACTGAATTAAAAAATGTACTATATTGATTTGCTGTAATAGAGTACCTGGGAGGAGAGTAAATTGATGAAATCACCAGGTTTTGATGAACAGCTTCAATGCAGATGTTATAACTATAGTTGCTTGAAGAAGTCTTTACAATGATCACCCATTAAGTAGTGTTTTAATCGTGATTTTATTAGTATAGCCGAGCCACCACAAGCTCTACCTTGGGGGTTCTTTGTATAGTAGAGAGTATATCCGTTGATTTAAAACAGCTCCTAGCTGTAAAATACGTCTCAGAGTTAAGCATTTTTATTAAAATTTAATTGAAAATCACACTACAGGACGCTTATGGCTATTTTCTCAATGTCATTGTGAAACTTCCTTTCCATTTTAACAATAATTTTATTTTATTGCTGTTAAACACTGGTCATAGTAGACAATTTCACAAGAAGGTGGTAAAAAATCCATAGCTTTTGATATGACTGGAATTTTAATTTTTCGTTTAGTAGCTGGGACTTTGGCCTTTAATTTTTGCTATAGAACGTAAAAATCGATCTATAAGAAATAACGTTATGTAGTTTAGAAAATATTTTTACATTCTCAGTTGAATTAAGGAGTGATTTTTCATAAGGGGTTATTTTTATTTCCCACCTTGAACAAACCTAAGAATACCTCTATGATGCTTACCTGTATCCTCTAAATAAAAAGGCATAGCTTTTCCGTAGATAAAAGGCGCAGTTTAGTACGAAGGCGCATATTTCCAGCTAATTGTTAGAGATTCATTAAAACTTTTTTTCTATAGTCGATCTATATATACCGCCAACAACCACTGTACATGCATCCTACGCCTCGGACAACCTTATCCACCATGTGTGATAATCACAGGCTTAAGTTTCCACGAAACATTACAATAAACCGGCACATTTCCAAATGTTTTACAATAAAAGGTTACATATCCAAATGTTTTTTAATTTTTACAATATGTATATACAAAGAAGTTAGAATAAGTTTCCCTTTTGGTCTGATCGTGCAGCATATCGGTACATGAAACTAAGTGTTCTTTTCATCTGAGGTAAATATTAGGGCAAATATTTTTGTCCAGCATGTTAACCCTCTGACTCCCCCACATAACGGTAATTTTTGGCTCTTTTCTAAGAAATCGTAAAAAATAGCCATTAAAAGGGGAAATAGCGGAATAAAATGTTTTACAAAAATTTTGGCCATAAAATTTTACAATAGGTTTTCAAAGACAACCAATTACCATACTCAACTTGTGCACAAGAAATCATTGAAAACTTAAACTATGTTTAAGGGTTAACTTCATACGTATTCACAATTAGTACCCGGCATAGGAAATTTTGTAAGTCTTACGTTCAAGGTATAATATATGTTTAGCATTTTTATGTAAAACATCACGAGAAAAATTTTGCTGGAACATTTTAATCCTCTAACTCTTCGTTTTATGGGTCTTTTTGTACGTTTCGGAAAAAATGGGCAAAAAACTCCCCTTCAGCGACGAACGCTAGAAATCATTGAAAACTTAAATGGGTTAATTTCGTACTTATGCACAATTCGTACGCAGCATATAAAATCTTCTAAGTCTTACGTTTAAGGTATAATATGTGGTCAGCTTTTTTTTTTAATCACAGGACAGCAAGGAACATTTTATAAAAGATTTTTTCCCGCTATATCGCCGTTGAAGAAAGTTTTTTCCCCTTTTTTAAGAAATATACAAAAATACCCATTAAACGATGAGTTCGGGGGTTAAAATTAGGGATGTAACGATACGCCGTTTTGCCGATCCGATACCGATACCGATATTTAAAATTAAATATCGCCGATACCGATTCCGATACCGATACGAATATTGAAATTGAGTTCAAGTTTAGATTAACAAAACTCAAGTGCAATTTTTTATTATAAAAAATTACATTATAAGAGAAAATATTTAAAATTGATAAAACATTGGAAGTAATTTTTAAGGAGCTACATTTTCTTTGCTTCCAAAAAATTTATATTAAAAATATGCAGATAATTAGTAGAAAAGCAAGAAAAAATGTTTAATTTCTTTATAAAAAATACTCGCCATGCTTTTTAAAAAATTGATTTTTTTAAAGGACACTTATCAACTAATATTCTTCTATAACTTAATAGTTTATTTATAAAAAGACTTCTAAGTTTATATATATTCACTTAAATTTACATGAAAACACAGTTCTGAGTTTAAATTCGCATAAAAAAGTTTTGAAAATGGGTAATTTTTTATCATTTTTCCTTGAGGAAAAATCATTATAGAATACCGAAAAAGAAATTTGTCCTAGCATCGCTTTCAATTCGATGATTGGTAGCCGAAAAACAGAACTTCTTGCAATGGCAAGGATATGTAAAACTAATTAGAAATTATCAAAATTTGCAATACTTCCAGATCGCGAATTCTACATTTTCAATGCTTCTTTGGAGTATCTTTTTTTTCTGGAATAAGATTTAAAGACAACGACTTGAATTTGAATTCATGGTAAAATTAACAAAAAAAATTTTTTTTTACAAAATAACAGCATAAAATATTATTAATTTTTAAAATTGATATTAATAGGATTTAAAAAATAACGAAGTGAATTTAATTCATGGTAAAATCGAAAGAAAATAAATTATTTGTTAAAAAAAAACTCTGAAAAAAATTTTTAAAAGTATCGGCGTATCGACAGTAAAATATCGCCGATACCGATGTATCGGAAAATCTGAAGTATCGCCGATATATCGGTATCGGTATCGGTATTCGTTACATCCCTAGTTAAAATGTTGCGCAAAAATGTTTGCTCTAATATTTTCTACAAAGTTGCTGAGCATACCCTACACTTCAGATGTAAACATTACATAGTTTCATGTACCGATATGCTGCACGATTAGGCCAAAACTTTAACCAAATTCCGATATGACCTTGCAGAACGCCGAAACGGTTTCCTCTACCAGAATCGCTTTACAGAACCCCGTAATTTTGAGAAATGTTCGAAATTGCTGTATAGTATTATTTTCCCACCTGTTGCCAAATTTCAGCTTTCTACCTATAGTGAAGTTGCCCTCCAAAAATAAGGGACAGCCTAGTCCCCCATGGTTATTTTTACACCCAGATTTATCTGTCTGCCAAATTTGGGCTCATTAGCTATAGCGGAAGTGCATAAATTTTGACTTTGGGTTAGAAAAATTTTTCTGTTTCACACGGGCGGAATCTGGCGGATATACAACGGGGTATAGGAGTGTAGGGTAGGGTTTGAATTAAAAATAGTTCAATATTTTTTTTGACGTGGTTTGATGGGAAGGAGTTATACTCTTTTAAATAGGAGATTTTTTTTGGCTAATTTGAACCTTTTTAAAAAATTTTGTAAATTTCTAAGAGACACAAAGACTTTTTCGTGGCACAATAGCTTACAAGTTACATAATTATACAAAATTTAATTTGCTTTAAAATCTCTTAGAACAAAAATGTTATGGTCATTTTAAAATTAAAAGTTGCGAAGAAGTTTTTAATTTTAGAAAAATACTGAGAAAGTTCATTTTGGATCACCCCGGTCGCAATGATATAGTTGAACTACCCGACTAGAAATTTTCCCAATTCTCATATTGGGGCCCGATTGGGAATGCATGTGGCACATCCAAAAAGGGTTATCCCATTTGTGATTTGATCGGGAACTTGTTGGGATAGCCCATCTACAAATTAATGACTTAACAAAAGCTCTTCCCAAGTGGGAAACTATTGGGAACTTGTTGGGAAAATCTAACACAGATTTTTAATCGTATATTATGCGCATCTTCAAAAGAGGTAAATGTTACATACTTTGGTCCCTTGGATAGCTTCAGCAATTTTAATTCAATATTAGAGTTTGATATTTTCCCGATTTGAGCAAATTTTTGCAAGATTTTGATATTTCCCCACAGGAAACCAATCGGGTCCCAAATACGTTTCTGCGTTACATCGGGACTGGGATCCCAGTTAGATCCCAAATGTGTTTGCATAAAAATTTCTAGTCGAGTAGGGCTGTAATTTTCTGGCTCCCGACCTTCATTGGTATTTACTTTCAAATGAGTGACATAAATTTAACATCAGTAATCATAAAAAAATTATTTTTGGCCGCTGTTAATATCATGGAATAAATAGATAATTTGATTTTTTCTCCGATGTATGACAGGACGATTTAAAGTCGAATTTTATAAAATACAGGGGTTATTAGGGAGTTTTTCCTCAGTTTATGCTCACGTTTATCTCCATTGCGATGGTCCGATTTATCTTATTTTCAAACTGTAACAGCCTATGACCCATAAGATATATTTCTGCCAAGTTTTGTCAATTTAGAGGCCCTCAATAACTTTTCAGAAGCAATATAAAATAAAAAAAAAATAAAGTAATGTCAGGCTAGATTGGCGAAATACCCTCATGTGCATGGGCTGGACGTTTATACCTTGTGTGAGAAAGATATCTGAGGGTGCTGATCCACAAGGTCCGAAATATCTTATTTTCAAGCTTTAACAGCCTATGACCCATAAGATATATTTCTGCCAAGTTTTGTCAATTTAGAGGCCCTTAATAACTTTTCAGAAGCAATATAAAATAAACAAAATTAAGTAATGTCAGGCTAGATTGGCGAAATACCGTCATGTGCATGGGCTGGACGTTTTCACCTTGTGTGAGAAAGGTATCTGAGGGTGCTGATCCATAAGGCTTTCACCTACATGGCTATTACCACCTTCTATCGCTTTGCAGTAGTGAAGTTGTGTGCCAGTGTCAGGACTGACACGAATGACCCTGAATTTATCTGTCTCTAAGCTAAACTTAAAATCAGGTTACAATATATGAATTTCAGTTTAAATGTTCACAATTCTTCTTGCATTTCCCGCGCACAATCACCTTGCGCAACTGTTGAATGAGCCAACACATGTTACACGTGTTGAAGGGCACCAATACAATATTGTGACTTCACACCCTGGCATGTATGAAGTTAGCGTCAATGCACCTCTTGGCAATTCAGATCGTTGCACTATTTTTTTAAACGAGAAGTAGCATAATCAGGAAATTATTGCCTACCAGTTGAATAATTGATGTGTTGCCTTCTTTGGAAAAGGGTTAGTGTAGAGAGAGCATGCGGTGATGTGGGGAGAGATAGAAAGCCTGATTCATTTATAGCTCTGCTGTTGCACGTTTTTTGCTGCCCCTCTGATGTCAAGTACAGGCATTAATTTTTTAAGCTGTTTAACCATTTATTAGTTCTTTTACTTCGCCGACGGTTCTGCTGAAATACCGACGAAGGACGGTGCTGTGAAGTGCATTAGGATATGCTAGTATTAATCGCTGCCGGTACTGCTAAAGTGATCAGTACTATACCTTCATCACTTTAACAGTCCAACAAAAACAACCACAATAACACACCAATGCACACCAGAAAAATTCATGATGTTGTGGGCTTGAACTCAAAACCTCAGGGTTTGTAGTCAAACGCGCAAACCATTCAGCCAACAGCACCCCCTTTTTTCGCCTTCTTTTCGTTCTCAAACCTCCCTCATCAACCTCCTGTGGGGGTAAAGGAGGCATATGGTGTTTATGGTGTATTGCCCTATACCCCTTATATTTATTTTAAACAACTGATAGGTTTCCAGTTAAAACTTAGGCGTTCAAAAGAACTGCCGGAACGTTTGAAACTTTAAAAATAAAACAGGCAGATATTGCCGATATTGTTTGTCAAATTAAAATCTGTTTTATTTAGTATTTTCTTCGGATTATATACTATTTTTGAGAATTAAACTTAGCCTTTCTAACTTATTGTAGTTATTCTATACATTATATTTGTTCCATTCGGTACTATGAAAATTGTAAAAGAGTCCTATTACTTTCTTTCATTGACCAATCATAATGTATTGCATTGGAATGCACTCAATTTAAGTCGACACTCAAATGTGTGTCACTTCACTATTATGATCGATCAGCATGTGTTGTTGATAATTATTATGGTGCATGCATAGTACATATGTAGGTTGTACTAGATTATGTATTGTACACATGTGAGGTACACTACGATCCCACCTCACAAAAAGATACAAAGCGATGACAATTTATTTATGAAAAGGCTCTTTGAGCTGAACTCAACGAAGTTTTCGGTAGTTAACTGAAAGCTGTATATCTTTACTTATTTATTTAGTGTAGAAATTATTTTTAAAATTTCGATGTTAGTATTACATCGACCATATGATTTTATGTTCACCGCTGAAAAAGGAAAGTCATACAAATAGTTTGAAACAAATTTAAATTCTGTGTGATGTAACACAAATATATTGAAAATTTATTTATCGGAAAGTAAATTTTTATGCCCTGACTATTTACATTTAATTTCACTAGTTAAGCAAACTTTTTTATTAACTTTCTGAGAAGGATATGGATACTATTTCAGATTGCTTAAGTACATTGCGTTTAGCCCATGCTTCACAAAGCTTACATGGAAAAATGGTTAAAGGAATCACGTAACTGCTTCAATTGTAAAACTTTGTCTCATATTCGTGATTTAACCGCCTTTACTGCCGATCGATCATTGAAAACTGCTGACTCCGCGACACTGCCACCGGCAACCGGAAACAAAGTTCATACTTCTCATAACAGAGGTAGGGGTCGTGGGTCCACCGTCAAAAGATATCAAACGCGATTGCGGGAAGTCTCGAGAAGAAGGGATTACCTATCAATCGATGGTTGATCCTAGCCTTACTATCGAGTTGGCCAAAAAAGTTGTGACTGCAAACTATGCTCAAAACCAAAATTTTGAAACAGAGAATCGACCGGTGCACAGAAAAAAATAAGTTTCGTTTTTGATAACAAAAATCCCGGTATTCAATAATTTTTTTTTCAAATTTCCTGTGATAAAGAATTCCCCTATATTGATAACAAAATTATTTCAAAATAAAAATATATATATAAATTAAAAAAAATGTTGATATGAATTTTTGGAAAAATCGGCCCAAGGACACGCCTACTTCCCATGTGTCTTGAAATTGAAAAATATAATTTTAGCTTCAATAATGCCCACAAAATTACAAAAAGTGGTCATGCTGATACATATGCAACTAGCAACGTGTGTGTAAATTTTTATTTAAATCGGACTAAGGACTCAAGGTCCTGCCTCTTTATTAAAAACGCTATCACTCCCACAAAAATTATCCGATCGCAATAAATTTTGGTATGTTAATTGATATTTGCAAGATATATATTTATGCCAAATTTGGGTATTCAATGTGGAAAATACAAAAACATCATTAATTGAAAATGCTTAAAATACTCTTACAAAAATAAAACTATAAGGATATTTGAAAGATAACATAAATGAAAAAATTAAAGAGGAAAACTAGCAATGTTAACGTCATTAAAAAATGATGAAAAAATCATATCGCACTTGATCCATCCAAATTTTTATTTTTTCACTTTTCAAAAAAAAAATCGACGCGTAGTATTAATATCCGCTGTAAAAATATCGTGCTATTTTGCCTACTTTTTGTTAATAAAATGGTTGGTTTAAAAATTCTTTTTCATATGCCTTTAATATTAAATTTAAAACTGTTTTGCTTCTACTGAACATTTTGACTTAATACCCTCTTGTTGATTAAGTGCGATATATTTTGATAAAAAAAATTAAAGTTTTGGATTTTGAAACATAAATTATAATAGCTTAACTTAATAATTATATTTTATAACTCCTAAAATAAAAAACGTTAAAAAAAACATATAAATACAAACTTATAACAAAGAATCATCGCTACTTGATTCTTCCCAAAATCAATTTTCGCTTAACGAAGAACTCATCTCGTCCTCTATTATCTCATCTTCGATTTCAACATTTTCTCCAAGAATATATTTCTAAATTTCAGCATCTATTATTTTATTTTTAGTCTTAATGTTTCTCTTTGATGATAATACGGGATCTGAAGAAAACAACAAATATGTCATTAAATCTTTATTTCTGTTTTCTCGAGACGTTTTTCTAGTATGAGATAATCGCACTTTCCTCACATTTTTATGGTTAACTTCCAATGCTTCTTCAGACAAACATCCTAGAATGAAAAAAAGCTAATTAGTTTTTTATTTAATTTTTTGTCAGTAAAATAAAATGTGTAGATACCAATTGGTAAATTGAAAAAGTCGATAACATCACATCCATGAACTAAAACCTTATGAAATATGCTAGGCATATAATACCATCCATAGTGTATTAAATACATATTTCTAGTGATTATTAGTAGCTCCTTAAAGGTTTGTACATTAATTGGCGATCCACAAGATAACACTCTCAATATAATGGCAAAATTATCAATAAGTCGCTTATCAATTCCTGTAATTTCGGCCGCTACTTCACTGTTCGAAAAAAATCGGCGTGACGTATTTCCGTCGTTAGTATTGCCAAATCCAGACTTAACTTGGTCTATTATTAATCCTGTTCTTTTTTTGAATTCATTTTGAATTCTTTTTTTGTTTTCCAAAAACTGTTTGTTGTTTTCTTTATCTACCCGCCAAATTTTAATAGGGATTCGGTAAGCAATATGCAGCAAACATTCAAAAAATCTTATCCAACAATGAAGCGTAGAAAGTCCATACTTGTAATTGTCTACATTTGGAGTTTTTGAAAGGTTTATGTTGTTCATCTCTGTCGGACTTGCATTGCAAATAAAACACCTACTTGATGAATTTGTATCGCTTAAAATATTTACAACTGCACCATCTATCATTGTAAAATGCATTTCGTAAGAAACTTTTACAACTACACCTTTCATTTCTATGACATCACATTCCATATTTTTTATTTTTTGATTAACTTCGCTGAAAACTTTCTTAACTAGATCAGGCTTCTCTTTTTGTAAACCAAATTTAATAGGCCTACAGTACAACGTTGAAGATGGTGTTTTATTACACCATATTCTTTTTTTTGATGTCAAGTTTATCATTCTTGAAAATAGAAATTAATTTAAAAATTTATTACCTTAGTGGAACAAATGCTATGAAAAACATAAACTCATCCGTATGGTTTTCGTTTTGAAATTTTTCTTTGTAGCGGCTATGACAAATTAACGATATTTTACTTATATCTTCTTGAACATCACAAAGTTCAAATATACTTGCTGCTGTTCTACGCATTATGCTTTTTAAGTCCACTTGCGCTGAAATTTCCGTTGTTAATATAGTTGGTACCAATTTTTGCTTTTCGGTTCGCAATGCATACAAAGATGGAAAACAATTTGGATGTAATTCGTTGATTGCTTGGCGCAGAACACTGTATTTTCTTTCCGATAGATCTAAATCCATATATAGCGCCAAAGTTTTTGAAACTGGTAGACATTTCAGATTTGTTTCATGGCTTTCTGAAATAGAAATTGATCTTCTGTTAAATTCAAGTTCCTCAAGAGAATACTTTTCAATCAAATCTGTTACTCTTCTATTTTTTGTTTTGCTGGAAGATTCATCAAACATTTTTAGCGGTCTTCCGCGTTTTTTTTTTGTTTCTTTTGTTGCAGTTAATAGGTCCATTGCTTCTATTGGATCCATTGTTGTTTCAGAAGCCCTTGCTGCTATTTCTACTATTCCCACTGCTGGTATTGTTGCAGTATTTGCATTAGTAACAGCTGTTGGGTCTATGGAAGCCACATTTTTAAGGCAAGTTTTACTTGTGCTAGATTTCTTAGTATTTTTATTTTATTTATTTTTATAATTTGAAGTAAAAAACTGATAAACACATTGTCGGGATCAAAAAAAGTATAACTTAACCATTTAGAATTTTTTTTTCAAAATATCTTCGATTATATCTGCTTTCCCTCCATAACTTATTCACTTTGCCATTAAAAAACTGAATACTTTGTATTAAGTTTTTTTTTTGTTAAAATATGAATCGCCTATCTTGTGTTTTACATATTTATACAACTCTGATATTTTATTGTTTGAGGATGCTGCTATCCAACAATCAATTATATCGGAATTTTTTAAAATATTTGCCATCATCACAGATTAGTTACATTCATTTTTAAATTTATTTCTTAAACCTTGTTTACATTACAAATAGAGATGGACCCGTTAGTATTTTCATCCACTAGCACTCACGATCACTTATGTTAAAGGCAATTCAATTTGTAACACTTACGGTTTTTATACAATAGAAGTTTTTATAGAAAATACAAATTTCTCTCGCATTTTCGATAATTTAATATATACTTGTATTACCGCTGCTGGAATATAGTTACTATCACACACGTGTATTGTAACTTAAAAACAAATGTGTCACGCTATCATCTCTAATTTGAAACATATAAATAACGGCAAATAATATGATAAAGCAAAACAAAAATATGAAACAAAAAAAAAAACTTCAAAATCGAAGTCAATCGCAACTTACACTTTACAATAGTAATTTAAATATGAAACAGAATCTAATTTATAATTTTTTACTATTCAAAATATAAAACGTGTTACGCAATGATATTAAACACTCTTAAATGCCTAATATTTGAGTAAAAATCATAAAATTAGGCATTTCAAAAAACGCATTTTTTTAAGTCGTGGTAAAAAATAGGCACTAATTTTTGAATACCCTGTTAGCTAAGAGTATAAACTTACAAAAACAGAAAAAAATATCTAATTTTATATAATTTTTTTTATACTCCATCAAACATAAGTAATTTTTGGATTTTCAACAAAAAAAATTTGTTTTTCAGAGCAATAAAAAAAAGTTATTTTGTAAATAAATACTAAATTCTAAATCTAAGTTTAACTGCAAATATATCAAAGTATCTGAAAACCAAATTTCGAGTGACTTTAAAAAAAAATGAATTTTTCAGAATTATTTTTGTGAAACAACTAAAACCTATTTTTCTGTTAAGTCATTTTTGCAAGAAATTATCTGATTTTAACGCCCTCTCGTGGTGGCAAAAGCAATCAGAAAAATTTTTTTGTTAAAATTTATTTGAGATACCTTATTATCTTTCAAAAGATCTGTATTTAAAAACAATTTGAGATAAATTTTTTTATATTTTTGTCTATGGGTCGAAGCATAGTGCGGTGGTCGAGCATTGCTTATAGTCAAATAACAGAAATTATTGAGTTCACTCTACAACGATTACTAGCAAATCTAAGCGTTAATACGGGTCAGGAAGTATCGACCCATACCCCAGTACACCGAACTGCACCGGCTATCCCACAACCAATTTTTGACTCAACCAACAATTTTAATCCTGAAGATCGTCTATCAAATAATTTTTCAAATAACCACAATCCGGCTAAAATTACTACAATAACTCAAAGCTGGAACATTCGGTTCGATGGGTCTTCAAATGGGCTTAGGTGCGAGGAGTTTCTTTACAGAATTCGTTGTTTGACTAAGGAGAATTTCATTGGTTATTTTGACTATATCTGTAGCAATCTTCATGTCTTGCTAACTGGTAAAGCAAAATAATGGTAGTGGAAATACCACAAGTCAGTAAATCGAATAGAATGAGACTCGTTTTGCACCGCTTTAAAGAGGCAATGTAGGGATTTTCGAACAGTCTATGACATATGGGAAATGCTATGACATATGACATATGAAAATGTGTTAAAAAATAACGTATGTGCGAAGCAGAAAATGGCCACCACTTACACGATGTCATTTTTCAAAGCTAATAAAAAAATAATATATAAAAAAAATTTATGAAATAATCGCAAACTAAAAAAGTTATAAATAATTTAAACCATATAGCTAATTTTGCGCCACCCTGTGTGTATATCAGCGAAACAGTAGTAGGCAAAAATAGCTTTCATCGATTTTCACCTCTGTCAAATGATATTTATAATTTCTTTCATCTTAAGTTGTTACTCATGTTTTCACGTGTTCACAATGACTTCGACTGATCGGTGACAGATTCATTCTTGACTAAAACTAAGAAATTTAACTTATCCGTATCGGTGATATTCCAGACGGATTCGCACATATCTCTTGTTTCAATCTAAAACGATTCCTACAGAAGTTTCTCTTTTGTTTCAGCGTCTCGCGTTTATGTATGATCTGCAGCTACTCTGAGTTTTCCGAAGCAGGAAACTTCCGAAATATTACGCGAGATTTCATACACTGCCTCCTTTTCTTTAATATTAAATTTAATTTAGAATTATAAGAGTTTTCCGCAAGAGTCTAATAATTCATCCACAGAGTCAAGAAAGAAGGAAATCCTGCATTTCTTTAGTTAACAAAAAATCCACTGTATCATTAAAATTTAAGTTAAAAAAAATTAAGTTGTCTATCTTAGTTATTTTTGGAAGGAAGGTAAACAGAATACTTAATATCAAGCATAAAGAGTTTTTATTAAAATAGTTTACTTTGATATTAGTCGTTAAATGGAAACCATGGGCAACAAACAGCTTGTTATTTATACTTTTTTAGATGTAAAAGTTTATTCACAAAGTTATTCTTTGTAATACTTGACACCTTGCTGATATGCTGTAGTACATGCATAAATATATGACTTATTTTTTAATCAGACGTTGTATATACAGATAAATACATATACAAATTATACAAGAAAATACCTTCTAATCAGAATATTTCATTTCATAAAATGTGGGCTTTTTATGCAGGTTTTATTATTGCACAAACTCACTCGCACACATACTCACACAAGCCAACAACCTTCAATTTAGGATCTCAACATCAAACACACCTCAGTAAATCCTTGATTATATTAAACAGATTTATACCTACAACTAAATTACAAGTAAGTACAAGATGTAAGTGTAGACGTTGTGGTAGAGGTTGTAGGAGATGAAAGATAATTGCAATTCTGGCTTCTAAAAAAAAAAAATGTAAATTCTCATCCTTAAACTCAACGGCATAGAAAGTAACAAATCCCAACACATGGTGTGTCCTTGTCAAAGATAAAGCAGGAATAAAAATAATAGCATTCACAACATTTTGTATAAAATACCAAGTGAGTTGTTGTTTATAAAGGATGAACAAATGCAAAATTACAACAGCAAAAAAGTTGAAGAAATAACTAAATATGTATGTTGGTATATAAATGTATGAAATTATCCTGCAGAGAATATTTGACTACGTGGTCAAATTTAGCTGAAATGGACTAGCTACAGCATAGTCCTATGTATTGCAGTCATGGACCATGTCAATTGCACAAAAGAGCTTGTAGTGAACCGATAAGTGTTCGCGTTTTAATGACAGCAATCGATGTAATGCAATACTGGGTTATATGGTCCTGTCCTAGGACATCGTAATATTAAATCGACCACGTTTTTTCCATTTATTTGGGTTACCTTTGGACTAGTCCTAGTCCTCTATGGAGTATATTTTACATGCGTGTATGTACTAATCGCGTTGCCTGCAGGGCATATAAACATGCACATATAGAAAATTTTTGTATATAAAAATGTGAATTCTGATTAAGGCTGAAAGTTGCAAATTGGATAAAACGATTGCGACTGTATGAAGATTGCTTGTTTTATTGAAAATAAATAAAGACAAAAAGCAAGAAAACAACAAACAATGAAAAAAAAACCATATCAAACTCGAATTCGTTTTCGTAAGCTGCCTGCAGGTAACGTGACTAGTACGTACACACATTGAAAGCATACTCCATAGGGGACTACTCCAAAGGCAACCCAAATGCATGGAGAAAACATGGTCGATCTAACATTACGATGCCCTAGGGCTAGACCATACCACCGAGCTTTGCATTACATCGGAGTAATCTCAAAATTTGTCTATGTTACTACTTGATGGATCACTCTAGTGTTCGTGTTTTAACGAACACTTGTCGTTTAGCTACAAACTCTTTTTTTCAAATGCCATGTTCCATGACTGCATTATATTGGACTAGGCTTTAAACTACACCAAGTCACTATTCGGGGGATCATTATAAGCAGTCGTTAAAATCCAAGTACTTATCGGTCAACTACAAACTCTTGTTTGCAAATGATACTAGTCTATGACTGCATTACAAGGGACCATTTTGTAATAAATCCATTTCAGCTATAATGGACCATGTAGTTGAATGTTGTCTGCAGGGCTCGCACATACATACACACATATACAAACATGCATACATGCATACATATGTATAAATAAGTGCAACTGCAAGGAATTCATTAAGGTGGCGCAATGATTTTAACAAAAGCCATGCATTTTAATTTGACATACTTGATTTAACAGAATCACCAGAAGCGTTCGTGGAAATTAAAATAAAAAGATACATAAAAAAAGGACGTATTGTACTCAAGTCAAACATTCTTGGAGTTCAATATATATACATGTATAAAGACATTTCCAGCGAAAAGTAACATAACGCCATAGATATCTCTATTAGAATTAAGCTTGTATTTTCGAACCATATTATTCGGTTTTCCTAAAACTTTCTAAATTTAGAGCTAACTACCGGCTACACAATTATATAGAGAAGTAAAAATATATTACGTTTTCTTTGAAATACAGCTTTTCCCTGGAAATATCCATACACAGAAAAAACTAAATTTCATTTTCTTTAAAGGAATTCAACGAAATAGTAAATATTATGTCTAGGAACGGACCTACAAATATAGACAAAAATATCTCAACAATTTCATTGAAAAAAAAATGTGTTTTTTCAGTGAACAAATTGTTTAAATCTATAAAACAATTTGTCTAAAAATATTTTAAAATTGTACACAAAATAATTTACTAAATCAAACAAAAAGATTTATTGGACTTTCTGAAAAATATCAAACAATATTTTTGTCTGAATTTATAAAACAATTGATCTAAAAATACTAACAAATATTAAAGAAAGTAGTTTACTTAATCAAACAAAAATATTTAGTGGATTTTTTGTAATATATCGAAGAAACCTTTTGTCTGAGTCATCATCATCATCACCCATTAAGCATTTATGAAATTTCACTTTGTTAAATGTGTTCAAGTCTGAATGTTTATCTAAAGCATCCAAAAGAATGAATGAGAATACTGCAACGAAATTAACGAATTGATTCACGCAAAATTCTTTAGTAAACAAATTTGGTACAATCGCATTCCTTTTACTATCATTGTTGTTGTTATTATTTGTGTGTATGTCGTCATCGGTGTTGTTTTTTACGACACAGTTTTTCTTGTTGTTTTTGTTGTTTGCGTCCTAAATAAGAGTCAAACAAACAATTCATTGATTATGTAAAGAATATTTACTGAAAAGTAAATTTATTTTTAGACAAACTTTTGTTTGACAATTTTTTGGTGATACATTTTTCTGTGTATAGATTAATTCTGAGTGAATTCAACAAATAGGTGTGCCGTATGGCTTTTAATTTTAATAAAAAAAATTGGAGACAATCTTGTAGGTACTAGAAACATATAACCGCCATCTTTTTTATTTATTATTGTGTAGCTTCTGATTAGTGGCCACCCGAAGTAAAATATTTTACCAATTTCATACATTTTTTATAATTGATCTAGCTTTTTAAGTAGAAAAGATATTGAAACGATTTATGCTTTGTTTTATAGGGCAGTAATGAGCATTTAATATTGCTATGCAAAACTGAACTGGAATAATTAAATGACCGAAAAGTGACTACTTGAATATTACACAGTTTTTTCTCTTTTTATCGATTTTCAACTGAACCCTGTGTGAGCCCTGTTGAATGTAAAGCATTGCGTTTTTTTGGTAGTGAAGGAGGAAAGCCTATGTTACCATGACATAAGTTCCATTGGTCTAAACTATTATCTCCTGCAAAAATAAAGGTGCGAAAATTTATAATTTTTTAAAAATTCTCAACTTTGAGCTTCAAAAAAGCCATGTGGGGATACAGATAAAAATCTGATATTTTCATAAAATATAGTCCAGTACTTTGTTATTATGTCCACTTAGTGCCGTTTTGATATTTTTACTCTATTACGAGATATGATTTTTTGTAAAGTCCAATTTTTATCAAAAATAATGGGCCCAAAAACCGATGTGGGGATACAGATAAAAATCTGAAACTTTTCAAATATATAGCCTTTACTTTGTTCATTATGTGCACTAAGTGACAATCTTTTATTTTCGTTTAAGTGTTACTCTTAAAAAAATTAGAAAATAAAATATGAGGCAAATAAAAAGGGATCAAAAATACATATATTTTATTTTATTTTCACTTAAAAAATTATATCTCGTGAACAAATGAAAATAGCAGATTGTCACTTAGTGCACATAATGAACAAAGTATAGGTTATATATTTTAAAAATTTCAGACTTTTATCTGTATCCCCACATCGGTTTTTGGGCCCATTATTTTTGATAAAAATTTTACTTTAAAAAAAATCACATCTCGTAATAGAGTGAAAATATCAAAACGGCACTAAGTATACATAATAACAAAGTACTGAAAATATCAGATTTTTATCTGTATCCCCACATGGCTTTTTTTGAAGCTGAAAGTTGAGCATGTTTTTAAATTTATAAATTTTCGCACCTTTATTTTTGCAGAACATAATATTTTAGCACAATGAAACTTATGTCATGCTATCATAGGGTTTCAATCTTTACTACTAAAAAAACTCAATGCTTTACGTTCCACAGGGCTCACACAGGTTTCAATTGAAAATCGATAAAAAGAGAAAAAACTGTGTAATTTTCAAGTGGCCACTTTTCGGCCATTTAATTATTCCAGTTCAGTTTTGCATAGCAATATTAAATGATCATTACTGCCCTAAAAAACAAAGCATGAATCGTTTCAATATCTTTTCTACTTAAAAAGCTAGAGTAATTATAAATATGTATGAAATTGGTAAAATTTTTTACTTCTGGTGGCCACTAATCAGAAGCTACACAATAATAAATAAAAAATGGCGGTTATGTGTTTCTGGTACCTAAAAGATTGTTTTAAATTTTTTTTAATAAAAATTAAAAGCCATACGGTACACCTGTTTGTTGAATTCACTCAGAATTACTCTATATGCATTCGAATTTAAATTAAAAATACATTGCCAGATATTTTTGATCTCTTTCGTATAATTTACGTAATATATAACCTAAGGTCACAAAAAGGTGAAAACTATATGATGTAGGAATAAATGAATGGAAATTTTACCTGCGATACAAAGTGTAATGAACAGAAACTTATACGATATATTGGCACTCATAGTGGACTCTTATATGGAAGATTCCCAATTCAAATACTCTTTTCGTGTCCGTTGAAAGTTTAATAAAATATTTAATAAAATAAACGCTTAAATTCGGAAATGAAAATTGCTTTAATGTGTTATAAATAAATGTAGATACAGTTTTTGTATAAGACTGTCTGTCCATTATGTGCTACGAAAGAAGAACGATAATACTATTTATATGCTCTTCGTAAAAAATGGCGTATCCGTAATGCATGCTGTTGATTTTTCCAAAGTAACAAAGTATGACTTTTTAAAAAACGAGATTAAATTTATTCGGTTTTAGAATATTTGCGTTTGCTTCTCTTATTTCACACATCAGAATTTTAAAAAATGGTATAAGCTACATATGTTTATTTTAATCTTGTTGTGGGCAGTCTTGGGTATTGAGCGTTACGCTTTTATAGTACGCTTCATTACTCATTTTAATTATTGAAATTGCATTAAAATATACACTAAAATAACAGCGTAGATTTGCACTAAATATTTACAAACTTTGGTTCCGTAAAAATAAAAGAGATTTCCTTGTTTCTGTTATTTTTACTGTTAAATAATCAACCCCAAGTTCCGTAAAAATAATTGATCTTTGCTTTATATTTAAATGTTAAGATAAGAGGCTTATTATTTCGTATCTTTAATTATTATATTGTTAAATTTATATATTTTTACTCACAGTTTGTTATGTTAATTTCTACTGGGATCGAACAAAGTTTGTTCGGGTTTGAAATCCAACGTATCAACCATCTGGCCAAAGCATGGTATGTAAATTAGCTGCACGAAGGCAGCATAAACTTAATAAATTTTATGCATGTAACATTACAAATAAAACAAAAAACACACGCATATTCTTGGCTGAAATTGAACATGTGACCTCTCGTTTAATAGTCTAACGTACTAACCACTACACCACTGATTTTAAATGTGTGTTTATATAATTTCAATTACAATTTCCGTTAATTTTACGTAGAGAATATTTTGAGTATTGGTGTGTGTGTTATTTCTATGGATGTACTTTTTTGGTAGTTATAACATAAACAACGGACTATATTGAAAGCAACAGAGAATTCGTATAATGTGTATTTATTTTTTTATTGAATGTTAGTATCAGTTAAAAATAAGATTGCTTAGAATTTTAAATGTTTACTATTTTAAAAATGATTGCACGGAATACTTCTTGAGCAAAATACATTCTGTTACTGTTATAATATTGTGAGTGCATCTGAATTGCTTTTAATTCAAAATATGGTGTGTGTTCTGAAACATATATTGAATTCTTAAGACAATGTATTGAGCGTTACGTTAAAAAATGTTTAAATATAATTTACCTATAAATTTAAGGACGCCAAAAAAGCTAGCAGCAACTGAAGGGTAGAAACGATATAGAGAACATTATATTTCTAAAAATTTCTGATTTCTATCACACTGTGGGTTTTTATATGTTCGAGAAAGACCTAATGGTAGGTCGTATTTTGGAACAAATAATTCGTTGTAATTGACATAACTCTTAAATTATCTGAAAGAAGACTTAGCCTGCTTCTTGCTTATGTATAAGGGTTTGTAAAGAATTATTTAAAAAAAATTTCATTTTTATTTTTCATGTGAACCCAATTCAAAATTAAAAAAGTGGTCATAACTTTTAATATCATCCTGCGATTATTATAATTGTTTGTGTTTAGAGAGTAAATGTATAATACTTTATAATCCCTTGCTGATATTGTGTGGTTAATTTTTTTCGCAAAAATAATTTCCAGAACAAGCACGAAAGCAAATGTAACGCTCAATACAAAAAAATTTTAGAAAATCGAAATATGTACACAATATTCTTTCAGGATCCATTTAATGGGGCGAAAACTATAATACGAATCCTACCTTCTAATATTTCTATTAGTTACACTGGTAAAAATATATTTACATATATACATATTTTGCTGTGTTTGCATCCCTGTACCGAAAAAGAATTGATTTTTGCTTGTTTTCCCTCAAATTTCGTAAATAGTACCTTCCGCAAATAGTCAGTTCCCACAAATTTTTTCAGATTTTATTTTGACCTTAACCAGAAAAAATTGCTTTAAAAAAGCAGTTTTTTACTATGAGATAATAAAATACAAATCCACCGATATCGCTGCTGATTTTTGTATGGCGAGGTCCCGGTTCGGAGTACTACATTTTTGATATAAAAAGCGCTTTTTGAAGCGCTGAAAATCATCACCATTTTCAGCACTAAAACTGTAAGTATATGGCACTTTCTCGCTTAAAAATCTGCATTGTGTCAGCAGTGAAAAATCAGTTTTTTTTTTGTATTTTTTCTTTCATATAAGTTTACTGCTCCGAAACTAGCTCTTATTTTAAAGCGGATTATTATGAACATTTTTTGCTGGGTAGTTTCCGATTTATGGGGCCCTCAACGTCGAAAAAGTAAAATTTTGCTTGTACTACACCAGCAAAAAACCATTATAAGCTTCTTTGTTCCGAATCTTTTAAGAACTCTGAAATTTTTTTGAAAACAAATTTTCGTTACGTTTTGCATATTTTACAAAACCGTTTAACTTAATTTTTTGATTTTGGCTAAACTATTATGGTAAATGTTTTAATACGTGCCCACAGATCCTCTAAATTTTCAGGATGTGTCGCTCACTAGGCACAGATTTATACTGATTAAATTAGAAAACCCCAATATTTCGCCCCCTTTTTTTTAAATTTTCAAGCACTTGTAGCTATCTAAGAACAATTCAGAACGAAACAATTTTTTATGACCTTCTTTGTTCCAAATCCTTTAAAGATTATGAAAAGTTTAAAACAATTTTTTTGGTTAGCTTTTGCATATGTTAGAGAAGCGCTTAAATTAATTTATAATAATTATGGTGTTGGACACCTTTAATTTGCCTAAATTTAATTTTCGTGCATGCTTTAATACGTTCCAAAGATCCTCAAAAAATTTGAGGATGTGCTTATCACTAGGATCAGGGTTACCCTGGACAAAGTATATATGATCAAAGAATATATTTCCTTTTTTTTTAAAATTGCAAGTGCTTGCAGGCTCCTATTAATAGGTTAACTCTCCTATTAGCGATCGGTGTATCCTGAAATTTTTAGACGACCTTTGGAACATGTTAGAGCATAGAAAAAATTAGCAATAGACTGGCTGAACACACAACAAATAAAAATTTGGTTTGTTATCAAAAAAAATTTATTTTGCAGAATTTTATTAAATCAATAAACAGAAAAAGGCAACTCGAATTTTATGTTAAACATAAATATTTCCAACGAAAAAGCTAAAGCTGCAGGCAAACCGTTAACTACAAAATAAAATAAAAATAAAAGTAACAAAACTTTTATAATTAAAACTTGAATAGCTGCCTCAATAGCAGCCAAGTTTTCTTTGGAGTATTAACTTTAACATCAACGTAATTAATAAAAAAATTTATTATTTAAGGAAACTTATAAAAATACTACAAGATTTCTTACAAGAATTTTCTGGCATAAACTCCCCAAAGTAACTTTTAGAGATGTCAAGGAGCCGCCACTGTTAGCGTACTTTCACACTTTATTGCCAGTTGCAAACAACACAGATTAAATGCTTCTGTTTGGAGCTGTATTGCGAGTTCCACACTGTATTTAAAATTTAAATAAAAAGAAAACAACAAAAAGCTATGTGTATTAAAAATACAATAAACACATATAAATATTTCGATAAAATATATATTTTTGCGCTTTAGTGTGAGTGCGTGAGTACCCTGCAGATAACGCGACTAGTCCATACACGTATGTAAAATATACTCCATATAGGACTAGACTACTCGCAGTCCAAAGGTAGCCTAAATGTATTGAGAAAATATGGTCGATTTATAATTACGATGTAATAGTGCTGGACCATATAACCCAACTTTGCACTACATCGGAGTAGTCTTAAAAGTACTCCATGCCAGCACTTGATGGAGCATTCAAGTCTAAGTGCTGAAGTTGCACTTATCAACTCTTGTTTGCAAATGACATGGTCCATAGCTGCACTCCATAGGATCACGTTGTAACTACTCCAGTCCATCCAATATTATCTGTAGGGCATTCTTCCACCTCATCTTAGAAACAAGAATTACATTTTTTACTCTGCTGTGATTACTTTAGGTTGTCTCAAGCAGCATGTTTTTTCTTAATTTTTATGTATGACTAAAAACATGATTTTTTTCTCTTTCAATGAACGTTTACAAATATTCGCTGAGTATTTTGTGGCAAATATGCAAAATAGGTTTGATTTAAAATGCTGGGAAGTACTAATGTTTTAAATGTTATGGCATGGATATAATGTCTGACATTTTGGACTAAATTGTCGTTTATGCCTATAATAAAATTTTACAAATGATCTGATTTTCTACATTTCTTTGCTTGGAATAACAAGATCTCTATCATATGGTAGTCATTTTCTATTTTTTTTTAATTTTCCGTCTTTTGGTCTTTATAGGCTTGTGAAAAAAATCTTCACCATTGTACTGATAGCAAACAAAAACTACGATCTATATTTCAAACAACTAACGACACATATTGCAACTTTTGTTATTGAAAACTCCATTAGGTTAGGATGGCCTCCTAATATCGTTCTTCGAAAAGCCAAGTAGATAACCCAAAGAAGGCTGTTAACATGGGTATAAAAAAATAATTCTCAGAGTTAACAAGTAAACGAACAAAAATATTACTAACACAATAGGGCGCAAGAGGGACTGATTATCATATGTGATCGCCTGCTTCACGAGCAGTAAAAGGTGCCACTTTTAACGAAATGAGATCGTGGCTAATGGGCGATTGTAGCGCGACGCGCTCGCGCAATACCTATCAAGTCTCTATCGGGTGTTTATATTAATCCAGTTTGGTATATAAATGCCGGATTTCTCTAAACCAGGCAGCGATACATTCAAACCTAGAGCTACTCTGGGTCCCAGAGTAGAGCAACGTGTCCGAAAGCATTGTTGCAGACTAACCAACCAAATCTGGTAGTCGAATGCACACTTGATACACAGATTAAATGGTTGGCGTACCGTTGAAATTCTGTAAAGCTCAAATTCAGCAGAATCTATTTGGGATCGCGCGTACTAGATGGTCTAACGAGGCCACCACCATATCGAAGCTAATATGGACATAATGCAATTCTAGTAGATTTGCAATCTTAGAGGAAATACCTCGCAGGCAACTAGTCACACTTGTGGCGGTAATTATGGGATACTGTTTTATAGGTGCTCATGCTCGGAAATTGAATCTACCGTATAATGATTACTGTAGAAGTTGTTATAGGGAGGAGGAGAAAGAGCATGCAGAGCACCTGATTTGTTTTTGTCCCGCTCTTTCTGAGAAAAGGTTGGCTTCACTGGGCAGTCCGCTGCTGCAGGATTCATCAGCCTTATCAAAATGCGGCATTATATGGATAAAGTGGTTAGTCCGATAGTCAGGTTGCTTCAGTACTGATTCGAATGGGGAAATATAGCAAAAGTTTGCCTCTCTTCCCGCCTCCGTTCCAGGTAAAACAACGGGACCAATAAGGGCCAAAGTGGGCTGATTTTGACCTTCTAAACTAGTAACATGTGCAATCTAAACAAAGATTGTCAAGAATGTGTTAACCCGTCGGGACGATTCACATTAATTCGTTTCTATATAGTGTGTGGGTAAACTTGGATGATTTATAGTAAGTAGGCTGATAAGATTTTGTGTAAAGTTTTATGTGGACTAGTAAAGATAAAACATAAATTTGAAATATATCACAGCAATGATTTATTTGTATACCTCCCATATGTCCTAAAAATTAACATTAAATTTTGTTTACAAATTTTACATACCAAATTTAAACTTTATCACAAGTCTTTGCACAACCTTAAAAATCTCTTATAACTATTCACAATCTTGTGCAAATGGTCTTACATCATAGCATTTGGAAAATGGTGTATTTTTGTTCTCCACTAAAAAATACACAGAAATGTACATTCATATAAAAATGTATCATCGCATTGATGACACCCTATCATCAGAATTCTGACATTAGTGCTATGACAAATGTCATCAGTAGAACGAAAAGAGACGTCAATCTGATGACAAACTTCATCATAGAATTTTGCCTTAGTTTAATTGTCATCAATACTATGACTGGAATGACATCAATATGATGTCACTTATTAATTTATGTTGACTTTGTGCTGCCTATGTTATGGATGGTGACATATCTGAAAAGGTAGAGGCCTGGGATAAAAACCAACATCAGAAAAATAAAATAAAATAAAATAAAATAACAAAAAGTTAAACTAAAATAAAAACACGTAAAATTAAGAAAATAGAAATATATATAAATGTTTAAGTATTTAAGTCGGGTCATTGATAACAGATGATGTAAAGGTTGACATCACAATGACGTAAAATGTAATTGGGTAAAAACGAAGATACTTGCCATAGCATTGATGTCAAATTAAATCAGCGTTAGGACAGGTTTTCTATCAGCGACATCATATCAATCATATTTTGTCATAACATTGATTTCAATTAGTCACTTCCCTGATGTTGATGTTTCATTGTATTGATGACAGATTTGTCAACATTGTCATTCATAACCAGCTGATGTAAAGGTTGACAACACAGTGATGAAAAGTGTAATGGGATCAAAAATTAAGACACTTGAAATATCATTGATGTCAAATTATATAAGCGTTATGACGGTTTTTCTATCAGCATATGCTATGATGCAAGACCATCTGCAAAATATTTTGAGTTGGGCTATTGTGTTTTTTCAATCGAATGATAGAGTCTTTTGCGTGAAACACATCTCTGTTTTTATTAAAAACCATATACGAGTACATATATAGTAGTTGTAATATTTTTAATTTTAAAAATGAGTTTTACGGCAAGTTTACGTTCCAATTTTTATTAAATTTGGTGTAGAATCAAAAAAGTTAGTGAACATATAAGAGTTTGATATAAATAAACGTAACGTGTAAATATATTACTCATACGCGCCGGGCCAAAATATTATTTTTTAAGAAAATCCAAATATTTAAATACTTTATATTTGTGAAAATATTGATTACATCGCCTATTCCCCCCTTAAATTATTTCGGTTTCCATAACAAATTTCCTTAATTAAAATTTAAATTACACTGTATAACAAAATCGAAATGTTTGCTAAATAACAGGGTTCTAACGACTGATCCTGGTAAAGGGAACAATAAATAAATAATATGTGTGCATTGGTATTTTAAAAGTTTACGTCAAGAATTCATTTTAAGTGGAGTTAAAGTTACTCCTGTTGTACATTCCCGGCGGGAAATTTTGTACCAATTGTCTTCAATGTACTTTTCCTATGACTGGTGTAAATGTTCCCGAGCCATTAGCGGCGAAAACTGAACACATCACTTAACTAGAGCAAAAATTTATTACAAAGTACGCTCACTGTGTTTTTTAGCAAAAGCATTTGGACGCGCTAGACCTCCTAGTTTTATGAAGTTCGAAAAACAGAAGTATTTTATTACAGAAATTCAATATAGTACATTGTTTAATTCATTGGAAACATGCTTTTTGGCCGCCGGTGACTACAACACTAAGCATACGTTCTGGGGATCGCTGCTAATAACTCCTAAAGGTAGCGTTTTGTTTGACACAATTTCTAAAATAGGTTTGAATGTTATTTCAAGTGGTCAGCCAACTTAAAGGCCAACAAACAGAGCGATAAAAAATTCCTAATGTTATTTCCTTCGAAGTAGTAAAAGGAGTTCCAAGCGAAGTAATTAAGGTCAGAGCTTCTTTAGATATATCTTCAGACCACTCACCCACTTTTATTACCATATACTCGCTCTTAACAACCTCACCCACTTGCAACTTCATGTACACATCAATTAATTGGCTAAAATTTACAAAATATTTAAGTGACCATTACACGGAAAAGTTGGCGCTAAGAACGCCTAAAGACTTACTCATCTCTATTATACAGTTACAGCTAAGTATTAAATAAGCTGCTGAAAATGTTACTTTTACCATTCGACACGTGCGATTTAACAAAATTTATTCTGAAGATGTGGAACAGCTATTTTCTGAAAAAAACGAATAGTTCGAAAATAATGGCAACGCTACAGATTCCCGCAGTTAAAAATTATGATAAATGAATGCACCCAGCAGCTTCAAAAACTACTAGAACTCCAAAAAACTTCATCTTTGCTAAAACTCCTGCACGAACTGGACGCAACACCACAAATGGATTATTGGTTAAACCTCCGTTACGAAGTTCAAATGGAAACTGGACAGCAACTAATGCTGAAAAAGGTACGCTGTTCGTTAACCACTTGAAAAAGGTATTTACTCTAAAATCACCTTCTGATATAGTTAAACTGCACCCAGTTGTCGTGGAAACTATCGTTCCTTTTATATTTAATATTAGGGAAATTGAAAATGCTATCACTGACTTAAACTCGGCGAAAGCCCCAGAAGCCCCAAATAAAATCAATAACAAAATGCTTCTAGAGCTACAGCATACAAAGAAAATAATTCTATTCATTTTTACTGCTGTTTTACGAATATAATACTATTCTGCGGAATGAAAGATGTCACTGATCATCATGATACCTAAGCCCGGAAAATACCATACTAAAATGGAATCTTATAGGCCTATAAGCCTTTTGTCAAATACGTCAAATGATACTATTTGAGAAACTGCTTATGAGTAAGTTGACCCCTATACTATATGAGAGTGGACGCATCCGAGATCATCAGTTTTGTTTCAGGAGACAACATAGCACTACCGAACCAACGCATAGGATTGTAAATTTGGCTAGAAAAACATTTGAAGAAAAAAAAAATTGTTCTGCTCTCTTCATTGATGTTTCTCAGGCCTTTGACATAGTATGGCATGAAGGATTAATCCAGAAATTAAAACAAAATTTACCCTCTAACACTCACAATCAATTAGAAAGCTATTTAACTGGAGAAAAAAATTCATAATCAGGGAAGGCAATTTTCTAAGCACACCTCAGATGATTCAAGCCGGAGTTTCACAAGGTAGCATTTTTGTTCCGTTTTGTACCTGATATATACTTCCGATATGCCTACAGGCTATGACATTCACACATCAAGATTTGCTGATGGTACAGCTTTTCTAAGCGTAAGCGCAAGCCCTCAAGCACCATCTGCAAAATTTTAGGAATATCCGGATTAGAAATTTTCATGCAAAACCATTTAAGATCTAACTGGGATCTCAATTGCAATTTAACGCAGAAACGCATTTGAGACCCGATTGGTTTCCTGTGGGGAAATATAAAGATCTTAAAAAATTGCTCAGATAGGAAAAATAGCATACTCTAATATTGAATTAACTATTTTTGCTAAAGCTTTCCAAGGGACAAAAGTAAGCAGCAATTACCTCTATTGAATATGAGCAAAAACTACGATTAAAAATCTGTGTTAGATTTTCCCAACAAGTTCCCAATAGTTTCCCACTAATTTATAGATGGGCTATCCCAACAAGCTCCCAGTCAGATCCCAGATGGGATAACCCTTTTGGGCTTGCCACATGCGTTCCCAATTGAGTCCCAATATGAGTATTGGGCAAATTTCTAGTCGGGTTGTATTGCATCTGGAAAAATAGTTGAAGCAGAGGAGAATAAAAATAAACGAGCGAAAATGTGTACATGTTACGCTTACATTGCGCAGGGAAACATGTCCCCCTATTTATATCAACTAGTATGGTCTATGGACGACACAATCGTCCATATTCTAGATATACTAAACGATTTCATTAAGATTCACAACAAAATTAACCATCGTCACACAAATCTCTTAAAAAACGACCACACAATATATAATGCATCCATGTGTATAATTAATTAGTGATACATAGTAAATTTCCTATACCAAAATTAAATGAAAAATAATAGTAAAAAAAAGTTCTTTGAAATATGCTAATTCTCAATTTATTACAGTCCCTTCCCTTTTAGTTTATCCCATTCCAATAACAACATGAAGAAGAGAAAAAAATATGTATTGCAAATGGACGTTCATCGAGCTCAAAGTTGGAGCAAAAAGGAAAACATTTAAAAATAAAAATTCAGTCAAGTGCGCTTTGGCCCGCACAAGCAGGTTTCCGTATAAATGCACATATCGCGACCTTAGTATTGTTTTGGCCCACCGACAATTTTAATAAAATTGAGTTAAGTATGGAGTATATATGTTTTGAATACCCTCTTTCAGAATCCAAAAACTGTTTCGCGAAATTGTTCCTGGTTTCTGAGATATCAAGCATTCATTGTGCATTTCGGATATATTTTGAGAAAACTTTATGTAAATCTTCTTTGTTGTTTTTCTCCATTCCGACTTTTTGGCATATGGGCCAAAACAATACTAAGGTCGCGATATATCCCATTTCGTTTTTGCTCTTTTTTTCTCATTTTGAATTTTTTTTGTTTTGCTTTTTCGTTTAATTGTAGTTTCTTATATTTTAAGTTTTTTTATTGTTGATTTAGCGTTTTTTTTTTTGGTTTTTTCGCTTTTTTCATTTATACTATTTTTCGTTTCTTTGCGATTTTTCGTTTTTTGCCGATTTTCTTAGTTTTGGCGATTTTTTGGTTTTTAAAGTTTTTGTTGTAATTGAATATTGATTCACAACACTCACAAATTTTTTTTGTTTTAACGCTTTTTGACTATATTTTTAGTTTTTGCGATTTATTTTAGTTTTGGCGCTTTTTTCAAAGTCAGCGCTTTTTTCGGTTTTTGTGATTTTTTTCGGTTATTAGTGATTGTTGTTTAGATTTACCGACTTATTTCGGTTTTGACTCTTTTCGTTTTGGCGATTTGTTCGACTTTTAGCGAATTTGGTTAGTTTTGGCGATTTTTTTCATTTCAGGCGATTTTTTTTCGTTTTTGACGATATTTTTAGTTATAGCGATTTTCAGGTTTAGTGCTTTTTTCGTTTTGATATCTTTTTTGGTTTTTTGCGTTTTTTTTTTAGTTTTTTGTCGATCTTTTTAGTTTTGGTGATTTTTTGCGTTTAAGCGTTTTTTTTAGTTTTGGCGATTTTGTCCTTTCAGTGCTTTTTTCATTTAGGCGATTTTTCGTTTTGACATTTTTTTAATTTTGGAATTTTTTAGTTTTAGCGTTTTTTTATAAGCTCAAGAGTTTGCCTCTTACGGTTTGCAAGATACAGCAGATTGTCTAAATTACACAGTCAAAATTATATTCACTGATAGAATACCGTTTAATTTTTATTGTTTTAAATATAAGTGTTAATTGGTGTAGTCTATTCTACAGACTACACCAATTAACACTAACTTTGAAAATTTAAAGTGTTTAAGTTTTTGTATATTATATTAGTATTTCAATTTAATTTTTATTTGTCATATATTTGTTGTTGCAGCGGCCAACGTTTTACATGCTCTGTGCATATTTCAGGTCCGTAGCTCTTATGGTTCTCGAGAAAACAGCCTGTGACAGACGGACAGACAGACAGACAGACAGAGAGACAGAGAGACAGACAGATAGACAGACAGACACACAGACAGACAGACAGACAGACAGACAGACAGACAGACAGACAGACAGACATACAGATAGACGGACAGCGTAGCGAAAGCAATAGGGTTCCTTTACACTTTTGGTGTACGGAACCCTAAAAATGACCCATAACTGGTTACTACTAGTAGGGTAAAACGTAGAAGCCAGCCCCGATCAGTTGGTCTCTTCAGTGCCGTGGAAGGTGGTTTGTGCTTACTTAGCGATGAATTTTTTGTAGAGGCGTTACACCATGCATCCACTTGGGGCTTATAAGTTCAGATTGGATTCTTCGGAAGCTCTTTTTCGGTAGTTGCTTATTACATACAATTTATTCTAAACCCCATTATTCGTACTTTGCAGTCTTGTAAAATGACATCAAAGAACATTGGTACCCCACAATGCAAAGCTTTTGCATCAAAAGCGCTTTATGGAAAAGTACTTATGTGTCCTTTTCGAAAGTTCATATGTGTGATGAGTTGTATTTTGGTTTTCTTGTCTTGTTTTGCTCGAGTTTTTCTACCCTCTCCTTTGGTCGCAGCATCTTTTTCGTACTTGTTTGTTGCTACATATGTTTAATACGTATATTCGTGGGAATTAATTATGGGATGCCTGATGATTCCCATGCCAAATACAAAGTCACAAACATCCACACATACAAGTACGTATTAACTTTATTCGAATATATGTGTGTATGATTGTGCACTCACTTAGGCGCACATCTGTATATTTGTTTGTAGAACAGTTGATTGTGAGGCAGTTGCACTTGTTTTGCTGCTTGTTTGTTTGCAATAAAAAAATTCACAATATACCCAGTCATTCAGTCAGTCAGCCACCGCATTTGAGTCTTCATTTCGTTCATTGCTACTGGAACAATGAGTTTATGTGTGTGTGTGTGTGTGTGTGTGTGTGTATATGTGCGGAAACATGAATGATGGTTTATTCGTTTGGGAGTCAGTCAGTCAGTTAGCATTCGTTACTGATGGATGTGCGTCTCAATTGTTTCTAGTAGAACAGTAGTTGCAATAAAATTCGTCTTTTTGACACTTTACAACAAATTACAACAATTTGACATTTATGTTTTTTATTTTCAACTTAAATACACACTCGTCTATATATCTTTATATGCAAACGAGTATAAGACTTTTATATAAATTTAATATTTTCCTTTTTAAATACATTTAAATAATTGCATTTTATGTATGTCATGAATGTACTATGTGCGTGTGTGTTGTCACAAGTTTATTTGGACAACACTTATGATTTTCATAATGGAATTAAATGTCATTATTACAATAATACATGCATACATGCATACATGATTTTAATGTGCATTAAACATGTTGTTTGTTCACATCTCAAGTATTGCATATACAATTTTTAACAATTTTCCAAAAATCTTGTGGATTTGTAGTGTTTTTTTCATATTCGAATAAAAATTTCTACATTTATTTTTGCCTTAACCAATTCGGCCCCCTTTTTCCAACCACAACAACATGTGTTAACATTACAACAACACCATGTTGATGATGTATAAAAAGACATCATCAAAGTACAACGAAATAACGACGGACCGACCAACAGCAATATCATCAGATACAGTTAAAGCAGTATCAACAGATGCAGAAACAGCACTACAATAATAATGTTTACAACCACAAACATTTAAATTATGATGATGAATGTTTTAAAATGTTGTAATTACAAAATCCATTACAATCCCGTTCAGCTCTTTAACAGTAGCAGCAACAACAACTATTCAAAACTTATATAATGCATTTTTATATTTCTCCAAACACTCATTTTATAGTAACAAAATCCACTGATAAACAAATATTTATCTGTATCTCTTTAGTTTCAACAAATTTTATCTTATTATTAATATTAAACATTTTTTATTTTTATTGTATATGATTGAATTTTTGTTCTTATTTGTGAAAATGCCGTTCTGTTTCTGATGATGAGAACAATCATGACATAAATTTTTATTTAGTTAATTTGTTGCTTCAGCATTATTTCTTTATCTTTCTATTTTCAATTTGAAACATTTCAGTCAGCACATCTCAAGTATCTACTAATTTGGCATTCATCTATTGAATAATGACTCTGTACGAGTCGTACTCGTAATGAGTTTAAGTCATTTACATGCCGATCAATTAATCTTTTGGGACCATCAACCACTTGACAAATATGAACTCAATCTTTTGGGAGGGGGAGTTAAATTCTAATTGACATTTTCTAATTGATTTAAAAATGTAATGATGAGAAAGATTTGTAAGCCATTAAAAGTTTGTTTGATTAAATTTGTTAAATTGGTTTGTTGAAATGGGTTAATAGCACAACTTTCCTCAAATGAAAGAGTTAATCAAGCAATTATTTAATGTAAATAGATACATATAATTGAAATAAAATAAAAACAACAGTAAATACAATTTTTCACACAGTAATATACATATATACAGTTTTTTATATAAAATACTTAGGAGACATTAAAGGATCTATGGATATAAGTTGGAAAATAAGGTTGCTCGTAAACCACTGAAAATTTTATTTTTTAATCAATTTATTTATTATTGAAAAATATATTTGGAAGTTCATATTTGAAATATATAAAATTAAAAATTTAGTTTTTGGAAGATGAGCCAAGTCTGCAATTCACCGGTGCTTTAATTTTTAATTAAAAAAATGTGTAAGGGAGTTCCTGAATTTTTGATCTGGAAGTGGAGCGATTTCAAATCAAACACTCCACTGATTTTTTTTTGCAAGGCTTGTTATTGCAAGAACTTCTCTTTTTTGATGTCTATACATGGGATTTGATGTGATGCTAAGAAAACCAGATTTTTTTAGGAGCGAACACTGGGATAAGCCGTACTGGATTTATGAGCTTAATTCAAAATCCTAATAAAGATTAACTAACTATTATGGGAATTAGCTAAAATAAGCCACAATTTTTCATCATTATGTATAAGAAAAAGATAAAAAATAATGACTGCGATCGTACAGCGCATTTGTAAACTTGAAGTTATTTTGTTTATTTGCTGAACGCAAATTAAGCCACAACTAGTTGTGCGTTTTTTTTTAAGTAAGTAAGGCCTATTATTTCTTTTTTTATAATGGAACCTTCTACTTCACTAAATTACTAACGTATAGATGAATTTTTTAACACATACGTAATTATATACAAGGAGGAAGAGGACTGTAGGAGGAGTGGTGCGAATATATGACCTATCCTACTGAAATGACAACCTCACCTACTGTTCTCATCGAATTTGGTACTCCCTGTTTCGCTAACGAGGCTCAGTAGACCGAGAATAGGCGGTGTATTCTAAACAACTGCACAGTGAAAGTACTGTTGCCACACGCCTGTCTAGAGGCTATAATTGGCACCCCTGATGACAGACTCGAATGCAGCTGCCCAATCAGCCACCCATCTTAAAACAACCGATTAATGGAACCATAAACAATATAACAAATAGATCAATCGATGACAACTATTGAAATCAAAAAACGTATACGAATTGGATGACGAAATGTACGGAAGCTAACGGAGCCATCCAGGTTAAACCAGGTATGCGGAGAGTTCATCAACTATAAAATGATTATACTAGGTATGTGTAAAACAAGATGGTCAGACTCTGGAGAATTTAGAACATCAGACGTACAAGCATTCCACTACTTAGGCAAAGAAGCATCAGAAGTAAGATCTAGCGGTGTTGTCATGCTACTCTCAAAAAAAGCGCACAACGCACTTATTCAGAGAAGGTCACTCCGACAGAATAATTACGGCGAGGTTCCGAACAAGAGCGCTTAAACTCTCATGTGTACAATGTTATGCACCTACGGAAGTGGCCGAATAGAATGTCAAAGGAAACTTTTACAGCTTATTAGATCGAACATTGTCAGCAGTTCACCGAGATGATATAATAATTTTACTAGGAGATTTTAACGCACAAGTAGGGTCGTTAAATAGTAACTTGGAAGATGTGATGGGAAAATACGGAATCGGAACTATGGACGGAAATGTAGAAATATTTTCTGAAATCTGTGCCAAGTACAAACTGGTCAGTAGTGACACGCTGTTTCCCCACAAGCAAAAATACAAGATCACTTGGGTGTCACCAAACCATATGACCGAAAACCGAATAGATAACATCGCCATAAGTAGAACGTGGAGATAATCCTTATTAGATTTGCGCAGCAAAAACGGGCGCGGACATAAGTAGCGACCACCATCTACTAATTGCCACTCTCCGCCTTAAACTAGCAGCTGTTCATAAAAATGGGCAAATCTCCGGTCGAAATTATGACGTTAGCAAGCTCAAAAACCCTTTCGTCTCTGGGAGCTATGTAGAAACACTGAAGTAAGCACTTTCTATGCATGACGATAATAATTGCGTTCCTCATTCGACGAACCTTCGCAGATGCAGCTTCCAACCACCTGGGACACATACAGCACATGCGTAAGATATGGATGTCTGATAACACTTGGAGACTGCTTGCCGAACGTAATACAGAAAAAACTTTTAAATTCTGCACAGACTTGTGGACAAAAAACCGATTTTGCGAGGAAGCACAGAGATCTGGATAGAAAAGTTCTACGAAGTGTCCGCAAAGACAAAAGAATGTGTGCAGATGGGCTGGCGAAAGAAGTGCAAGTTGCGGCAGAAATTCACCGTATTGGAGAGCTACGCTGCATAATAAAGAAGCTGGTCAATAAAACAACCACATCCTCCCTAAAAAACAGCATTGGCGAAATGGTGACGTAATAAAAAAGACCAAATGGTGATCTGGAGCGAATTCTATTCACAAATACTCTCAAAATCAGCGCAAACCAGTGGCAATATATACAACATCCCGACGCAGAGTCTATCATTAGCTGAAGATGTGGATGCAATCAAAACGCTAAAGAATAATAAAGCTCCAGGTACAGACAACATTTCACCAGAAATGCTAAAGGCTGATCCCCAAGTAACTTCGCAATTACTCCTGCCTCTTATAGAGAAGTTTTGGCAAACTGAATGCCTCTGGATCAAGAGCTTAAAAATGGCATCATCGTTAAAAATCCCAAGAAACGTAACTAGTACACATATATATCAAGGAAAACCAAATTAAAAATGTTTAACAGCAACGTTAAAACAAGGCTGCAATATGGATGTGAAACATGGAACAGATGTTCTCGTGACCTGAACGCACTTCAAGTCTTCAACAACAGATGCTTAAGGGGAATTGTCAAGATATTCTGGCCATCAACAATCTCCAACAAGAATCTGTGGCTTACAACAGCATAATCTCCCATAGCATCAGAAATCCCAAGGCGCAAGTGGAACTGGTTTGGTCACACACTGCGAAAGCCACAGAAAGATCTAACACGAACCGCACTCGATTGGAACGCAGAAGGAAGCCGAAGAAGAGGAAGGCCAGCCAATACCTGGAGAAGGCAACTCGATATCGAAATGGCGAAAGTTTCGACGACCTGGAACGAAATAAAATTATTAGCTCTGAATAGAATCGGATGAAATTTATTGGTTGTGGACCGCCCTATGTTCCATTTTGGAATGACGGGAATAAATATATAAATATATTTATCCTTTTCCCTAGTGACGGCATAAGAACGGGACTCATTCCACATATGTGCATATGCTTTTGAATTCCACAAAATTCAATGAAACTATTTTATCTATCATTATTTTTGCTGTTTTTTGAGAAAACATGTTTAATATATGCATCCCCGCATCTATATATAAGCACTTAGCAGAGTGAACAAATGCACACTTCTTCGAAAAATAATCCGGACATTATATCCCTCCCACCTCGCACACTATTTTTATACGTGATCCAGAAATAGTATCACATGTGCTGTTGCCAATAGGCCGAAGCTCAAGAGACCTGAAACGAAAAACTTAAGCTTTTAAAGGAAGGGCATTTCTCTCGAAAGTGAAAAAATGGCATTATGTGATATGTGCAGAGCGATTTATAAAAAAAACAAAGTGGTTCATTAGAGTGAATAAAGGAATTAAGGGCTGTTCCACAGTATTTGATACTAAGGAATGATAAAACTATTTTGCAAATCTGTACACTACGATAGAAAAAATACTAGGCACCGCTGATCCCATGACACCTCCAGGTAGCCAACAAAAAATTAACATAAAAATTATTAGTAACAACATTATGAACTCAGCACAAATTAGTTCGATTTCTGTTGAAACATCAATGAATGCAACACATGATTGTCATAGGGTGGAAGTGATCCAAAGAACTGAATAATATACGCTTAAAAGGTTGTCTGGAAAAATGTTTAATATAAACAAAAGCATTAGAATATTAAATTCAGTACCTTTACTGATTGATATGCAATGAAAATGGTATGATGGCTGGGTATGCAAAGAGTGTATAGTACATAGCAGCTGGATGAGTCCCATAGCCGTTTATCGTCGACACTCAGATGTGCCTATTATATATCTAGTAAACAGCGGCAGTTAGCAAGGAAAGTCAAGAGTACTAGCGGTGGACTCTAAGACTCACGCAGCAACGGATAGAATTGACTCAAAAATCTTCAGTAAACAAACTTGGTACATTCGCCTTCCTTTTGCTATCATTATTTGTGTATATGTCATCATCGGGGTGGTTTTTTTACGATACAGAAGCCGTGGTTTTCTGATTGTTTTTGATGTTTGCGTCCTAAAAAAAACTAAACAAAAAATTCATTGATTCAGTAAACAACATTTACTGAAAGTGAAATTTATTTTTAGACAAACTTTTGTTTGAAAAATTTTTTGTGATAGCTTTTTATGCGTATAAGAAGGCTATATGTATAATATTTATTAATATATATAGAGAAGATAGGAGTAAGCATTTTTCCACATTTGGGAGAATGTCCTTGCATTCCTTGTGAAATCACTACGGGGTACTGTACGCTCGGACGTATATCACTGCTCCAACAAAGAAGACGAGACAGTCCAACATCTTCGAAGCCATCCAGGCAATACATTTCTTCTTTATGTGGGTTGTCTAAGAAGTGCTCTGAAGAATGGCTTTGTAAAATATCTAAAATTCCTGAACCTCATCGAAATGTACTCCGATTGTACTCGATATCATGCGGATTATCCATGATCTAAGTTATTATATTGCGTATTTTCGCAAAATTTTCTGTAATATGACATTGATATTCATCACATTGATAAGACGCCATTTCCATTTACTATCAATGCTGCTACTCCTTGTTATTGGTTTTAGTAATATTTTAACTATTCAGATTTAAGTTTAAGTGCAAACATTTGATAAAATTGTAGCTAGCAGTTAATTTTGCTGCAGCTATACTAAGTTATTATTAAATCTGAGGAATGGGGGCACGAAAAATTGGCAGACTTTCCGTTATGTTTGTTCGGGACTCCCTGGGATAGAAAACATTCCTCTAATACATTGTATGTATGTATATTGATTATCGGTTCTGCCAAAGACCCCAGGTATTTTCAGCAGATAGTCCAATCGCATCAAGAGTTGTGTAATGGATAAGTCACTAGTTAAAAATTACTCCAACTTTTTTTAATGGGATTTATTTTTATATGTTTTCTTTAAGACTTATCGCTTTCCCCTCTTAGATATTCTTTTCATCATTTCAATGGCTTTGTAAAAGAATATTGACTTCCACTGGTATATACCCATTCCATTATTTTCATTCATTTTGTGTTCAATTTGATAATGACGGCAATAAAAATGTTATTTAAAAGCAAATATGTACGTTCTAACAAAATTCAATAATTTATCAAGAAGAAAACTTTTTTAAACTTTGCATTATTTACATATTTGAAACACTTGTAAAATTTATTACAAAGTTTTGAGTTTTTTTTCTAGCAATATATTTTTTATATATTTTGAAATAATAAAATTGCATTATGAATAATTTAATGGAATTATACATAATAAAATTCACTTTTTGATTTATTTTGCATGATGTTTGAGAATGAGAGCCCTAAGAATTTTTTTCGAATTCTTTTCAATTTGAATAAATAAATTACAAAATGCTGCAAATTAATTAAAATCTGCAAGCTATAAGCACATGGATTTTAAACAAACAAATATTTATTAATAGACATTTTTGCACAACAATTTTATATTTGATTAGTATTTAATTATATTAATTTTTGTGTAATCACATGTCTTTTGTATTCCTGATGAATAATTTTTACCAGACAATTTTAATTATTGTATGATGACTAGGGTATTCATTTTAATCGACTTTTCGATTGTTCGATTAATAAATCAATCGAAATTGAGGTTTTTAAATTACTCGAGCAATCGAGTAAAACTTTTATTTCGTTCGAGTTATTCGAGTAAGCTTTACTGCTAAAAATTATTCCAGTTAATCGGAAAATGTTTGAATTTAATCGGTTTTTTGTACATTTTTGTGGACAAAAATAAAGCAAAAAAAGTTTTTTCGTGTTTTTATATATTTTAATAATAAAAACAAAATAAAACACAACATTTCTACATAAATAGGATCATAAACTGATCCTTTAAAATAGTTTATTTTTCACCGCCAGGAAATATTTAATACAATTCCGCGCTGTACTGTATTCAATGCAGAATAAAAATAACTGGAATTGGCATAAAATTATTGTTGTTATAAATATAAATACGGTTACACTTCGGAAATATCTCCCAAAAAAACGTAACCACTACTTTTGCTCAGAGCTAGTTTGATTTAACTTGTTTTTTATATCACAAAATAAGTTATGATGCAAAAAGCTATTTTTATAATATTTTTAATAAATGCGAACCCATATTTAAAAAAATATTATAATTAAAGGAAATACAATTTTAACTTGCCTGTGTGTTACGTATTTTTCGGCAAATATTTGCCAAGTCTGACAGTACATTAAGGCTTTTATAATTCCGAACATTACATTCGTTATTTTACGAAACATCTAGTTAACTAGTTGCTATCGAAATAGCTTCTTTATTTCAAATAATTTTTATTTGATGTTTATTTTTTCGAATTTTTTTAAAAGTCATTTGAAGTTGGTTTCTTTCTCCCTATTATTGTTGCTACATTATTTACTTAATTTTTTGATCATGCGGACTATTAGTATGAAATAACGGTCGAATTGGATGGCAAATTTCATATAAATTAAAAAATTGTTTACTTTTTATTAAGAAATTTACAAAAACTCATTAAAAAAAAAAATTTACATAAAATTTTTTAATCGATTTATTCGATTAATCGACCTAAATTACTGGAATAAATTTTTACTCGAAATCAAAATTTTTTGTTTGTTCGAACATTATTTGACTTTAATTATTCGATTAATCGAGCAAACATTATACGAGTGAATACCCTAATGATGACTAAATTTCTTGTAAAAAAGCAACTAAAAGCATTTATACTATTAAAACATAAGTACAAGTATTTTTCATTGTTTTCTACATTAATAAGGTGTGTTATTAGACTTTTAGACGGCACAACACATTTAGAAAAGTTTTATTATGTCTGGACGAAGACTATTTAAGCACTAATTGAATGAATTGAGCTAACCACACAAACAAAAATATGGGGAACGTGCATTACACAATTTACGAGGAGAAACAAATTTTATATAAGAACTATAATAATAAAATGATTAATCCCCCACAGCTTATGACATGTACGGTATAAATGAGAGCTCACGCATACAGTTCATAAAAATGCTTATAAACCTTTTCCTTTAAATATAATAATGTATTTACAGGCATGTACACAGGTACTTCCATATTTAAACGTTGATGTTACCAAAAATTAAAACATATATTTTTAATTTTGTACACAAAAATATCAAGCAGCTTTAAATCGCATGAAAAATACTATATTAATATTCAGCAAATACAGCAAAAAAAGAGCAAATATTAATAAAAAAAAAATAAATTTCTCGGTAGGCAATCAAATTGTATCGCAGCAATAAAATACCCCACGGATCAAAAACTTGTATCCATGAAATGCTGTAGTGTGTTTGTGCGTACGATACTCAGCGTATAAATCGTATATGTTACATTTATAACTTGCCGCTTACATTGTTTGCTATCACACCCATGTCTATGTCGACTTCCATGTTGATCCTATACTAGTTACACACAAATAAACATGTCGTAAAAGTAGCTGCCATTGAAGTGGTATATAATTCATAGATATGAGCTGAAAATTGACTAACAAATGTTTTATTAGCACTCTTTTAAAAAAATATTTATTCATTTACTTATATTTACATACGAGTACAAACAAAATTGTTCGTTCTCCTTAAAAAATAATCCAAAGAATATTTTAATGTTCATATGTACATAAGAGAAATCGCGAAAAAATCCATACTTATAGATTATTGTAAATCAATTTAAAAGCATAGACCGACAAGCAAAGGAAATATAATTTAAATAAGATATTTTAGGAAAAAATACATTTTGGATTAAGGTCACATTATGGGAAAAGATGATATTGTGAAGTAGAATGATAATGGGGATCTCCTTTCCGAAATGTGCACGAATTTTTATCTGATTATTATGGGAAATGATGATATTGTGAAGTAGAATGATAATGGGGATCTCATTTCCGAAATGTGCAGGAATTTTTATCTGAAAATATTTGCTACATGTTGTTTCAATATATCGAGGGCTTATATTCAAATAGTGCTATCTGCAATTTTCTTGAGAACGTGTTCTCTGACTGAATTGTCATCTGTCATTCTAATAAGAAAAACAATGTTATATCTCAAACGTTTCTTTCACAAGTTTTTTATTGTAGTATCTAAAACCCCCGTTCTTTTGTCAGTAAAAAAAGTACTATCTGCACTAAATTTGCCCACTGCAGCGCCTAGGATGCCCCTAGACGGGTCAAATGTATGACAGACCCCACTTAATTTTTCTATAGCGCTAGTGACATTATCCACTTCCCGAACAAAACTTTATTTAGTATATAAATGTATTAATACCTTTGTAATTTGATTTAAGATATTATATATGGCAAATAAATTAATTCAATAAAATAAAAAAGTACAAAAAGTGCCGAGTAATTTTGAAGAAATGCTAAATTAGCACTCAGCACTTTTTTGAACACGTTTAGTGCTCACTGACATAAAAAAGTGCTAAGTCTAGAAGTAAAAATACTAAAATGACAAGCCTGGTGATCAAACCTTCTTAATTAATTTCAACATACATATTTTTCCAAAAAAAAAACATTCTTAATTTTATATATATATGTTAAGATAATAATTTATATATAGTACGTCTGCGTGACTGCTTCTTCGCTCACGCCTACTTAACCACATATAAACATAAAATTGTATTGCGGACGTTCATTTCTGACAACTTTGAAATGTCTCATGATCACACAAATACACTCACGGACAGAACTGTTTAAATCACGCACGTTCACGCATACGTTATTGGTGCCTAGTCATAAGGCATTATAGGCAACTAACTAACAGAGTGGCTCTACATATCTTAATAAAAGCGAAGCGCTTCTATAGTATGTACCAAGGACTGAGATACACTTTGATCGATACTGAGTAACTCTTTCGCTATTAAATTTTTGTTTCAAAATAACCAAAATGGCAACACTGTATGGGCTTAAATAATTTTCTACGAACGAAAATATTCTTAATTAATAAATAAACTGTAAGACGGAAAAAATTAAAAAAAATTTCAAAAAAGGTGTTATATTTAAACAATAACTCAAAACGGCAACACTGCGGTAGCTTAAATAATTTTCTGTGAGCAAAAATATTTTTAATCAATAAAAAGTTTTAACATGGACAACAAATTAACAAAATCGTAAAAAAAAGTTTTTGTTTCAAAATAAACAAAACGGCAGCACTGCGTTTGCTTAAATACTTTTCGGTGGACACAAATAAGTTGTTAGACTTACAAAAAAGTAAAATATCGTAAAATTTTTTTTGTTTCAAAATAATCAAAGCGGCAACACTGTATCTGCCTTCATACTTTCCTCTAGTCTCAGATCATTCGTTTAATCGAACGTAGTTCTCGTCACATTGAATAATGCCATTTCACGTCTGCAAAAGTTTACTTAAGCGTAAAAAACTTACTTTTTTCAACAAAAACACGAATGATCCACGAATAACAATGGAAATCAACCAAGATATGTCTTATAGGGTCTGTGAAAGTATGAGAAGTGAATAGTAAGCACTGCTATGCATGAATGCAGAATATGTGAAGTTTCTTAAGAGGGATCACATTAAAAAGTAAATTGTTAAACATTCATAAATGCGCGATATGGCATATTGTATATCAATGGAAAGGTAACTAAGTCTAGTTTCTTAATATCTAGGAAAGATTTTAATATTAATTTGTTTTCTGTTCTCTTATATATAATTACTCGCAGATATTTTTTCTGCACTCTAGAACTTTATCAAGAACGAATCGTTGGATAAAGATTCTAGCGGAATGAGGAGATGGTTTTCGGATATATAAACTAAAAGAGGACTTATAAGTAACACTATAGAGTACAGAAATAACTACTGGGTTCTCAGTCGATAGACTGATTATGGTAGAGGGCAATAAAAACATATACGTGTGTCCGCGATTTGGATTTTTACATCTGGGAGTCATATCAGGAGGATTTGAATTTTCCCCATTTTGCACACACTTATAGTGGCTCGGCATAGGAAATCTTGTAAGCCTTACGTTTAAGTTATAAGATGTGTTCAGCACTTTTATGTAAAACAGAACTAAAAATATTTTTTTTAATACATTTTAACCCTCAACTTTTCGTTGTGTATCTCTTTTTTAACAAAAGGGAAAATCTACCCTTTAGCGGCGATATAGAGGGCTAAAATGTTTTACAAAAATGTATTTCGTAGTGCTTTGAATAAAAATGCTGTACACATTTCATACGTTAAACGTAAGGTTTACAATATTGCCATTGCCGAGTACTAATATTGAGTAAGTATGAAATTAACCCAAAAAAATATATTAAATTTTGAATGATTTTTGGCGTTCATGTTGAGTGTATAACTTTATTGTTTTTAATGATTTAAGCAGAATTTTATGCCAAATATTTTTGTAAACCAAGTTTTGCAAGTTTTATGCGATCTTTTTTGCAAACTTCTATGCCTTGGTCTTCAAAAAACCTTTCCTGAAGATGTGGCTTGATCACCCGTGAAATGGTGATGGAAAGGTGATCATACCTTCTCAATCAATTTCGAAATATTTTTCCAAAAAAACCTCTTAATATTGTATATTTATTTTAAGATATTATTTTACATCACTCAATAAAAGCGAAGCGCTTCTATAGTACATGACCTGAATGTATCAAGGAGAGAGATAGACTTTGATCGCTACTGAGTAACGCTTTCGCTATTAACTTTTTGTTTCAAAATAACCAAAATGACAACACTGTATGGGCTTAAATAATTTTCTACAAACGAAAATATTCTTAATTAATAAATAAACTGTAAGACGGAAAAAATTAAAAAAAAATTAAAAAAGGTGTTATATATAAACAATAACCCAAAACGGCAACACTGCGGTAGCTCAAACAATTTTCTGTGAGCAAATATATTTTTAATCAATAAATAAGTTTTAAGATGGACAACACAGTAACAAAATCGTAAAAGCAAGTTTTTGTTTCAAAATAAACAAAACGGCAACACTGCGTTTGCTTAAATACTTTTCGGTGGACACAAATATTCTTATTAATAAAAAGTTGCTAGACTTACAAAAAAAGTAAAATATCGTAAAATTTTTTTTTTGTTTCAAAATAATCAAAACGGCAACACTGTATCTGCCTTCATACTTTCCTCTGGTCACAGATCATACGTTTAATCGAACGTGATTCTCGTCACATTGAATAATGCCATTTCACGTCTGCAAAAGTTTACTTAAGCGTAAAAAACTTACTTTTTTCAACAAACACGCGAATGATCCACGAATAACAACGGGAATCAACGAATTCAATTCAATTCAATTTTATTTTCTTTTCATTATCTTAAACTATTTACATGGCTTTTCTTAACCTAAATCTTAAAATAACAAAATTTCCTTACATACTAAGTATTTTTCTTAGGACTATTCTAATTATTTCATAAGGATATTTATAGGTTAACTATATAATATTTACATTTATTTATATATATGACTTAGGTCTAATTATTAATATATTCCCTAAAAAAGGAAAAAAAGGGAGGCACTTGTGAAATCCTTAAAGCTAAATAACAAAACAAAAAAAAAATTCTAATAATAATAAAAAGAGGGAATAACAAAAAAAAAAGGAAAAATATATACAAAAGGGTGATATTACTGTGCAGTGTTATAAACTACATTGTACAAATCGAGAGTATTTAATCTCCTATGATAAAATAGGAGGTTTGCACCCTCATAAAGAAGACCAGCTTCGCTCAAAACCGGGAGGTCAATTGGCGACAGATATCTAGACGCACAGATAGACTCCAGATCAGTGGGTCTCCTAAAACATCGTTGGACAAGCTCGTTCTCCAGAGATCGAGCCTTTCCAACGAATGCAATGCATGATGCCATCATGTATGCATCAATCCTATTAAAGTCAATGGCCGCATAGATTGACCTACAAGACGGCCTACGCCAACTGCCATCAGGCCCAAGTCTACGCACGAGTCCCAGGCACGCTACCAATACCCGCCTCTCCCATACCCTAAGCCTCTCCATCTGGGCAGAAGATATTCTGAACCAGGTTGGAAACGCATAGGACTTGAGAGGGCGAATAATTTGACGATAGAGCAGAAGCACAATATCCCTATTAAGGCCCCGACGACCAAGTATCCCCCGATACGTGGCATAAAGGCGTTTTGTCCTATCCAGGACGTGATCGATGTGGCGGTAAAACTCAAAATTTTCGTGGAATATCACGCCAAGATACCTAATCCTATCAGAGACCGGTATCAGCTCATTCCCAATCATAAGGCTCGGAATATATGACCTGCAGTTAGGGTACAGATACCTACGTCTACCCCTAATCATGACCGCGTCCGTCTTGTCCATGTTCAGTCTAAGTCGCCACTTCCCAAAGTACTCTCCCAGTACGGAAAGATAGCCATTAAGCCGTGAGTTGACAGTCCTGGCCAGAGGCCCTGAAGTCGCAACCAGGATATCGTCCGCGTAAGAGAGTAAAAGGCCACCGTCCGGCGGCGGAGGAATATCGGACACAAAGATGTTGTACAATACCGGCCCCAGAAGAGATCCCTGGGGGACACCCGCCAGCACACACCTATCATCCAATCCTATATCGCCCATTCTTACGCTGAATGTGCGCTCCGCTAGAAAATTAGCAATGATCCTGCAGATATTCAGGTCAAACCCCATGTTGATCATCTTAAAGATAATGCCGTCCTGCCAAACAGTATCAAATGCCTTCGTAAAGTCAAAACTAACCGCGATCGTTGGGTGTCTTCTGTTCAGTCCCCTAGCCACGTAGTCCGAGAACACCATAAGAGCATGCGAGGTCGAATGGCCCGCCCTGAATCCGAATTGTGATTCCGCAAGTATGCCCCCCTCAGAGATCCTTTCATTTACCCGCGACAAAATAAAATACTCCAATAATTTGCCAAAGGGTGACAGCAGAGAAATCGGCCTGTAGCTAACGCACCGCTTCCGATCAGACCTCGGTTTAAGTATCGGAACGACTAGCGCCTTCTTCCACGCCCTCGGAAAGTAGCCAATGTTAAGGCAATGATTAAAAAGTATTGAAAGAAAACGCCAGCCGTCCCTGCTTGTCCTTTTCAATACTATATCCGCTAAGGGAATCAACCAAGATATGTCTTACAGGGTCTTTGAAAGTATGAGAAGTGAATAGTAAGCACTGCTATGCATGAATGCAGAAAATGTGAATTTTTTTAAGAGGGATCACATTAAAATATAAATTGTTAAACATTCATAAATGCGCGATATGGCATATTGTATATCAATGGAAAGGTAACTAAGTCTAGTTTCTTAATATGTAGGAAAAATTTTAATATTAATATGCTCTCTGTTCTCTTATATATAATTACTCGCAGATATTTTTTCTGCACTTTAGAACTTTATCAAGAACGCATCGTTGGATAAAGATTCTAGCGGAATGAGGAGATGGTTTTCTGATATATAAACTAAAGGAGAACTTTGGATTTTTACATCTGGGAGTCATTTCAGGAGGAGTTGAATTTTCCCCATTTTGCACACACTTATAGTGGCTCGGCATAGGAAATCTTGCAAACCTTGCGTGTAAGTTATAAGATGTGTTCAGCACTTTTATGTAAAACAGAACTAAAAATATTTTTTTTTATACATTTTAACCCTCAACTTTTCGTTGTTTGTTTCTTTCTTAACAAAAGGGAAAATCTACTCTTTAGCGGCGATATAGAGGGCTAAAATGTTTTAAAAAAATGTATTTCGTAGTGCTTTGAATAAAATTGCTGTACACATTTCATACCTTAAACGTAATGCTTACAAGATTGCCATTGCTGAGTACTAATATTGAGTAAGTATGAAATTAACCCAAAAAAATATATTAAATTTTGACTGATTTTTGGCGTTCATGTTGAGTGTATAACTTTATTGTTTTTAAGGATTTAAGCAGAATTTTATGGCAAATATTTTTGTAAACCAAGTTTTACAAGTTTTATGTGATCATTTTTGCAAATTTCTATGCCTTGGTCTTCAAAAAACCTTTCCTGCAGATGTGGCTAGATCACTCGTGACATGGCGATGGAAAGGTGATCATACCTTCTCAATCAATTTCAAAATATTCTTCCAATAAAACCTCTTAGGGCCATTATTACAACTAGGCAATAGTTAAAGGCAGGATTTTGTCGGACGAATAAAAGGTTTACCTTTATTAAAACTTTACTTTAAATTAAAGTGAACGATAAGTTAGTCAGGTGCATCCTACCTGGTAGGTTAAAGTAAATTTTTAATAATGATAAACAGTTTATCCATCCGACAAAAGCCTGCTTTTAGCTATTATCAAGTTGTAATAATGGCCCTTAATATTGTATATTTATTTTACCTTCTAAATCAATTTCAAAATATTTTTCCAAAAAAAACTTTTAATATTGTATATTAATTTTAAGATATTAATTTACAAATAGTACGTCTGCGTGACTGCTTCTTCGTTCACGACTACTATCCCACATATAATTATAATATTGTATCGCGGACGTTCATTCCTGACTACTTTTAAATGTCTAATGATCACACAAATACACTCACGGTTAGAATTATTTAGATCACGCATAAGTTGTGAGTGCCTGGTCATGAGACATTGTAGGAAACTAACTCACAGAGTGGCTCTACATCACTTAATAAAAGCGAAGCGCTTCTATAGTACATGACCTGCATGTATCAAGGAGTGAGATAGACTTTGATCGCTACTGAGTAACTCTTTCGCTATTAACTTTTTGTTTAAAAATGACAACACTGTATGGGCTTAAATAATTTTGTACGAACGAAAACGTTCTGTAAGACGGAAAAAATTAAAAAAAAAATTTAAAAAGGTGTTATATTTAAACAATTAATGTGAGCAAATATAAACAATTTTATGTGAGCAAATATATTTTTAATCAATAAATAAGTTTTAAGATGGACAACACAGTAACAAAATCCTAAAAGCAAGTTTTTGTTTCAAAATAAAC